>JAUYWG010000057.1:7466375-7491777 GCA_034779775.1 Enteromius afrohamiltoni | reverse complement strand
AAAAAATGTAGTCTAATTCAAAATATTAACAACAACCATATTATTCAACTTGTTTGCTGTACACAAACACAACCCACTGAACTCCACAGTGTAATGTTCAATAAGATTTTAGAGTCTCAGGCGCAAATACAGCATTATGAAGGATTGCACGATATATAGAACAAGTTGTACTCTTATAAACACTTTCTTTACACCTGAGACTCCAAAATCTTGTTAAACATTTGCATTTATCCAAAGTGTGTAGCCTACAGCAGTAGAGGCCTGCGGGCTGAAGCAGACTGTTCAAACTAGCGGAGTGATAATGTGATCTTCATCTGATGATGCCTCCGTTCAGCTCACACCAGCCTCCCTCGCTCCCTTTAATGCACAGAAACATCTCTCGCAGTCTCAGAGCAATAAAGATTTCTGTTTTAATAAGGCACATCACCGCTGTGAAGACTCTTTAGACATTAGGAGGGGGGGAAATAGCACATTAAATAAGGGTTTCATCGATTGCATCATTTTTATTATGGACCACAAAAAAAGATCTTCTTTCGAGAATAAAATGCTAGTTAGTTGCCAGACCGCACGGCTTTATTCCCAGTGTCTGCGTAAATCATCTCAATGAAGCAGATATTTCTTTGGCATGAACAGCAGCCATTGGAGACGATTTTGAATGTTTGCACATGGCAGTAAAAAGAAAACGATGTGTCTCGCTGTGCTGACGGTGGATGGAGAGGAACATGATTAAATCAGATTTATAGACAAATCCAGACGTCCCACTGAGGATTTGGAAGTGTCCTGCTGAGGGGACATTTATAGGACCGTTTTAACTGGATACGTCTGTACTCTCGTGCCAAATTGTGGTGCAATTCGGTCGAGGTGAAAAATGGCTGAATTCCACCCAGTTTTCTCAATTAAATTCAATCTGTCTGTGCAATCGAAGTAAGTGCTAAAAAAAGGAATATCAGCTCATTTTTAAATTTGATATGAAATTTGAGTAAACTATGAAACTGAAAAAATTGTTGAAAATGTTCTCGTCCTGAGGTTCAGCAATGGATCCACTGCAGTCAATGGGTGCCGTCAGAATGAAAGCTGATTATAAACACAATTACTTCACAATTAATACATAAAATGGTCTTTATGGTGAAATTGTTTCTTAAACATGCAGCTTTTCCTATAAGATCCCATATGTCCATGACACACACATCATTTTTATTAAACACAGCAATAAATTCTGTGCAATTTTACTTTCCCTCTCCTGCCACATTCTCTATGGATGTTTTAGTGAATGTTAAAAGTACCTTCTTCAAGCTCTTAATGAGATCCTCGGGGAGACTAAAATAGCAGAAAACTCTTCCTCACTAAAGATCTATTTTGTTAAAGTGATCATGTTTAATTCGTCATTCCTAAAGCACTCTTTACACAAACGGCCTTTAATCGATGGTAACTAATTAAATCTTATGGGGAAATTCTGTTGAAACAAAAATCGAATTTGTGGAGATTGTTATATTTGGATTCATAGCACTGGGTTTATTTAGCATTTATTCCATGTAGTAACTGTCAAAATATTTAAGGGTAGGTTCTCTTACAGAGCCTTTCTTAGCTGTCACACATAATAGCTCACAAAGAGAAGTTGCTCCAGCAGAATGCATTAAGAAATACAGAAATGAAACCACGGATAGTGGTGGTCCTAACTCACTTAATTTCAAAGATAATGTCTTAAAAACATTTTAAATGTTTGTTTGTGTAACCCCAATGCATGTTTTATTGAACAATATAGTAATATTTAAAACAATATAAAATAAAATAATTATATATATATACCTATTATTAACAAAATTTAGAGAGATTTACGCTTAAGAACTATTGAATATACATATATTGAATATTGAAATATTGAAAAAATATAATCTACATCTAAAACTTTACAGTAAAATAAAAAAAATAAATAAACAATAAGAAGTAAATTAAATATATAAATATATATAAATAAATAAATGAATAAATAATAATGCACTTTAAAACTCTTAGTGGAAAATGAACAATTTCACAAGCCTAACACTATAATTTGTTCTGAATGTTGCATAAAGATGGCAATATCCAAGTTCCTTGTCCTTATGAGGAAACTTGTTGGAGCCAACCTGATCTTGGCAATTTTTACATATTTTACGAGGTGGCTAATTCGTATGAATTTGTACGAATGACCTACACCTTACCCCGCCCCTAAACTTTTTTGGCAAATTTGGCACCTTGTACGAATACGTACAAATTGGTCTGTGTTGAAACAAGGGGTAGGTGTAGGAATACTGTAGGGTTAGGGTAAGGGGATAGAAAATACAGTTTGTACAGTGTAAAAGCCATTATGGCTATGGCATGTGCTTATAATGGTAACCCAACACGTGTGTGTGTGTGCAGGTTTATGTGGTTTATGAGACATATAATGACATGGGTATGACATAGCTATTACAATATGTAGGTGTTTTATGAGGACATTTTTAGTGTCCCCGTAATTCAAAAGACTTCAAAAAACATACTAAATGGTGGGGGTTTTTTTTAATCTAAAAACGCACACAGTTTCCTGTAAGGGGTAGGTTTAGGTGTAGGGTCAGTGTAGGACAATACCACATACAGTCTGTACAGTATAAAAACCATTACGCCTATGGAGAGTCCTCGTAAATCACAAAAACCAACGTGTGTGTGTGCGCGGTCAGATGAGGCGAGTCAGACCTCTGGTGGTCGTGTGTGGGACTGCAGGTTATGAAGAGAGTCTTGAGGTCTAAGGAACCTTTCATTCATAAAACACAATCCATGCAGCTGTAATAGAAAAGACGTGTGTGTGTGTGTGTGTGTGTGTGGAGGTGTTTGATTATGTTTACTGTAGGTCTTGACATTCAAGCTGACATTTGGGGAATTTTTATTTTCAGTGACATTTCTTGGAAGTTGTGGTGAGGGTATATATTGTGAATCTGTGCATATGGATTCCCAACATTCACATCACTGACAAAATAATAACTGCAACACACTTGTAAAACGTATCTACCCAAAGCCATCCATATTTTTCTGCTAGAATGCATAAACTTTAACATCTACTGTAACACTCACCTGGAATAGTTCAAATTGTGCTGAAAATGTATCACCCTCAGGTTATGCAAGTTCAGTTTTAGAGATATTTATCATTACATCACTTGCTCACCAATAATTGTATGCAGTGAATGGGTGCCGTCAGAATGAGTGCAAACAGCTGATAAAAACATCACAACAATCCAGTTCATTATACCGTAATGAGAGAAACGCTGCATGTTTGTAAAACAATTATATGTATACTTTTCAAGGATTGCTTGTGGATTTTTGCAATGCTTTTGTTTTTTTTAAATACACATAAATTACAGAAATACACATAAAATACACTTCATTTTAATACTGACTGGTTTATCATTGGTAAAAATACAAGTTCAGTAGTTAAATCTTCTGACAGCATTGTTGCATAACAAGAGTTTTGTAAGACTCATAGGGAAGCATAAGTTAGTTTTAAAGAAGCATTATATTAGTTTTTGCTGATTCTAAAAAATGTCAGATGACAAACAATTTCTCAACTTCAACATGTGACCAGCTATCTCAGCCACACCCAAATCTGTGTGACTTCTTATCATGGGCTTACTATTTAAGTCCCATCATGTGTCTGAAGACGTACTTCACCATGGCCAAGCACTGGACAGCGGTGCTCCTCACACTTCTGTCTGTGACCAGAGCAGGCATCTGTGAGACCCTCCCTGGCTCCTGCAGGATAGTGTGTGACCCCTCCTCAGATCGTTCTAAAGACCAGGGCTTTGTCATCCCTCTCACCTCATCTGCAGCAGGACCTCCTGGTCCACCTGGTCCTCCAGGTAAAGCAGGTCCTCCAGGCCCAGTCGGACCCTCGGGTATAGGCTCGTCGAGCACAGGAGGTGTCGCGTTCAGTGCTGCACTGCAGGACGCCCAGAGCAAGAATGATGTGATAAAGTTTAACGATGTGATTACTAATCTGGGAGGAGGTTATGAATCATCGACCGGGGCTTTCACATGTAAGACAGCGGGAGTGTACTACTTCATCTTTAGCATTGTGAAGACTGGCCAAAACCTACGAGTGGACTTGATTCTTAATGACCAAACAGTGAGTTCGCCTTGTTTTTGTTTTTTTACTTGAAATTTCTTTTTCTAATTATTAATTCTTAATAATTAGATAATTTTATTTAATTATATAAGCTATTTCTAACAATATCAATATCTTTACTGTGACTTTGTTGTGTCCTTGCTAAATTGCAAAAAAAAATTCAATTAAATAAAAAAAAAAAAACCTGACCCCAAACCATTTAAGATGAATGAAAGTATAATTACAAAATGTTCTCATAATCGGCAAAATACAGCCATTTTTAAAACATTATTTGTATATTTTTTTCTACACCCTAGTAATAAAATGTTTATCTTCTATCTGTATTGTAAATCAATGAAATTAAAATGTATTGTATCATATGTAATGCATGAACAAGTTATTTTTTTTAACAAAAACTTATGCAAATGTATTTCTTTCTGAATTCACTGATTTCTGACCAGAATATCCTAACAAACCATGCATCAATCGAAAGCTTATTTACTCAGATTTTAGATCTTACGACTAAATTGTAGATCTAATTTAATTGAATTTAAAACAGCTGCTTCATTATAGAATATTAAGGACTCACATAAGTCGTCTGATAAATCTCTGTTGTGCGTTCTAGGTTGTGGCGAGTGCGGTGGCGGTGGACGTTCTTCATACAGACACTGCAAGCAACAATATAGTGCTGCAGTTGAAACCTGGAGACCGGGTGTATCTCCGGCTGAACAACAGTGAACTAAGCAAGAGGGAATCTCAAAGCCGCTTCAGTATCTTCTCTGGCTACCTGCTATATGAGATCTGAGACCAACAGACAAACATGCTTCCTTTCAGCTTTAAGCTCTTTCTGTTAGTGTAAAGAGTTTCTTTGAATAAAGAATGAGTTCTCTGGCAATTTGCCTGGCTTTTCATTGAATATTGAATTAATTCCTCCATTTTCAAAGGCCGGGACCTTGGCGAGATACTTCACAGGGCACTGGCACAGATATTACACTTGGACTTCAGGGACATTGAGAGTGACACACACACACACTCAACAACAGCAGCTTTAACAGCCCTGTCTCTCTCAGAGCTAAGGGCTTCAGATCAGATTCACTGTAAGAGAGTAGTGGGACCAAATCCAACCCCGGCTAATTGATTTCAGCAGACAGGAAGTAATACACTTAATACTTTTACATCCTTTAACCGATGAATAAAAATAAGACACAAGCATGAAATGAACGTTTTTCAAAGGTATTTTGCTTCGGATGTCGGAGCTGAGAATGACGTCACACCAGAGTGGAACATGTTCCAGTCCATTGTTCATTGTTAGCAACACCGGTTGATTAAAAGCAGCATTATTTTGCACAGATAACATAGGTTGGCTATACAAAGAGTGTGTGATTGAACTGTGTGAACCACTTGAGACAAAGACAACATGAGCTAATTAGCTGTGCATATTTGACAGGGTAAAGTCAAGATCATTGTGTTGCAACTTTGCACTGACAGGAGTGATGTAGACGTCTGGTGTTGTAGAGGAGAGAAAACAGATAGGTGTTTTAAATCAAAGTCATATTTGATATGAAAACCGCAGGGCCTGCAGATAGTGAGTACTTGTATTTTTCAGAATTGCTTAATTGTTTTTTTCAGGACTGTGGGCATTTTACCCCGCCCCCTTGACAAAAAAGTTATTTTTGTAAAAAATCTTAATACATGAACCTTAACCTAATAACAATTAACCTTACTTGTTCAGCGACTCCCAACAGTTTTTGTTAATGACCCCTCTTGTGATTGGTTAATTTCATTTAAAGCAGTGTTTGCTTTTAATGGTCCAAAAGCGACAGCTAGTGGCAAAAAAATGCATTTCCATTGTCATTCAGACCAACACAATAAGATATGCTACCGTTTCCCTTTGACGTCAACATGAAACGGCTTTTTCACTTAATGTTTAAGAGCCATTAGTCTCTGTGCATTATGCCACTCTAGTTCATCATTAAACAGGCTCTGAACTGTTATCGTCTTTCTAACACGCTTTTAACCCCAGGTAGATGAGCGTTCACACTTCAGGGCTTTTCACATAGCACTGGTTATCATTCCAAACTGTGCTTTTAACTCTGAGAAAAGAACCATTTTAAACTTATAGTATGTGTGCCTTTCAGTTATAAATGTGCCTTTGTAGCATAAAAACAGACAGTACAATAGGATCTGTAATCAGTTTTATTAAAATATTTACAAATAGCATCCCTTTAAGTTTAAAATCAGAAGAACCCTCTAAACATCTGATATGTTGGTAATATTTACCACAAATACAAATAAAAAATTGAACGTGCTGTCAAAACAAAACTAATATCAAAGAGATGTGAATGAAAATAAAAAATGTACTTCTAAGTTTTTCCCAAATTTACCTGCTCTTTCACCGTTCACCTCTATCTTCATTTAAAGCATAAAGTGACTTACATACAAAATATTTGGTTTATTTCTAGTGAAATTTGAAATCCCTATAGCAACTATACTGTTTAATGTTGTAAGAAAATAACACTAAAACTTCAGTAATACATCATTGCCTAAGGATGAGTTCAGTGTTCAGAGTTCATGTTGGGTGTCAGTGCTTTTGGAGCTGAAGAGCGCTCTAAATTCCACACGTTGCCCAAAAAATGTTTATGAGCACACTTCACCATGGTCTTGTAAATATAGACTCGGTTAATACTTCACACGGCTGAGAATTGCAATCGATCGGGGGAGGAAATAATGTCTCTTCTGTATACTTATATTGACACTGTCCTTCCTCAGCTCTGTGAGGAAGAGGTTTGCAAAGCAGAGCAAAACAATTACAGAAAAGCTTATTTGCATCGTTCACACACTTAAAAACTCAACTTACACAAGAAAAACACAGGCACTTGATAAATCCAGCAGAACCGCGCACACTGCAAAAATAGTTCAGCATCTCTGTCTTGTTTTCCGGAAAAAATAACTAAATCTCCCCAAAACCCGATACATTGACTTAAAAAGAAAAACCGAGACACTATCCCCCGCTTTCACAGACAAGACTTCAGCCTAAATCTGAGCTGTTTCAACTGAAAGAAACTTGCACGGACTGATCTTGAAACATGTCAGTGGCTTTGTTTTGTCTTATGATGCACACCATTAATGCTTTTTTTTAATTAAGGCATGTTTAAAAAAATTAAATGTCCTAATTGAACTATGGCCTCATCCTGGCTTAGGCTAAGAAAGCAGGCCTAAAACTACTGTAATTTTAGAGATTTGAGGTTATTTTGATACATTAACTTTATTTTTGACCATAAAATGAATCATATTTGCTGAGATTTACGTTTAAAAAAGAAATATCAAGTTAAACAATCGCATAGTTTTGCTTCTCAAGTAAATGAATCCTGTTTTATAGACATTTTGATATTTTTACTGGAAAACGACACAAAAATACTGATTAGGGACATGATTTTCTGCAGTGTGCTTTGAAAACCTCTGGCAAACAGCATACAGTACGCTCATCTCGCTCACGCCTCTATTTAGTTTCCGGTTCGAGTTGTGGTGTAGCAGACGTCAGCCAGTGGTCTGAATTTGGGGCCGAGAGTGTTCAAAAAATCCAGTGATTCCTGATCTCCCACGATGCTACAACATCCCACAGAGCCCGCGGGAGATCCCATCCCCTCATGCCCATAAGTCTTTAGCAGGTCATCTGCGTACCGCCCCTCCTCCTCGTCTCCGAAGTAAGCCAGTTTCTGTCACAAAATAAGAGTCGCAAGTTAGGTCACATAAAAAATAAGTTCAGTGGAGCACGAACGAATAGCAAAGAGAAGGTCAAATATGAGTTTTCTGGGTGAACGAATGAATAAATTCAGCTCACTCTGTCCAGGTAGCGCCCGTTGGTTTTCCACGTGTCCAGAGCACTCGTATTTGAGAATTTCTGCATCGTGTTATTGCCGTACATGTTGTTATCATAGCGTCCGGATGAGTAGTACTTCTCTGCCCCAAACTCTTGTGTGGTGGTGTTGTACACGCCTCCTCCCTGGAAAAACGACTGCCCGTAGCGCCCTGAAGCTGAAGCCACATTCTTACTTTCCATGAGGCCGCTCTGTAGTGACCCGTCCACTACCTCTGCACCAGGAATAATCATCAAAGCTCCATCTTTCTGAAACGCGAAAGGCATTCCAGCCAAATATGGTCAAACTCTTCTAGCAGTTTCTCTGGTTAATGAACCATTTAAAAGAAATGGTTTGTCTTACCACTTCTTCACCAGGAGCCTCTGTGTTGGATTTCAGCAGCATTCCACCTGTTCCTGTGTCATCACTGATGTAAAGCTTGTCTCTCTTAGTACTGCATATGAAGATGAGCAACAGGCCTGATACAGCAAGACAAACAGAAGGTCAATTTATTAGTGTTTCTGAGAATCATTTACAGGCTTAAAAATTGGACACTATAACAAAAATCTTTTTTTTTGTTTGTTTTTTTCAGCTTTGAGAGGTTTTGAAAAAAAAAAAAAACATTTCTGAATTCTGAAATTCATGATAAATTATAATGCTGGTATATAAACGTTCAAATAAAAAGAAATGGAATTATGCAAGAATGCATTAAATTGATGTGAAGTGACAGTAAAGACATTAACATTGTAGCTACATTTATATTTTAAATATAGTTCTCTGAACTTTACTTTCCTCAAATAATCCGTAAAAATGTATTCCTGTTTTAACAAACTTTTTAAGCACTAAGCAGCCCAACTTTTCCTAGAGATATGAAAATTCAGTTTTGCCATCACAAGCATAAGTAACCTTTTAAAAATACATAAAACTTATTTGCAACAAATATTTCACAGTAATATTGTATTTTTTATCAAATAAATGTATACTTAATGAGGACAGTTCTTTTTTTTTTAAATATTAAAAACAATCAGAACTTTTTTTACACTAGTGTAAAAATATATGCATATGTGTAAACAAATATATGTGATACATGCTGGTCACAGCCAGAAGGGGCACTCACTCAAAAGTAGAAGCAGCAGTCCAGAGAGAACCAAGGCAAGGATTCCCAAACTTCCCAAAGAGGAAGAGGCGCTCCGAGCCCCGCATATTCCCAAACCATTGTCCTCTCTCTCACAGGTGCACACTCGCACAGTCACAGTCTGCTCTTTTCCGAATCCCTGCAGATCCTTCACCAAGAGAGGAACACTGTAGACACCATTGGGCATGGCCACAGCCTGTTCCAGCACCACGGAGGAATCTGTATCAGAGGAGAGGTCTGTGATCATACTGCAACACTTTCAGTTTATCGGCCTTTCGTTGTTACTGCTATATTGAGAAACATCAATGCCCTCTATCCTTACCTGTAGTATCCTTCAGTTTCCACTTCCCATCATTATCTGCTCCAAGTTCGAAACTGAAGGGAGTAGAGTAAGGTTTGTTGTCCAAGTCCACGGCTTCAACCAGAACAGAGCTCATCGTATCGCTCTTACTACACAGGATCAGGTCTTTGCCCTGAATCACAGGCATGTTATCATTCACGTCTTCGATCTGGATTACAACCATCCCCTTTCCTGTCTTCTTACCTAAGGAAAGAGAGATTCATAAGACTTTAGAGAAAGATATCACCAGAGCACAACTGGCTTACAATACACAATTGTATATCTCACAACAATGACCATAATTCTCATAATCATTACAAATTTATATAAATGGCGTCTTTCTTACAATTACGTCATATCTCACAATTGCAACTTTCTGACTCACAGTGACCTTATATCTCATAATTGTGACTATAAACTTCTAAATTATGATCAAATATCTCATAATTCTAACTTTATATCTTACATACTGCAACTGACAACTTTATCACAATTGCAATGTTCTTGCAATTATTGCTTCTCATAACTGCCTTTTAATCTCTTCACTGCAACTTTTTCATAATTATCATGAGTACAGTTGCTCTTTTGTTGATTATTATCGCTTCCATTGTCCTCATTTGTAAGTCCCTTTGGATAAAGGTGTCTGCTAAGTGTCTTAATAATGTAATTGCATCTTCACAATTGTTACTACTTATCTCATAACTGCAACTTTCTAACTCACAATAGTGACATCTCATAATTGTTTCTTCATCTCACAGTTGCAATGTTGCCACAAAATGTGACTGCATATCTCATAACTGTGATGACATATCTCACAAACAACTTTATTTTTTCATAACTTATAATTGTGACGACTATCTCTGAGTTGCAACTACCTACACATCTTATAAAACAATCGTTTTAGCTTAAATTGAAACTCACATAACTAACTTTACAGTCAACCATATTGCGACTACAATTATTAGCAGCATTTCAAAAACTCATAACTGCAACTTTTGATATATCTCATAATTGTGACTATAGCTAAGAATTTAAAATGTATATGTAGTCACATTTGTGAGATAGGCTATTTCACAAATACAACTTTATATTTCATAGCAGCCATCTTATTTCTAATAATTGTGATAACTACGAATGCAACTTTCAAAAATAGCTTTACATCTTATACAGCCGTCCTTTATCTCATAACTGCAACTTAACAGTATATTATAATTGCCACCACATCTCAATTGCAATGTTATTTATCACATATCACATAATTGTAAATATATCTCACAGTTAAAAAATGATATCTCATAGTCGTGACTTTATATCTCACAGCTGTGTCTTCACTTCTCACAATCATGATTTTTAATGGTATGCGAAATTGTGACATTATTTCTTTGTCTTAAAATCCTCCTTTTTTTAAAACAGGTTTTACATACTTGCATACATTTGTGTTCACTTTCTCAAACCAACTACACATTCCGCCAATAAAATTAGGGCAGCAAGAACACCCATTAGCAGTGAAAACATTGCAGCCTGGTGACGTCCATAGATAAAAATCACATGTATGCATAAGAGTTTAAGAAGGACAAATGCACTTCTTCCTGGAATGCCATTCAACAGCATTCAGTGTTTAGAACATGTAGTGCCAGGTAGGACATGTTGAACATCATCAAAAAGGCATGTTACATCACAACGTAAAATCCTGAAGCTATTTCAACCCAACCACACCCAACCAAATGGTCTTTCATTTACAGCCAGAGAAAACACACACACACACACCTAATCACAGAACAATAGAGTACTGTGTGTACTTTTCAGTGTTATTGTGCTGAATGTCTACAGATTATTAAGTGAATATCTTACAGTAAGTTTAATCTAATTATGATATCAAGTATGCAACATGAAGTCCAGACTCACTCTCATCCACAGCTCTGATGGTTATGTTGTACATGTCCTTGTGGACCAAAGGTGATTCTCGGTCTATAGTGTTGGCCGTTTTCAGTTCTCCAGTGTTCTCCACCACAGTGATCCAGTTGCCTGGGTCAGTCAACTTATAGTACCTTACACATAAACAAAATAGAAAAGTGAGAAAGTGGATTCAAAACACAGTATAAAGGGTTGTCATGCACAAAAACATTTGCATTATACACTCTAATTTCATATACAGAGACACTAGATAAATAAAAAAAATAAAAAAAAACCTACAGAGGTTACAGGAAAGCTGTATAATTAGTCCTGTATAATTAAAATGACGTTCTTATTAAATTCTTTGGAAGCATTTAAATAAGACATGTTCTTGCTTGTCTTCAAAAACAGCTAGTCAGAACATAAGACCAGACATTAGACCAAAGACAGCCTGAATGTGTGGAGCTTTAAAGAGAATTATTAATATATACATCATAAAAGAACATACTTTATTCCATCACTGTTCTTATTTTCGGGGTCCAGAGCTTTATAGGTTCCAATGACGGTTCCATTGGCAACATTCTCCTTTACTTTAAGATATAAAATGGCAGGGTTGAACTCTGGTCCTTCATCTTCATCTCCCACACTGATCTCAAGTGGCACAGAGAGCCATTTATTGTCAGGCCCAACCAGTGGAACCTCATTACGGGCAGTTATTTCCAGATTCACCACTGGAGTTTTTTCAAAATCCAATCCCTGAAAGTAGAAGAGAAGGGGAATGAGAACACTGGGAATTCACTCAAGTGCATTTACATAAAACTTGCTTTTTTAACCCAAAAGCACCTTTACTGTGAAGAGCTGTCAAAAGCTCTGCTTTGAATTCTCCTTGAAGAGAAGAACCTGTGTTTGCCTGCCTGATGGATGTGCTCTATATAACAGGGTGTGGTTTAAGCACACTTGCATATCGAACAGACAAGCGTTTTCACACACAGCTCTAAAATAGTGAGCTAACCCTGCAATGCCGCTATAAATAAAACCAACACAACCCTGTCAGAGAGTGAAGAGAGCTCTCGAGATAATGACTGTGACCCTATCACAATCTCTACAAGAACATACTAGCAAATTCAGCAAATTTTCAACGGATTCATCAAGGACATCTGCAGTCTGTTTCTTGCCAAAAAAGGTTATTTGCAGATGCTATTATTTTAAAGCAATTCACCTTTATCACATACAGAAGCCCCTCGTTGGTTTTGGGGTCTGTCTCCATCCTGAAGTTCCCACTCTCATTTCCTTTAGTGACCTCAAACAGGGCCCTCCAGTTGGGGGTGTTCACCTGGTCCTTATCTTCCACTGGGATCCTAGTAACTAGCACATTGTCTTTGTTCTCTGGAACCTTGGCCTTGTACTGTTTCCAAAAAAAAGAGTGTTTTTTTTGTTTGTTTTTCCCAGATAGCACAATTTACAACATAAAGCCTTTTAGTTATACAGTAGATGTTAATATCCTAAGGTGAGAGCTATACAATTCTGTTTATTTGTTTTGTTTTATTGCTGTATAGCCATTAAAAGGGCCCTACCAGCTTCTCTTTAAACGTAGGAGCGTTATCATTAACGTCTGTGAGGGTAATCACAACTGTTCCTCTGTTGAAAAGCCCATTAGAGGCACCGCCCATATCTCTGATCTCTATTTCAATATAGACTTTGTCCTGAGCCTGAGAAGAAAAAAAAAATGCAGTATTGTCAGACTGTATCATCTAAATACACAACATAGAAAGGCATTGTAGAAAAAAACACCAAACCAGAAGAATACCTCTCGGTCTAAGGTGTTGGTTTTAGCAGTTATTACTCCACTAAAAGGATCAATGTGGAACATGTCAGTAGCGTTGAGCAGTGTAAACCTGATCAAGGTGTGGGGGGTCTTTTGCTGATCTTTATCTGTGGCGTTCACTTTTCCTACTACAGTACCTGAAAAACAGAACGCAAATAAAATACAATTTCAATATATTCAGGGTTGGTTTAGTATCATTTACTGCATTTCTCAACATAATAAACATACTGTAAAAATGTCTTTCAAGAATAGTCTGTGTCATATTTCAACCCAAAGATTACATTTTAGATTTTATTTATATTATTTACATTGTGACCACTGTTGTTTTTATTAACAAAACCTATTTTAGTTTTCATTCATTTAAATATAAATCTGAAATAAAATAAGAGAAAATAACAACCAACCTGAAAAACTAACATGTGTTTTTTTTTTAGATATTAAATATTAATTGGGAATATAACATTTGGATGAATATGATTTTGGTGTTATGTATGGTCTGAACTTGACATTTGAAAATGCATCTTGTGTCCGTCTCTTTCATACCTGCCCTGCACCGTTCTTCAATAGTGAAGAATCGACCTCCTATGAATTCAGGGGCGTTATCGTTCTTATCCTCCACGTTCACAGTGATGGGCAGAGGTTCATCCCTTTCCCTGCCAGTAAGGTCAAACGCACGAGCGATAAACTACAACAAGAGAAACAGACAATTGATGCTATAATCATTCTCCAGATCATAAGCTCCAAGCTCTGTTTTCTGAAATATTCAGACTCACATTGAATTGTGGGTACTGCTCACGGTCAACAGCTCTGGTCACACTCAGCATGCCAGTGTTCTTGTTCAGAATGAATAGGCCCACGGGATCTGCAGTAACACCCTGGCCACTGATTTCATAATACACTGTATAATTTACTGAAGAATCAGATGCAATCTGAAAAAACATGAACACAGCAATGTGTCAGTGAGCATGTGAAAACAGGAAGCTTAACAAAAGGTTAAAGTGAGATCATGGAGGAGGAAATGGCAGGGGAGTAACGGTATGAGATATAGCTTCGTCTCACCATCTCCAGTTCTTTTGGGAATGGAGGCTTGTCATTCTCAATCAAAGAGAAAGGCAACGGTCTCCATCTTCTCTTGATACGCTTGCGAGCCGCACTGCTCGACTTTTGAGATTCCTGAAGCCAGAACATATAGAGAAACATTTGTCATGCTGCTGATCCAGATCATACGATTTAGAGTTGAGAATTACAGGCTGTAGTTTTACCTCATCTTTACAGGACAGGATTATGTCCACTCTCCAATCCATCCCGTTCTGATCCTGCACCAGTACAGAGAACCGCTTTGTTGTAATCTCCAAACCATGAACTGTGATAATGGTTCCATCTGTATTTACAGCGAAGTCAGGGTCACTGGAAGTAAAGGCCACAGGTTTGGCCGCGCAGCCTTTGAGACTCACTGTGGAAAAAATGCACAGGTTTATTATTCCACAGCTAAGCCTTGTATCTTTCCAAAATCAAAAGCACTTTAAATCCACTGCTTGTTTTTCACACAGTCGTATTACTAAAGTTTTCAAGCTTCAAAATGAATGCAAAAGCACTATGAAAATATCAACAGTATCAAAAATTACTAATTTAGTAATAAAATTACTAAAACGAAGCTAAATGGAAACAAACTTAACAAAATAACAAATTAATAAAAATGCCTAAAACACATAAAAATGAATGCTTATGTACTATAACAATAGGCCCTAAAAATAAAAGCTTGTATAGAATATCAATAAACATATTAGTGATAGTAAGTCTTTTAAGCATTATGATTATTTTAAGTAACTGATGTAATTTCATCATTATTCACTAATAATCTTCCCATTCTTTTTCATTTGACTCTTATGACACTTTTAAGCTGCTTTTGTGTCTATCTGAAGGTCATTTGAAGCAAAAAAAAACGACATTAGGGTGAGTAAAAGATGACAAGATGTAACATTTATGGAAGAGCACATATTCTATCGTTAATTATCTTTATGTAAATGTCATATTATGTCGTTTAATTAGCCACATCAAATTAAAGAAAAGCGTAGTCTTCATAAAAGGTCATTTCATGTCATGCGGGACGAAAAGGCTTTTAGTGAAGCCACAAATCTTACACGTCTCCTTGCTTTCGGAGATGACATAACCGGCAGGCAGGCTCTCAGGAACCTGAATAAGCACAGGCCTCAACTCACAAGACGCAGCGCTCTGGAACAGCACCTGAGGGAGGAAATGAAAGCGAGTGAAAGAGAGAATCAAGGGAGTATTGCATTCCACTGTGTGATTGAGCAAATCGGAGTGATGTAGTTTAAAACAAAGTATGACTTCAATTCCTGCTCATAATGTGTCAGGATTCATATGCGTGATAATCACATTCATGTTAACTGCATGAACTACAATGCATTTTTCTAACATTTAAAACTGTATACTCTGCATTGTAGTATT
The DNA here is from genome assembly GCA_034779775.1 of Enteromius afrohamiltoni. Lineage (NCBI taxonomy): Eukaryota > Metazoa > Chordata > Actinopteri > Cypriniformes > Cyprinidae > Enteromius > Enteromius afrohamiltoni. Next base: position 7,476,147 of record JAUYWG010000057.1, on the reverse strand, counting down.
TTAGGATACTGTATATGGGTATCCTCCTAACATAAACTCTTGATTGTTACATTCACTTCTAAAAAGTTTGTGTGAGCCAAGCAAACTGAAACAATGAATGGCATAACTCAAGAATGACAAGGGAAACTGTGTTAATTAAAATACAATAAGAACACAGCTAAACAAAACCACTATCAGGAAACATTAACCGTAATTAACGCAGATTTAAAGTGCATGCTGTTATATGGGATTCTGTCTCGTTTTATGGTGTAATGCTATGGGTTTCGGCTTTTATCAGTTTTTATCTTATCTCCGAACAAGGGTAATCTGCCCAGTAGAACCTGTAGAGCTAAAGACTTAAAAGCATGTAAAAATATGTTTTTCTTTTTAGCTGAGTGCTTAAGGGTTTGTTTTGTCCTCATGCATATTTTACTGACACCAACAATGGAGCCAATAAACATAAGTCAATAAAACATGCACCACAGTGTATGAACCTGGACAATGTCAGGAATTCAAAGTGTAAAGCTTACATTCAGATAGTTAGGTAATAGCACCTTTCCCTTTAGTCAGCATTAGCAATCAGCGAAAGAATGAATGAATGAAGCCATTTACAAAAGCACTATGGTTTCTTTAAGACAAATCAATTTACATTGTTTATAACTGATTTACTTGGTCAGCAGCTTAGTTTCGGTCTGGATGATACCAAGCAAGCATAGCAACACAACAGCTTGATGGAGGGAAATTATCAGGCTACTAAACTGCAGCTAGACTAACTAATTAGGAAGAAGTTCATTATTTTATTAAACCGTTAATTTTCAAGTCGTTTCAAACTTAGACATACACAACACACTAATTAAGCAATATCCTAAATCATTTACAAATGGTTTGAGAAATTTATTTAAAAAAAAAGTAATTTAAAAATACAACATGGTAAACATAGTTTCCACCAAATTACCATGTTCTTTAATCTTTCATTTAAATCTACACCATGCCATATCCAACCAATTCACTTTTTTTTAATATGCAATTTAAATAATTTCAGAATAGTTTGGAAACGGGAATGGGAAATCCATGCATAATTTATTAATCTAAATGTGGAAAACTTTACTAAACCCTGAAAAAATAATACAGATATTAAGATGTAATCACATGGTATTAACCACCACTATCATGACAAAAAGAAATATTCTAAAAAGCAGAAGAATTTACTGTTTTATTAGTTAAATTCAGGCCTATTTGTCTGTGATAGAAATATATAACGTTAGTATGCTAATGTATTTATTCTTACAATATCATGTTAATTTAAGAGTGTTTAGATTTTTTGGGTTAAGAAAGACATAATATCGATGAATAACCTGCTCTTCGCAATACAGGCTTACTCGCATTTGGTAACGTTATATTTTATAACAGCTAGTAAATTGACGGAAACTATGGTTAACAAGGTAAATAGGAAAGGATATGGCAAGAATTCAGGTAGGCTTACGATAAACTTATATGAACTGAGATAAAATGACAAAAGGCAAGCGAGTTTGTCTTGAACTTACCAAAGTGAGCAGGAAGAGAGCGAGCAGCGCGCGGTCATACATCCTGCTGTGTGTGTGTTGAATTTCTCTGGACTCCAGTAGCGTTACACTGCGTGTCTCTGACAGACGTGCTCGGATAAAGTCCTCTGGGCGCGGTGCGGCCCTCATGCCATTGAAGTCTTTAATATGGGTGTGGCCAGAGCCTCAGCCTCTCACTTTTATATATCAATGAGATTGAACGTTTAGTCGTGAGTACACTAAACATGTTACACTATGCTTTGTCCCTGACTTCCTTAGCTTGGGAAGCTCTGGGAGGCTTAGACTCCACCCCAAACTGGCCCCTGAAACTCCCTCTGACTGTGTGTGTGTGTGTGTGTGTGTGTGTGAGAGAGAGAGAGAGAGGTTATACATTAACAGATCAGACTTTTACCTGTTATACCATCTGACTTTTCAGACATGATTAATGCATGACACAATTAATCTTCCTCTCTTTGGGTGGAGTGCAGGTGGTGCTGGTGATTATACAGACAGTCATCACATTTACACATTTAGCAAAGAAAAGCAACTTTTTACAACTTTTGCATTTAGTCACCTGTTAAGCCCAATTAAGAAAAAAAAAAAAGAATAATAATATCCCAGCTTGAAACCACTCACACGTGCACACCTGTTTTCACGTGGGATGATTTATACGTTTTGAATGACCTGGTCAAGCGGGTGGCTCTGGGTTGCTCTGCTTGATAAGTGTGGTGCATTAGGCCTTAAAAGTGAAAATATCTGACCTGTTGACCTAAACTCTCACAGAAAGCAATTTTGCTGCAAGGAATTGGAAGGAACTGGGTGTTAAACAAAAATATAAACAAGCGTAATGGACAGGATACGCTTCAACCAAAACACTGCCTCACTTCTTGCAACTGAAACTGGCTGAGCAAATGAATGTGACACATGTATAGCAACATAAATAAAGTGTTCAAACTAAAATATTTATTTATTTATTTTACATTATAGCCTCAAATCTAAATTATTAGATCATAAAATGTACTTTTCATGAAAAGTTTTTTTTTAAGATTTTGGCCCCTCATACAACAGCCTGTCAAATAGCTGTAATGCAAACCAATATTATTATACAAAATGTGTGCACCCTTGTTATCATACATTATAATTTGCCCTATTGCTAGAAGATAAGAAAATCACACAACTTAGTATGTATTTATTTAAACGTGCTGTATGTAAGTTTTTGACTTTGCTACATCATTAAAATTCCATTATATGTTTGCAGATATGTAAGAAACATGCTAAGTGAACATAGTTGTTTATCTGAAAAACAATGCTACAGTCAGATATTCTCCTTTGAAAATGTGCGTTCCGGGCCGGAACGTCAGTCTCTGTTTTGGTATGTGAAACCTGCCCACTGCCAGTTTACCCAATTGTATTTCAGCACCCCGGGTTGCCAGTTTGTGCCATTTCATTTTATTCATCGTCAAGTGCAATCTTCCCTGTTTGTGTATTCAATCTGGCAACCTGCATGCGCATCAAGTCTGAAGAGAAGGAGTCTGTTGAAAAAAACATCTCTAATATTTAGAATTTGGACTGCAATACCTATTTACCTATTTATTACCAGCCCGATCTCATGAAAATTCGTACAAATAGTATGCAAGTATTTTACAAGGTGGCTAATTTGCATGAATTTATATGAACTCACTTGTACGATTTTGGACGTTATATTTAGACCCCATTGATATAATTGATAACTCAACAAATTATTTAGCAAACATTTTAAATAAATAATATTTGCGACCTCTCATAATGTATGAGTGGTATGCAGATTTATTTTCTTAAATCCTTTCTGGCTACAGCAGAAGGTGTCAGTTTCTAAACTAGTAAGATTTATTTTGCAGAAAAACAACTAATACGAGAGAGAGAGATAGGGGATTAGCCGCAAACAATGGACAAAGGCAGGTACTGTTTTTCTGGTTTTGAGTCCCTTCTGTAATGGGTTGATGTGGAAGTTGAGAATACTACAGCCTGGAGATGAGCATGTTGCAATTTGATGGTGTTTGTGTGCAGGGGAGGTGGAGAATGGGTGGGGGTGGGTGGAAAGGAATTTGGCAGAGTCCCTTCAGTAAGTGTTGAGTCTAAACTACTGTGTACAGCTCGCTGAACTGTTGTACATTTACAGCCTTCATATAAAATAAGTAAATAAAAACTGGTGACACCTTGTAGTTAGGTGACTAATTTATACAAGTGCACTTTATGAATAGCACTAAAAAGCTTTGTTTTTTTTTTTAAGTAGTTTAACAGTATTAGCACTAGTTACTGGATAATCAATTAGTCTGAATCACTGAAAACATTACATTCATTAATCATTTAATGTCTTCAAAGGCATTTAAAAAACACCTCATTGTCAATAAACTGTCTAAAATATAACCTAATTATACTAAAGCCTGTCTACTAGACAGTATCCACAGTAAAACACAGAAATCAGAAAAATGAAGGCAGTATGAAACGCGTCAAGCCATTTGAAAGAAATCGCAGAAATTATGAAATTAATAATTGTAATGAATGTTTTCAGAGAGTCCCTATTTGTTGCATCACTATGGTAATGTTTTCAGCAAAGTTGGATGCTCTCCACACTGGTTCACCCACCCTGAAGCTTGAATAGCTATGTTTATTGCAACATGTCCCGCGGAGCACCCATGCCCCAGGTGAACAGCATGTACAGTTTCCAGTCTCCGCCCCCTGACCATATTTGACCCTTTCTTAAATGTTGTGCTTCACTCATGTTAGAAACTGAACAAGTTCTTCTCAGAAGAGATGTGCGCACTCAGAAAAAAAGGTACAAAAGCTGTCAAAAGGGTGGTACTTTTTAAAAAGTGCAGGTTTGTACCTAAAGGGTAAAAAGCCTTTAGGTACATATTATTTGTGCTTTAAAGGTACATATTAGTACTGAAAGTGTCCTCATTACTACCTAAAATGTACAAAGGGTACTTTTTGAGAAAGTACCAACCCAGTGACAGAATTTGCATTTTTTTTCAGAACAATTTTTTTTTAACAGCGTGTATATATTCATTCATTATATTATTCTTTTGTTATTGTATATTTAATTTCAGTTCAATTAAAATGTAGTATTTTTTTTTCTTTTTTTAATTTATTTTTATTTTATTATGTTATATATTTTTTTGCTTATATTTGTTTAATTGTGAATAATCTTTTTGGTGTGGTAAGAAATGAAAATCCTGATCTTCTTGATGTGGTGATGAACATTGAGTGTTGGGTGATGATGAAACCCTGAAGCTTCTCTTGAGTCTGGGTGTGAGCGCCTGCTGCACCTCCCCACACCTGACTGACAGATGAAAATCACACCAAGATTTGTCATTATAGCTGAATCATGAGAAAATCATTGCTGTGAAACAAGGTGGGGCAAAATCAGATTCTGAGAATTAGCGTGATATCAATGTATGTGTTGTAATTTGAATAAAACTGAATGGGCTTCTCTCAGCATACTGAATGAAATGCAAGAAAATTCCATTAGATGATTGTAATTTTGTAACAAAATACTACATTTGTGGAATTTTCTGTTGTACTGCAGAATATTTGGAACTTTAATGTTTCTTGAAATATTTCTATTCTTGAACTAGTTAGTCTTTAATACAGATTTTATTTTGCCATACAGCACTACAAAATATTATACCACATTGTTTTCAGATGATTTAATATAATTAAATATTGATCAATAAAAAGCAAGCAATATATATATATATATATATATATATATATATATACTGATATGTAATTTATACATAAATATAAATACAAATATATTATTAAATGTATTCATTATTTAAGCGGTTAAATGAATTTCACCCCATTTTGATTCTACTCTAATAAATTCAGTTCATATTTAGTTTTATTTCTATTCTCGAACATCCATGCAGTCTAAAATGCAGATGTCATTTTGACATAAAGCACCACAAAAGTCATCCACAGCATTGTTTTTAGATGACTTAATTAAACATAGACAAAAATAAATTAGAGAAATCTGGGAACAAATAGTCTTTCTATGACCAGTAAAAAGAAAGTGAATGTATTATATATATAATATAATGACATTTTTAAATAAATATAAATACAAATGCAAGTAAAAACTATTATGTAAAAGATTAATTATGTATTTTTAAAATGTATTATTAAAATTAATTTCATTTTAATGAAATTACAAAACATGCTATTTTATTACGACTAATGAGGAAGTGCGAACACATGAAATCACATTTGTAAAAAATTATGTTAACTTAAACCATTTGTGCTGGGCCTGCATGAATAATTTATGTTGAACTGATTGAAATTGAGCAGTGGATTTCTAGTTCCCAGCATGCTTTGCATATGGATAGATCGTGAGAATAAATGTTAAAATTATTTTATATTTTACCTTGCCCCCCCACCTTTGTGTGCTTATTCCAGTGTGGGTAGGCAGGTCTGGGACCAGCGCTCTCTAGCTGCAGGGACCAGAAGTTGTTTGCCTACATTGGACATTTCAACATCCCTCCATTGTTGCAATGTTATGTCTTGTGATTATGTTTTATGTGTTTGCTGAGGTATTTTTTTACCCCTTATCGCACACTGCCCAGTGTACACTGCAGAGTCTGGGAGGGATTTTTTTTACCCTCATTTTCCTAATGTATCTTATTTCTTATTTTGATGGCACTGGTTGGTGGCTGCCGTCGCAACTCTGTGGTCACACAAAATCATTTCACTGCATATTGTACTCTGTATGTGACAAATAAAATTTGAATTTGAATTAAACGCTGTTTCATGTGTTTTTAGTAAAAGGAAAGACCTTTTATAGTTTGTTGTTCAGTTATATTTGACATTAAAATGAGTTTATGTCAATGTTGATTTTTGAGGTTACCATCATGGTGAAGCGTAGACCTTGTTGTTAAGCTATGGCTACATGAAGTGCAAGTATTGTATAAACTCTTTTAAATGTTCAGAATAACTAAACATTAAAAGCTTAAACCCCACCAATCCTTTCCATGTTCATAAAAAATGCAGAAAATTCAACGAAACTCTGCACAAAGGCACATTAGGTTCATTATGCATGGCGAAATTAAACTTCTCTGAAATTTAAATTTCTCTGTTAGGCATGGCAAAACATTATCAAGTATGAATGACCAAATTTTTGTTTTGATTAAATAAATGTATGTTCATAAAACAAGATTACAACAAATCATTTAAGGAAGGAAGGAAGGAAGGACGTGACAAGTGGCCAGGTATGGTTTCCCATACAAGGAATTGGTGCTCTGCATTTAACCCATCCAAGTGCACACACACAGCAGTGAGAAGTGATCAACCACACACACAGTAACACACACCCGGAGCAGTGGGCAGCCATTGCTGCAGCTCCCGGGGAGTAGTTATATACTGCCCCTATACATCATTTCAAACTGGTTAGATTTTGTTAGAAAAATATATAAACGTATAACTTAAGTTTCTGTATGCCCCATACCGTATATGTTTATGTGCTATTAAAACAAATAATAAAAACAATAATAATTTATGATTGTTTTGATGGTTTCAATATGATATGGTTTCGTATCCAGTTCACTGCCTCAATTCAAATTTAGGAACTCAAATCATTATTCAATTCTGAATGGTGCACAATCCCAGTATAAAAGATAAAAACGAAAGAGAGAGAGAACCCGAGAGAGCAAGCGAAAGAGATACCAGTCACTAAGCCAAGTGTGAGATGGGATGTGATAACTATAGAAAGTGATTGTACAGCTGCTACTGATACACATTGACAGCAAACGTCCCAGATGCATCCAAACCTCAAGCATAAACCACAAACCACTTTCCCTCTCATACAGATTCATTTTTAGATAGCCCACAAACACACTTCAGTATTGTGTGGCACAGCTTTGTTTAGGGTAATGCATTCTGCCTGCATGAGCACTGATGCATGCATGTAATTCAACACTCTGCGCTCTGTTTGTTCACTTTCCGAGCGCAGGTATGTGACCCTCTCCCTCTCTCTGGTTTCCTTTCCCTCATTTTGCGATCTCTCAGTAAACGCTAGAATAAAACGAATGTAGTCAAGTGTGTGTGAAATGCTGTAACAGCATGTACAAAAATGTATTGCAACAACATATTTTCTGACCTGAACATGACAGTTTTAGTGCATTTAAAATATAGTTTGGGGGCACTGGAAGTTGCCATGAAAGCGTTATTTGTACCTTGGGTGTGTCATCATATTTTTACAGATGTGTGACAGATACGTCTGATGACAGTCAGACAGTGACTCAGTGGTTTCACCACAATTGGCCTCTCATGACATTCAATCAAAGTCAAAACAAACTCTCTGTTTCAATCTCTGTGCATCACTCTTACAAATATCTTACATTTATACATTAACCCATTTATATATTAAAAATAAATTATATGAATATAGACATATGCAATACATGTAAATCATTTCTAAATATATGCTGTATGTGTGTGTACTTACATAAACAAAATAAATGTGCACACACACATATAATATGTGAACATAAACCTTTATTTTGGATTCAATTAATCGTTTGACAGCACTGATTAAAATTAATAATTTGATCAGAAGTCACAGTAAAGACATTTAAGTTTGTATGATGTATTGTATGATGTGAATTTTCAGTTTCCACTAAAAATAAGAGACAAAGTGTTTTCAACATTGATAAGAATAAGAAATGTTTATTTTGGCATTGAATTACCATGTGAAAATTATTTCTGAAAGATGAAGTGACACCAATGAGCGCACAATTCAGACACTATAAATGTAATAACAAATACAAATTTGAAATCACAGTATTGATATATTTACTGTATATTTGATCCAGTAGATGCATCCTTAATGAGCGTAAGAGACATCTTTCAAAAACATCAAAATCTTATAGTGTAATGTAGTATAATGCAGTGAACGTTATCTAAATACTAGTTGTTATTTTTATTACTGTAATCAATGTTATTAACCAAATGAGACAAAATGTAACACAAAACATAAGTGATACACTTATTTCAATTAAAAATGGATGTTATTTTTATTTTATGTAATGTGTCACACAAGGACTTCTGGAAATGCCCTTTAAATGTTATAGAACTCTTATTTATAATTCAATTTATTCAATTATATATTTTATTACAACATTAACATGTTTTACCATAGCTAAATGTGCTTATTTTCTTGTCTAGTATGCTTAGATTTAGGTTTTGAATTATACAGTACAGTAATATATATGTGTGTATACACACACAGACACACACACACACACACATATATATATATATATATATATAAAGTTGATGCCAAACCATTTATAATGTGATGAAGGCCTCCATACAGGCACAGAATTCAAACAAACAAAGCTGTACTACTCCACCTAAAGTTTTAGCTCTGCATGGCTAAGTGCTGGGAAACACTGTTCATTTGAGACCCTAGACACGCCTCCTGTTCCTCTGGCCTTATCTGAGCTCAGGTTTCACTCCCAGCCGTTGTCATGGAGCTGTTTTCTTTTGACTTCACTCGTAAAGCGACACAGAGAGAAACAGAAAGAAGGCGAAAGAAAGAGTATCCTCATACAAAGAGAGGAAAGTGGGCGGAAGAGAAAGGGAAATGGAGATTGTAGCGAACTGTAACTTCATAAACTTTAGAAATTCTGCTATGATACTAACTATGAGAAAACTGGGAAGTGGAAGTGACAGAGCGAGACAGAGCGAAAGACTCTAATTGTGGGGAGGAAGACAGAAGGAGATAAAAAAAGAGTTGTAGGAATGCGAGTGAAATGCAAGGGTGTGTCAAAGGCCATAAACTCATCATCAAAAACTCCCAGACAAACCTCCACAGACTGCACAGAGCTACCACGGATATCCACGTTAGTTAAACTGTTATTTATTTCATTTGAGCTTTCTCTGCTGAAAATTTAGAACAGCGTTAAACAGTGAACCCTAATAACAACAACGCATGCATAACTTCACTGCATGTAAATCATTGAAAAGAAAGAGGAAGTTTACAGATGTATTTGTAGTGCAGTGTGTACAGAAACAGCAGCATTAACCTGTGCTTCAAACAGGACTGTGCTGAACACTGAATTTAATTCCAAAACGAATTAAAGATCCAATTTATATTGCAACATAATCTTATTTATGTTTAGCTGAATTGGCTAATTAGTGTGAATCTCTGCAGTCCTTTTACATATTTTAGTATGACCTGCTTATTCCCCTTTGACGAGAATTTTGATGAT
>JAUYWG010000057.1:7404574-7466275 GCA_034779775.1 Enteromius afrohamiltoni | reverse complement strand
GATATATATATAATATTATACATTAACCTAATTTAACCTAAAGTGCCACTATTATGGGTAATGATAATGGTTCATATTTTGGTTTTGGGAGCCCCCAACAACAGGTTGCCATGCATGCAGGGTCAAAAACACTTATAATTCTGCATTTATTTTCACCTTACTTGCTAAAGGACTCCCAAATTCCTCATTTGCAGGACGCTAATCTGTGGTGCTCTCATTTTTTTTCATCACACTTGGAACGCCTGATAAAGCAGTGTTTGTGAGTGCAGTGCTGCTTTGTGTACAGCGTTACCAGGGAAACTGCTATTTTTAGCACTCCAAAAGAAGAATCTAGTGGCAAAGAATGAATATGCATTTTCATTCTGACCAGTGCAAAAATAGCAACAAGTGGGTGGCAATATGTTAATGTTCATGCAGAATCGACTCTTTCTTTTGAGAGACGATAACTTTATACACTGTGTGCTTTAGATTTATAACTTTGCAGGGTGTTTTATTCATATAGATATTCACTTGTGTTACACACTGCATAAAAGGTAATATTCAAAAATCCATAATAGGGGCACTTTAAATAATATAAATTACGAAGGAAAAAGTGCACCATGTGTGATATATTTGAATTACACTTCCATAATTCAACGTCTTGTCATTCCAATTCCAAAACTTCCTGTAAGGTGTGGCCAATTTATAGTTCAAATCACGATTATGAATGAAAAGGCATCTAATTTTCACTTTTAATTTATTTTACTTTCTAATTAATTTACTTTTGCACAATCCTGTGAAAGTCTACACCTAAACCAATCCTTACCATGTAAGAAAACTGGTAAAGATTTCATGGAATTGAAAATCCACAACCTAACCTACAGTAACATAAACTAATGTAACCCAGCCCTTAAAAAGGTATGCATAATGCTTCACTATTCACTAATTCACTACTTACACACCCCTAAGTGTTTCCTTAGATTAAATTAAGCACTGCACTACACTATACTGTAATACACTATACTCTAACCAGGGTTATTAAATTAAATTAAATTAAATTAAATTAAATTAAATTAAATTAAATTAAATTAAATTAAATTAAATTAAATTAAATGTTTGTAAAAATACTAATATTACATGTTCACGAAAATAAAATTATGCATAAATACAAAATGATAATTAAATAAATTATAATTAAAATAAAAAAATAAAAATTTTCAGTTTATGTATCTCAGTGATAGATAAAAAAAAAAGAAAAAAGAAAAACACCGAAAATAACCTTGGCACAAACTTTTGGATGAACTTTTGTTTCGTGTGAAAGACGTGTGCCTCCACAACTGCAAATTAAAAATGAGCACACAGATATACCATCTCAGCAACGTATAGGACTGTTTGATGAGTAGGACTGCATCCTATAGGTTAGGCTGTCTGTCATGTGAGAGTGAAGAACAGGCGTTGTTCCATCGACCACACCCTGCCAAGCCAGCCAGACACTCCCAATCTCTCACTGATTCCACCGTGAGTCATGCAATCATTGTGCACAGGTGACAAGCGTATACATGCAGCCTCTACAGATACAGACCTGTGACTGTTTACCGTCCAAACTCAAGGGAGTTTCCTGCACGACTGGTTTTATGTACTCTCTATTCTCATTCTGCATCCAAGAACACCAGCAGATAAAATGAACACACACATGCTAGACAAATATACAAATATTTGTAAAAGAAGATAAAAAGGGATTTAGACTTTTTCAGAAAATGTAGATTGAAGTTTATTATCTTACCATATTGGTAAAGTGCTGGTTTAAGTTTAAACCTCACTAAATGTAGTGTACAAAAGTACCAGTAAATAGTCTAGCTATAATTTAACATTTGGTGTTCCTCGCTGTTTCCATGTAATAAATACTGAACGTAACAACGTTACAATTTTATGTTGTTTTATTATTTAACAATGCCAGTATGAAAAATAAAAATCCTGAGAATTTTAGGATCAATTTATTAATACACTGTAATTTAAAATATTTCTGGAGTTCGTTTTATAAGAAATTACTACTTCAGTCTTAAATTTAGCATTTAATTAATTGTGTTCCTTGTTGTTTCTTTTTAATTAATTATGAAATTTACTACAAACTGAGTCAAATTGTATCATTGTATTTTTTTCATTGCACAAAATCCAATATATATGTAATAAAAATCAAGTATGTTTTCACAGGAATGTTTTTAGCGAATGCTTGCCCTGCAGTAAATGTCATGGACTCACTCTTTCTTCTCTCCTCTTATTCAGCGTCTTTGTTCAGCAGTTGTGTCTGAGAAACAGATTTATGATGTCTCAGACAGCGCAGGCTTCATCTGAATGGAGTTCACATCCAGAATGTTTTCTAAATGTGTGCAAATGGCGAAGACGTGCTATTGAGAGCTTCTCTAAAGAGCCTCTGAAACACATTTTCTTATCCCCTCATATTCTAGACCCCAAGACCTTTTGAAGATCTCTAAAAGCATATTAATACTGAAGTATTGTGCTCATGCTTAACACAGTGAATTATATTTTTGCTATTTTTCAAATTAAGACAAGTCAGCAAAATGAACAATTAAGAGAAACTGAGTGGGAGTGTTCGAGGAAGAATAAACAGCTAAAGTTGTCTCGCCCAGTCTCAGGTTTTTTCCCACTCTTTTCTTACACCTCCTTCAAAGTAAGCATCTATTCTACGACCTTTCATCAGAACTCTCTTTCCTTTCCACTGAATTTACGTCACGGAGCACACTGGGACATGTATGGGAGTCTCATCGCAGTGTGTGCACGAATCTCACATGCAAAACTATTGATCAAAATAATTTAGCATTCAATCACACGTCCATTACGAATAATAGACTCTAGAAAACTATTTGCTGATTAGTTGTTTAGCTGGGCAAGCCCTCAGACACGTTTTAGTTAAGCTGTTTTAAGTATGACCAACTTTTAATTAGCGCATGTTAAGGTGTGAGCTTCTGTGGCTATCAATTGTGATTCAAATTAATTCTAAAGAAGAGCACCTCAAAGAGCATTGCTTCTGATCTGCTAATGAAGTTCATCTTTAAGCCAGCACAATCATTTTTTAGCAAAACTACACATGATTGCTCAAGGTTTTTTTGTGATTTAAAAATGAATGATTTTAGGATTTATTATTTCAGCTAAAAAGGAAAAAAAACCTGATGGAGTCATAACAGTCACGTGCCGCATCACACTTACACATCACACATGGAAGCATGCATATTTACAAATGCATACCTTTTGTGTAATGCACATACTGTATGTGCAAATTATGTGACTTTAATATGTGTTTTTGAAATGTATTTTTACATGCCAACAAAAAATGGTATTTTTGGAATTATGTTAGCCCATCTTTACCCATCCGGATACATTTGTGGCCTTTATCCCCTTGATTAGCAAACATGTGTATGTATACTGTGTATTTATATGTTTATTTAGGGTTTTATACATACATACGTAACACATTAAAACCTTTATTAAAATTATGCATTTTGTTTACATTTGATTATGACAGTATGAAATTTACCATTTGATTATTGAAAAGTTTATATTTATAGAAATATCAGCATTAGATTCACATTCTTCTTGTGAAATCATGTCAACCATTTCACCTGGCACCTTTTAAAACGTAGCCCAAGTTGCACGATGTATAAAAATGTATTAATTTAGCCCAAACAATGCACTTTAACACAAATATATTATTTATCTGACAATTCATTTAAAAAATGTGTCAGATCATTTCATTTAAATATATGTATATATTTTTATCTCATATTGATTAACTTCAATAAAGTATAATAACATATTTATAAAATAATGTAAATGTTATTTATTTATTTTAATAATCCAAGTTTTGTTGCTCATAATGCATCACATAAAGGCTTAAGAATGGTTCTTGGGGATATAGGATAATACTACTGGGTGAGAACACTTGCCACCCCTTATGATACATGAAATGTAATTTTAATTATACATTACCCACCCCTTTCTTTCTCTCCCTCTCTCTCTCTCTCTCTCTCTGTGTGTGTGTGTGTGTGTGTGATACGCACGCTCTCGCGCTTACACTCTGTCTCTCTCACACACACCCAACTTGTGACGTTAATTCCTCCTTTTAACCCGCAAGGTGAGGGTGTGGATGAAACAATGAATAAGGAGTTAGTGTAAAGCTCTCATTCGCATTCTCGCGCATCTAGCAGCACCGGGACGCACTTCTCCCGCGGCGGGATCTAGTCAACTTTTCCACAAGCAGCTGGTGACAGCAGCGGAGCTCAGGTGATCAGGAAATACCGTGTGCTCCTCCGGACATGGCCCGGCGTATATCGCCTGCTGCGGCTTTTCTGTTTTGTTTTGGACTATCGGTAAGATTTACGTGTTTTAAATGTATCTGTCAACAGTTAACATTCTAGATTGTAATCTGTCTTCTGCATGGCAAAGTATGGTTGTGTAAAACGAAACAAACAGAAACTCCTTTTGTTTGTTTGTCGGCCTGTTTGTTTATAAAACGGTCGATAGAAAGAAAACATTTAGGTTCAGTGTGGAAAAGTAAAAAAAAAAAGCCGTATTGTCTTTAACCCTCAAAATGCCGGAGGGCAATCGCCTCAATTGTCCAACCCTTTACAGAAATGTACAATGGCAGCTAGGTGTAAAAACAAAGGAGCATGGTTAAATAAAATGATACATTATACTTTTGTCCATCTATTCAACTTTTACAACCATTGCTGTCACAGCTGATTTTAGTTTTTATATTTAATGTTTATATATATATAGTGGTTAAATTCAAAGCAGTTAATAAAATGCTAAGAAATTCTCAATGCTATCTATCTATTTATCTATCTGTGTGTATATGTATCTATCTATCTGTCTGTCTGTCTATCTATTCATTGTTTACAGTGTAGCATATATAAGTTATCTGTAATTTACTAGTATACTGTAATATTGTTAATGATACTGTCAATCAATAATATTTTAAAAGTTTTTATTTTTTACATTGGTCTGGAGATCCCTAGCTAACATATTATGGCATTATCATAGTAACCATAGTATTTGGGTTTTTTTTTTTGGCAACTTTCGTTATAGAACATGGTGTATTTTCGTACACAGTCTCCATTTAAAATTCAGACAAACTACAGCAGTCAAGCTGGATCTGCAAGTATTGTGTGAGAAAGTATAGCCTATTCTATTCAATCTCTGTTTTGTTGAAATCCCCGCCCCTTGGCACCACAATGATTGACATTTCTCAGTATTATTCCAGTTCTAATGAAGATGAGTCACCGATCGTCAACTGACTAAATGACTGTGATCTATTAAACGAGTGAAAATCACTTTACCTGGAATAGTTTAAGTTGGAGAATCTCAGTGAAGGCCTATATTAGGCTATTGCTTTTATCGGTACATGCAGGGTAGATATGCCAACAGCACGGTCTTGTTTGTTTTGGCTTTGGCTTTTGATATTTTTGCATACGTTACATCCATGTCATACACAGTGTGTGTTTAAACACAGTTTTCAATACCTTGTATTTCCACTTCTCCTTATTCATATGATAATCATTGTGCCTGCAGTTTACTAAAGCAACCTAATGCATGTATCAGATCTTCTGTAATTACTGCACAAAATGTCAAGTCTCCATGTAATATCATTATAAACACTTGTAGAAGTACTGTGCAAAGTTTCTGTAGTTACAATTCAAAAATGCACAGCGGGAGAAAGTAAAGAAGCCACTTTACTAAAACACTGCAGTAGTGCAGGGTTTTCTTTTCTTTCTGTTTGTGTGTGTGTGCATGTTTTATCTTATTTGTGTGTGGCCTGATTAAGGTGATCTCGACTTAAATGGAATGCATTTTGTTTTTGCCAAGTATTTCTTCATCTTATCGTTCTTAATTATAGGTCTGCTGAATTAAATTATTGACTCCTGTGAAGGGTTTTTTTTTTTTCCTGTGGTTGCAAATCTTTTCAGGTTTATATTATTATATCACTTTTAGATCAATTACAACATCTGTTTAATTTAGGAAGAGCTTAGTGTCAAACCCGATATGCGTGCAAGTTGCAACCACAATTTTAATAATTCATAATGACTCGTCATTGAATCATTTACAAAATGAGAACGTTCTCACCAGGCAAGGCAACAAATATAAAAACAAACATTTCTTGGTCGCCTGTTTCTGCTCTGTGTGAAGGTTTGCAGGATAAGACTGTCCTCACAAATTGTTGATGTGCATTTCTGTTTTCCCACAGCATGTGTTTGAGGTCGAAGCCAGATTCCAGCACTCTGTGGCCCTCCACAGGCAGAAGAGGGAATGGATCGTCCCTCCCCAAATCTTGGAAGAAAATGTGGATTACACCAAGAGAGAGTTCATCGCAAAAGTGAGTGAGACTTTTCACTCGTTAGGTGCATTAATATGCAATCATCAACCTTAATGCAAAGACAAAGTTTAATAAAGACAAGTCAGGCATCAACTTTCTCACCAGGATTTCATGTAATAGTTCCCCCAAAAGTGAAAACTGACTGAAGATTAACTCACCCTTAAGCCAGTCAAGATTATTATTTTTTTATTTTTTTATCTGAACATATTTGCAGAAAAAATCAGTTGCTCGTCAGTAGATCTTCTGCAGTGAATGGGTGCCGTCAGTATGAGAGTCCAAACATTTGATAAAAACATCAGAATAATCCACAACTAATCAACATGACTCAAATAAACATGAACTTTGTGTACTTGTGACATGAAAAGCTGTTTTTGTAATAAATAAATATATCACAGTCTTTTTAACTTCAAGTCATCTCTTTATAAAATTGCTGTCTGCTTTGAATCAGGAGATAAATATGAACATATCAAAACAACTCTAAACTAATTTATTGGTGGATTCTGATTTGAGAAGACAAGAGGGAACAGTTTTTCAGTTTATGGCTTATCAATTGTAGTATTTTATTTATAAGCAATGTTTTAAAGTTAAAACGCTTAATAATGGATTTGTTTCTTACAAACAACTATTTTTTCACTTCACAAACTCATCATAAACTGATGGATTGGAGTCATGTGGATTAGTTGTAGATTATTGCGATGTTTTTGTCAGCTGTTTGGTCTCTGATTATGACGGCACCCATTCACTGCAGCATTGTTGAGTTTAAATCTGATCTTTGAGAGAGTACTGTATGTTCAGTAAGTTTTCATTTTTGGGTGCACATGACAACTTTAGCTTCTGTTTGTTCAAAGTTGAATCTATAAAAGCTGCAGTGCCATTATTGTAAAAGTAATTGATGTACACTGTACGCTTAATATGTTTTTGTGTTAAATGTGTTTCTGATTTATTTAGATTCGCTCAGATAAGGAAGACATCAAGATAAAAAATGTGAGGTACTCACTGAAGGGCGTCGGTGCGGACCAGGAGCCGTTCAATTTATTTGTGGTGAATCCTGAAAATGGATATGTCAGGATAACGGGGCTCCTTGACCGAGAGTCCATCGCACAATACAATGTAAGTGAAATGGCTGTGATGACAATGATGATTCATGATGATGATGACGAAGGTGACTTTAGCACCTACGCTTGATTATGATGAATGGTGATCTTGAATGTATTCCTCTGCAGCTTTCAGGCATTGCTACGTTCACAGATGGCACGATTGCAGAAAATGACATTGGGCTGAGAATAAAAGTGAAGGATCAGAATGACAATCCACCTGTTTTTGGTCAGATGAATCCCGGGGCTGTAGACGAGCTCAGCCCAACAGGTATGTGATCTACAGCTGTTCTAGATTAACTTACAATTTAATGGATCTATTAAAAATGTATTCATATACACGTTTTGATGTTCTTTGTACTGTATTATGATTCATTTCTCTTTTTTGCAAGATCTTGCAAAATATTTTATAACTAATAATATCTTCTTCCTATTATAACTTATTATTATAATAATATCTTATTATTATTTAACAGTAATGTAATAAGGAATGCATTATGAATATTATAAATATTCGGTAGTATAAGGCTCATTGTAAAATGTAATGTGGGACAACTCCCCCAAAAAAGTAATGATATTTATGAATACACTGCAGTAAAAAAAAATCGGGATCTGGAAGATTTTTAAATCAACGCGTTTATGTGAACCACAATATAGTATTAAAAGTAATATTATATAAATGTAATTACTATGTTATTACAAGAAATATTAAATATATATTTTATTATCAATGTTCAGTTGTGGTGATATTAATTTTGAGAAAACTGTGATACTTTTTTATGATTTTTTTGATGATTAAAAACCAATATTTATTTGAAATAGATTATTGAAATATTTAGTTAAACTGTAAAGGTCACATTAGGTCAGTTTAATGCATATTTGCTGTTTAAAAGGTTTTATTATAATCAGCAGTAGTCTAAGGTCTGAGAACGATAATAGAATCAGTTCTTTCAACTGTATTTTATTATTAAAATTGTATTAAAAATTATTCACTTTTTTCAAAACCTTAAGAAACCAACATAAATATAAAGAAAACGTTTCCTTTCACTTATCGTGGGCACTCTTATTTGTTACAGATACATCGGTGATGAAGATTAATTGCTTTGATGCCGATGAGCCAGGAAACCCAAACTCTCAAATCAAGTATGAGATTGTTGAGCAGCAGCCAGCTGGCACGAATATGTTCAGAGTTGACAATGACGGCACGGTCCGTGTTGTCAGTCCTAATCTGGACAGAGAGGTGAGAGGCCACCGTCACTGTATCAAATGTGTTTCTGATATGGAGCATGCTACATAAGACCGGCTCTTCTTCATTCACAGCACGTATGAGCTTGATTGTGCCAGTGCCAGATGTTCTCTTATTGTTTCTGTTTAAAAAAGAAATGCAGGAACACAATGGCTGCTTTTGTTGAGCATAATGAGCAGTGTGTAGACGATTCCACCTTTTTATTCACAAGCCACCTCTCTTTTCAGGATATTGATCAGTACGTCCTGCTTGTCAAAGCCTCTGACTTGAATGGAGCTGCAGGGGGCAATGCAGCCACAGGGACGGTCACCATCAAGATCAACGATGTCAATGATAATCCGCCTGTGTTGGAAGGCCCAGTAAGACATTATTCACCCTATGCTTACATCCACACAGTTACAGTATGTGGTTATAGTCGTTCCTTCAATTTGTGCAACTTCTTTTTGCTTTCTCCATAGTTTGAGGCCAGTATTGAGGAAAATACAGAGAAAGTAGAGGTGATGAGACTCAAAGCAACTGACCTGGATCTTAAAGACACGGACAACTGGGTGACTAAGTGCTTTATTGCATCAGGCAATGAGGCTGGACACTTCAGCATTCACACGGACCCTAAGACCAATGAGGCGGTCATTATGCTCGACAAGGTGTGCAGTGATATTTTGTTGCTTATTTTTCTTTTTATAGTTTCTGGTATGACATGTCAGTATTCATACCAATATTGGTCATATTTTGTTTTTTGCCAATTTTGAGACCACAGGAAAAACTTTAACTATTAATTATTCACTATTGCTATAACAGCTCATTTTTCATATACAAATAATTGTTTAATATAATTAAGTAAGCTGTTTATATTAAAGGAATGTCTTGACAGTTTCTCTTTTTATTTTAAGCGTTGTTGTTAAAGCTGTTGTTAAATCAAAAATTATAATATATTTACAGTAGGAAATTTAAAAAATATCTTCATGGAACATGATTTTTACTTAATATTTTACAATTAATATAATAATTGGCATAAAATAATAATATAAATAATAAAATTAAAATAATATAATTATGCAACAATTTTCAGCAGCTGTTTGAAACATATATTATATATATATATATATATATATATATATATATAAATAGATAGATAGATAGATAGATAGATAGATAGATAGATAGATAGATAGATAGATAGATAGATAGATATATTTACTTTCACTTTTCCATTATTTCATGTATCCTTTCTGAATAAAATGAATAGAATGTATTAGAACGTAAAATGAATGAATGAAGTTTTGTCTGTTTTACCTGCAGGCTGTCGATTATGAGGATGTCAAAGACCTGAAACTTGGCATTGGTGTAATGAACGCTGCTCCATTCCACCCCTCTGTGAGTGGAGGAGTACAAAACATCAACTTCGGGGGCAGCGGCGCAGGAGAAGGGGGTGGTGTAGGCGGTGCAGCTGGAGGCGGTGCAGCTGGAGGCGGTGCAGCTGGAGGCGGTGGTGGTGGTGGAAGTTCTGGAAGTTCATGGTCGACGTCAGGGGGACAGATATACAATGTGAACATCAAGGTGAAAAACCAGCCAGAAGGACCCAAGTTCATGCCCTTAACAAAAGCCATCCCCATATCAGAAGGCAAGACTTTTAACAGCAATGAGGTCATCGCAAGATACCCCGCCATTGATACAGACACAGGAAAGGAAGCTACCAACGTAAAGTACGTTTACAGAAAGATGAGGAAACGGCATAGAAAAGAATGAGAATTGAGCTTAAGCTAACTATGTTCCCTTCTCTTATAGGTATGTTAAAGGATATGACCCAGATAACTGGCTGACCATCGATGAGACAACTGGAGCCATTAAAATGAACAAGGCTCCTGACCGCGAGTCCAAGTTTCTAGTTAACGGCACTTACTACGCCAAGATTTACAGCATAACTCAAGGCAAGTTCTCTGCAGGGTTATTAAATAGAAACCTATACTAACTCAACCCTTAAAGGGGTAGTTCACCCAAAAATGAAAATTCTGTCGTGATTTACTCACAGTTAAGTTGTTTCAAAGCTGTAAAAGTTTCTTCTGTTGAACACCAAAGTTATTTAGTAGAAAATGAATAACCAAACAATTTCTGGCAGTCTTTTCTTTCCATATAGTGCTGGCTACCAGCATACCTATGTTTATTTTATTTCAGCTAGTTGCCAAGGCAACATTTCTGTTAGTTTAAATACTAAAATAACTGAATCTAAAAACTATTTAAGATACCATTCAAATAAAATCAATAAATGCTTTAAATAAATAAAAATGACAAAAAATCACAACAATAAAATCACTAAAATATTAAAATAATTAAATAATAATTAAAATAATATTGAATACAAATACTAACAAAATATAATAGCATAAAAATACTAACATAAAAGTGGTTTTAGTGTTTCTTTTTCCCAAATGTTGCCAGGTTACAGTTCACTGCCATAATATGTGATAATATACTTAATTAACATATATCCAGTGTGCCACACAGTGTAATGTACGAGATATTGCAGGTACATCACCTGACCTGAAGATGGCGCCATCCTTACATTGATTAACAATAGCGACTGAAAATGTTTGGATGATTAAACATCTTCATGTTATGATGTAAAATTGTTTGATTTAATTGATTTAATCAGTTCATTAACATTGCATTATTTTTATATAATATTCTTTTTTTTTTACTACTTTTCAACACCTCCATTTTTAACATTGAAGTAATATATAGTACACTATAATAACATTTGTCTCACATTTACACTTGTGTATTGAATGCAAATTTAAAAAAAATACTATTGTTTATGAATATATTTATCGTTTTCCCTTATAGACTTGCCTTCAAAGACTGCAACCGGCACCATTGCCATTCAAGTAGAGGATTTTAATGACCACTGCCCAACTTTGACAAGCAAAGTCCAGACGCTCTGCACAGACAAAGATGCCGTCTTAGTCACTGCAGTGGATGAGGATGCACCACCCAATGGAGCTCCATTCATCTTCAATGTTGTCCCAGAAGGAACCCAGGGGAAATGGACAATCGAGCATTTAAACGGTATGCCAGATATAGCCTAATGTTATTTTTTGCCCCACAACAATGCTTCATTGACATGTCATTTAAAAATCTAATTCAAAATATGTCCACAAATACTTATAATAAAATACTGCCGCAGTACCTCCATATGTCACTAGGGGTCCACATGTTAAAAGTCAAAAATGTGAAGTGCTAATCAGAGATCTGTTGTCGAGATCTGCAAGAAATTTGTTCAACTTCAGAACACAAATTACGATATTTCTGATGAAATACAAAAGCATTCTGATCTAGAAAGCAATGCAACTGAAACATTCAAGGCACACTGAACATTGTTAAAATAGAAGCTACAAGAATAACCATAACTATTCAGCAATTTCTTCTCTTCTGTGACAGTCTTCGTCGCATATCCACAGGACTCCCACAACACACACATATGTGGTTCTGATGGCGTTCTGTCACTACTGACTCTGGTTGAGATCTTTTGTTTTTTTTCTCATTAGATACGACTGCCATCTTCAGAACCCAGGATAAGCCGTGGCCGGGAGAATATACGCTGATGGTGGACGTCAAGGACCAGCAGGGCTTGTCTTGTCCAGACCCTCAGAAGATTCAGGTGGATGTGTGCACCTGTACCGTCCAGGGAGCTTGTGAACGAGCAGGAACAAGTGGAGCACAGGGAGGAGTAAAGAAAGGATCCACGTTTGGGCCAGCTGGAATCGGCCTGCTCTTCCTTGGACTCCTTACATTATTGCGTAAGTTTGTTTAGTATCTTTATGAAGTCTGCCATTTAAATCTGTTTTAATATGACATTCTGTAGACCAGGGGTGCCCAGTCCTGCTCCTGGCGAATATGAATAAAGCATATTTTCAAGCGACTTGTATGAATTAAGAATTGATGAATTGAGTTTAGAGAATGCGTTTTGACATATAAAAAAAATGTCACCTTACTTTTTACTTTTAACTTTTTTTTGTCATTGCTATTCTGAGAACACCAAAAAGATATGGTGTGAAAATAATTGCTGTATTTCTCCTCTGTTGCAGTAATCCCACTCCTGTTGCTGTTATGTAAGTGTGGAACTGCTGGGATGTCAGGAGCTTTCACAGATCTGCCCAATGAGACTAAAGAGCATCTCATTTCTTACCATACCGAGGGCCAAGGAGAGGACAGGGTAAGATCTTGAACTTCTGACTTCTGTTATCAGTCTAAATAAGGTGTACTGTAATTTTTTTTTTATCTCAAAGCTAAATTAATCAAACGCTTCTGTCTCTGATAGGATGTTCCACTGGTGGATGTTATTGATAATGGAAGGCTCCCTTATTCTGCATCAAAAGGCGTGGGTGGCATGCGTATCATAGGAGCAGGAGGAGCAGCGGGAGCAGGCTTCATGGACTCCACTTCCACAATGGGTGGCCGTGGCTACAATGACATGGAAATGTCCTTCATGGACTCGATGAGAAGAAGTGAGACTCTTAGGAGTAGAGGAATGGCCATGGGTGGAGATTTCGATGGAATGGCTGCGCCTGACATGTTCCTGGATGAATACTACTCACAGGTTAGTATATACCTACAGAACGGTGTACTGTATGTAAAGTACATTTATTATGTTTATTTAGTGTGATTAATTCAGCCCAGTCACATGAAAATGTGGATAAATAGTATGCCAAATAAAAATTGATTTTGGCGATTTTGGATCTTATTGTTCTGTTTTATAATATATCATTTATTGTCCAATCTATCGTTCTATCATTTTGTTATTTTGTCTAAAATTCGATGTATTCTATATTATTTTTGTTATATTATTTTATCACTTTTCCTCATTCTTTTGTTTATCTGTCTGTCTATCTATCTATCTATCTATTGTTCTTTCATTCAGTCCTTCTATCTAATGGTCTCTAGCTTTGTCGTTACCATTTTATTGTTTTCTTTACTGTTCTATCTATTGTTTTATTTAATGTTCTGTCGATCTATTATTAGATATTTTTTTATCATTAAATATTTTTTTCTTTACATCTTTGTATCTACTGTTCTGTCATTTAATCGTTCTATCTATCGTTTCATTGTTCGATCTGTTATCATACTTTTATTATATTGCCATATTATATTATCTATGTGGATCACATATATACATGGCTCTGTGTGTTACAGAGAAGCCGTGGAATGGAAGATGGATTTGCTAAGAATGAGCCTATGGTGTATGATTATGAAGGCAATGGTTCTCCTGTGGGCTCTGTGGGCTGCTGCAGCATCCTCGAAGATAACAATGACCTAGAGTTCCTCAATGACCTCGGGCCCAAGTTCACCACTCTCGCTGAAATATGTGGAGGTAAAAAGGCTGAGGTCCCCACTCCCCTTCCTCCCCCTCCCAAACCAATAGTGGACCATTCCGTGGTGGTGTCTTCATCAAGCAACGTCATAAACCCTGGGAATATTACCACTAATAGAGCTATATCTTCAAATGCATTGAATATTGCTTCCAACACGGCTACCCGTGTGGAGAACGTCATGGTCACAGACAACCGTCCCACAGTGATCACGAGTGTCCAACCGACTCCAACTCTCCTGGTGCAACCGCAGCCGATGTACTACATGGTGGAGCCTCAGCCCAGCACGGTACTGCTCACTGAAAGGCCCTCCGTGGGACATAACATGTACGTGCTGAACAGCGGCCCGGTAGCCGAGGGGGTTGTAGTCCAGGGCGCCAACATAGCGACGAATACCCTGTCCCGTGGGGAGAGAATGGTGCTTGTGGACAGGGGGGCACCTGCTCAGGCTGGGATGCTGCAGCCAGGTAATCTGTCTGGATCACAAGTGCTCCTGGTGGATGGGGGAGCCACGAGTGGTCAAGTCCTTCAGGGGACGCTTCAGAGAGGGGTCACTGGATCTCAGGGCCTAATGGTCGTGGAAGGACAAGGGGGTCACGTGATTCAGGGGTCCCTCAGACAAGGCGTTTCCACTCACGGTGGATCTCAAAATGTCCTTTATATGGAGAGCAAAGGGGGGTCCAACCAAGGGTCATTCAGTAGCGTTGGATTGGGTGGGTCATCTATCCAGATTAACCAAAACCCATCGTCACATAACGTCATTGTCCAGGAGAGAAAGGTTGTCTCAACACAAAGTGTCAAGAAATAACGCAATGCTCACTTGTACTTGTACAGTCGTAAAAGTGTTAGAGAAGTGGTAGAGGGTTTAGAAAGCCATAAATCATGTCTTCATAGCTCATGTATGCAAATCATTAGAGTATCATGTTAGGTCACAAAGAATATGCAAATAATGCTTGAAAAACAAGTTTTAATGTCCTTGAGTCTGACTGCGTAGTGCACTGTACTTGGTTTTCTTTTCCTTTTCAGTCTATCCCTTCCCTTTGGATTATTATGCTACCGCTTTCATTGTATGCTCTGCAAAGACTGTTGTCTGCAGAAAATATGCACAAGGTGCCCTGAGGCCATTCCTGTGCAGTTTATGCAAATCGTTTCAAAGCTATTTTAGTAAAGAGCATATATGTGAACATAAACACAGCCAGAAATCAGTCGAGAAAAGTTGCCTCAAAAGACTATGGAAGGACAGAGGGTTTATAGAAAAGTACAGTGCTGTAAAAGACTTAAAGCAGCTGTGGCGATGTATATTTTGGGTAGCAGTTTTATAAAAATGTTGAGTGTGTTTCATTAACCAGCTCTGGTATGGTTTGCATTTTTACAGTATTTTTCATTCCTCTTCTTAGTTACTGCTTGTAAAGAAGTAAGTAGTCTGATCAGTGAGTCTGTGTTTAGAAGCTTGTGGTTTCTCTTTGACCAAACCTACATTCCAAGCAGTTATCATATGTATGAATTGAATGTTATGTAAAAATATTTTTCTCTTTTTCAAAATGCTTGTATTTAAGAATACAGTAGCTAAAGCACATTTATGTTGTTTAGTTGTTGGAATGTAATGCTAAATACAAAAATATATATACATATTATAATAATACAAAAAACATGGTGCTGGGATTTTTCATTCACAGCTCTGGTTTGGTACAAAAAAATGATTTATTTTTAGATGTTTTTTTGTTTTTTTTGAAGGGGTGAGCAGTGGTTTCCTATTTCCCAGACTCAATAGCTACATGGTGGGAAAGTGTGTTTCTGGTTTTGACAGAGAAACTTTTTTCAGGGGTCAATTCAAAATATTGTAAAGCAGCTTAAAGCTGCTTAGAACATCTTTTTTTAATGGTGATTTTATAAATGTTTCATATGTTTGACTGTAGAAAAGTATTTCTAAAGACAATAAAAAATCATGCTCTTGTCATCCGTTGTGTAAAACTGTGTCTGTGGGCAAGTGTCAACAAAAACTGGAATCTGTAAAGGGAGTGATTCAAGAGAGGCCAGGCATTCCTCTAGCAATTTCAAAACGTCCAGACAAAGAAGTTGGCAAGAACCTAAGCCGCTTTGAATAAGAAATATTCTGTATTGAACTCAATGTTACAAAGCGCTTTGAAAGGGCTTTACTTTTGTAAAAGAAGAACTTGCTATATTAAAACAAACAAGCAAACAGATTTAAAAAGCAACTCAAAAGTAACATAACACATTACTTTTAAAAGTAACTTGCTTCATCTATGATAACAAGACTATAAAATAATATAGACAAACTAAAACGCTGCTTACTACAGGACTCTGAATCAGCTACTAATTTGTGAGATTGTCCCACATTTTGGTCACTGTATCTGTCCCCAAACACCAGTATACCAACAGAAAATGTTTTTTTATTGCTTTAAAAAAAAAAAACTCAAATAATTTTATCAAATTATTTCACTGTAAGTAATTCTTATGCAACAGTGTGAGGAAATTAGCTACGCTTTTTGTCATGCTCTTTTTTTATCATCAGAAAAATAGTATAATGCTTGAGATTCTAATGTGATAATATCCTGGGTTGAAGTCCATTTCTGCAATGGAATAAAAACAATAATAATTTAGAAGTTAATTTAGATTCGACTCATGATTCTTACTCAAAATTGTGAGATATACAGTATTCCAATTTGATAGGAAAAGTTACTATTACCTTTAAAAGATGTACAAATCACTGGCATAAAACTCTAGATGGCTAAGTCCAATAGATCTAACTAAACAAGCCATAATGACATCATCGCATGGCACTGCTGATTGTTTCTCTCCTGTATGAATAACTTATGAGCTAGTCTACTGCAGAGCGTAGCAGGTCTATTCTGCCAAGACCACATACATAGCCTGGCTTCCGCGACTTTAAAGCTCATAGGAGCTTAGTCTTGCCAAGCTACCTTACTACCCACCTTCTGGGAGGCGGTCTTAACATGCGTCCATCAGATGCCTCTGTATACTACTGGACGAATCTACAACCAATTGGACCACACATATGCCTAGCGACAGGGAGCTTGTTTCTCATGCCATTCTCATTTGGCACATGACTTAACATTTTAGTTCTTGCACGTGGAATTTCAATAAATTCAATATATCCATAAGATTATGGATATAATTGAAGGGAAACACAGCCTTCTGGCTGACTGTGGAATATTGAGATTCTTTGCCACATCTACTGATGGCGGGCGAGTTGTGACATACGGATATGCCAAAGCAGCTTGACGCCTGTGCAGTGGCCCGAAGCTGCCTGCCCGTTGCATGCACCCCGAGCCGTGGAGAAGGCGGTTTCTAAAATCAAGCAAGCCCAGCGGCATGACCGTGACTGCAGCTGCCATATGCCCCTGGAGCCTCTAAATAGATTTGAGAGGAAACCGCAGTTCTGTGCCTGAACGTATCTAGGCTCCATACCAAGAAAAGAGATCCTCTGCACCAGGGAGAGTTTGCTCTTTTCTCGGTCGACCTGAAGACCCAGATGGCAGAGGTGCCATAGCACTATGTCCCTGTGCATGCACAACAGACCCTGCGAGTGAGCTATTACCAGCCAGTCGTCGAGATAGTTGAGGATGCGGATGACCAACTATCACAGCAGGGAGAGGCATCCTTCGCGGCTTTCGTGA
This sequence comes from Enteromius afrohamiltoni, assembly GCA_034779775.1. NCBI lineage: Eukaryota > Metazoa > Chordata > Actinopteri > Cypriniformes > Cyprinidae > Enteromius > Enteromius afrohamiltoni. The sequence continues at coordinate 7,448,546 of JAUYWG010000057.1, read as the reverse complement.
AGGCGTGGAGAGAGAGAGGGACAGGCAAGAGGGTAAGGGGTCTGTGTCGAGGCAGAATCACAACAGGAAAGTATGAAAAAGTATGAAAGTAGGATGAAGTACCGTGCGGGCATAACTGCACCGCAACAGTGCGCTCAACCTGAGGGGACGCCACGTACCCCCTGGCTGCACCGGCATAGAGAGTGGCGAGAGCCGAAGAGCCCGGGTGCAGGCGTGACGAGTACGGGACCCGTCATGACCTGGTCAGCTCTCCGTGCACATCTGGGAAGAAAGGCACTGGGAGAGAGCACGGTGGGGCTGCGGCTCTGCCCAGAAAGCATCATCCAGCTGCAAAGGGTCGGCTGAGGGTGCATGAGGTACCTCCAAACCCATTCCTAAGGCGGCGTGGAGGAGCATAGCCGACTCTCCCAATGACACACTCAGCCCTGTTATGGGGGGAGCTGTCTCCTCCAGGAGGACCACAAGACTGCGTGCCCCTCCCCATTCTGAATGGACACCTGGAAGTCCCCCAGGCACCTCGCCATGGCAGTTGAAAAACTATTACAGTTTAACAAGCTGTGAGACAGCGCTCGTGACCGCCCAAAGAGGTGAGGCAACTTCTGCACACAGAAACGCACGGTCATGCCCTCTTATACTCATACAGTGATGAGGTGCACCTAAGCGCAATCAAGTGCACGCCAGTGTTCATTGGCTTTTTGTATAAAGCTTAAAGGTGGTTGGTCTCTCTGGCGAGTTCCCATATGTACCGTCGAAGTGATTCAACTGAAAGGGTAACACAGAATGATGTTCATACCATTGTTTAAAGCAACTGCGTGCTGTATTTTTACATGTACATAAGTTGAAGACGCTAACTGAAAAACCTTTATTAATTCTCAAATGTCAATTATATATTAGATTGTTTTTTTCTTTAAATAAATGAAGCTAAAATATGTATCGTATGCAAGTCTATATAGTATAATACTTTATAGACTTACACACCATTTTGTAATAAACAGTGGAGACGTTAAAAGGTCACTTTAGGGGTGGCCTTCGTAATTTTGTCAAGTTCAGGGAAAGTGACTGAAAATAAATAGCTTTAATGTTTAAATAAAAACACTTCAAGTGTCAGGTAACTTCATAAGAAACTGCTTTGCAGGTTTGAACATATTAATCATAAAAACAGTTAAAAAACAGGGACCTGCTAAAGAAATCGTGTCATGACATCTAAAGAAACAGAAAGTCTCTACAGGGCTTTTTCTTCAGAAATCAGTCACATGTATACGATGCATTCAGTCAATGTAATACAAATTAAAGCTGATCAGGTTTTTCAAATGGATTCTTTGCAAATCCGCCCAGCAGCTATTTTGATCACTGCCCAGGAAATAGTGTATGGGTGCATGTTAACAACAAGAGTTCCTTAGAACTGTACTGTTGAGAACCCGTCTACATAACTCAAAAATTAATTAACTCTGAATGTTAACAAAAGGATTTCTTAAGAACTGCACCACTAATGCACTCATCTACGTAACTCATAGAGTGCATAACTTTCAAACTTCTAAAGAACAATTACTTAGCAATGTGTTGATGTGGTAACCTGTAGTAAACTATAATGTTTGTTTGTTTTTTCTTTCATTTTAAGTTTAAGTTTAATCGTTAAACAGTAATTCATTTAGGAACGATATATTATTATGCAGTCTTTCAGGCAGAAACAGATCTTAGTTAATGTCATTCCCCAACCCACAAACATGAATGCAGGGTGGAAGAGGCACGTGATGAGGTTTTTTATGGGCGGACCATTAGATGCAGGAGTCTTTATATTTTTGTGGTGCAGTGTCAGTTTGATAAAGTCTGCCTCTGACAACTCTCTCGCTCAGATTCTTTTCATTTCTTTTAGAAGATGTTTCCACGCACTTCGCTGGCTCTGACCTTGTTGCTGTTTCTCTCCGTGCAGGTGAGTAGAAAGAGATGTAGATGTTGCACGTAAATGTTGTTTCAGAAGAATCGGGCTGATAGGGTACATTGTATATTGTGAAAGATTCGATAAAAAAAGCGATAAATTTCCATTTCCACCTGAACTCTTAATGAAAAACTTTTCTAAAGCGTTTATTAATCTTCATGTTATTTCAGTGCTTACTAATACATTACTAAAATCTTGATCATTTTTTTAATAATAATAATAATAATTGATCATTGTTAGTCATCCTTCATAATGCATTCAAATTCTGCATAAGATTTTTGGATTCTGAAGAATTGTTTATTTATAAAACAATCATTAATGAATGCTTTTCAACTAAAATATATTGTATTTGATCTGCAACTTCTTAATGAGTGAAAAAAAAAAAGATTTTGAATGATTTTGAAAAAAAAAAATGGTTATATCTTAAAAGTAAAAACAAAAAGAACTCAATCAATTAATTAATCACTCAATCTCATATTATATTAAAATATTTGTAAACACTGCAAAAACTATGTAATTGCAATATTTTTTTCATGGTTCAAAACAGCCCTAAATGTGTTTTGCTTCAAACTTCAAACTAATGGGACCTTATTGTAAAGTGTATCCAGTTATATTAAAAGACAATAATTTGTAATTTGATTGTAATATTTCTATTTGGGAAATTTATTTTAGTAGGAAGTAAATGGCACAGGGAAAGGTCCTCAAGTCGGGACTCCACTCACTCGAAGCACTGCTACATTACATATCAGATTATTTTTATTTAAAAAAAAAAACTTTTGTACATTTACCTTTTGTACATTTCTGAGAATGTACGGCCTTTTGTTTTGTTTTGTTTTGAATTTTAGCTGGTAACTTCAGTCAATATGGTCATATTTTGGGTTTTGCCTTTGAATCTGTGACTTTTTTTTTTTTATAATTTTATTTTATTTTATTTTTTTAATTAAAGCTTAAACTTATCTCAAGAGTGTGCACATAGGTGTCAATCAATTTATGCTAAACAGACACTACTGACCAACAATTTCAGCTTTCAGTTAAGCATCTTGTCCCAGAGAGTTACATAATTAAAATAGAAGATGTACTTAATTAAACTAAAACTGACTTTTGAATACTTAAATAGGCTTCAAATAGGATTATTTTGGCTATATTCTATGATTATTAATTGAGTAATTTTGACAAATTAACTTCCCTGAATGTCTTGGTATATTCAGTCTTACATTCAGAATATGGTGTTTGAATATGGGTGTTAAATATCTGTGTTTTTGTCTCATAATTGAATGTTACCAAAATATGCACCACAACTTTTGCATTTGCATGGAATTTTATTTATTTTTATTTTACTTGAAATAGATCCTGAGCACTGGAGAATGCTGGACAGGTTCACAGAAGCAGCGTCATAAAAGGGAATGGGTCGTTCCTGCCAAACGGTTTACAGAAAATGTAGACTACAGTCATCTGCCCTATGTCTCCAAGGTAATAGATAACAACATCTCTCTGCTCATTGCATGTACAGCTCATTGCAATTCTAGATTCAGTAGTGACATTACGCTATTCCTGATTTATTCACACAATAGATCAGTTTCTCTATAAAAAGATACATGTGTTACACAGCCAGCACTTTCCACAAACTATTACTACTAGAATATAGGCAAGAGGACTACTGAGTATCTAAATTTAGGTATCACTCAGGAGGGATAATGTTTAGGATCAAATTAATTTAATATACATATATTAATTAATAATATTATTTGATCTTTTTCTTACAGTAAGGAAGTAAAGGGTTTGTGTATGAAACAATGTATGTACATTGTGTATGAAAAAAAAAGACTTCATGATTGTTTTAAAACAAAATTTTACCTTGGCCAGTAATTAAACGTTTTTGTGTTACAAAAGATATCATGTAGACACCATATTTATATAATCAGTTATGCGGCACTCACCCACAATGACGTTCTGTGATTCATTTTTGAGCATGAATGTAGCAAAAACCAGATGTTGCAAATCGCAAGTTACTAAACTTAACAACAAAAGCAATGATAAAACTCTGGTTCATGGTGTGGAAAAAGGTTGAGTAGATTTGACTTCATTTTGTGGTTGATATTGACGATTTGGATTTCTTGGATTGAGTAAAGAATTTACTCTTTAAAATTATTGCCTGAACAAACTTTTTCATGTAGAAATCAATTGTTTTTTTACGACTTCACCACAGAACCATTAATATCAGCGTACGTAGAGTGATGTTACAATGTTAAGTCATTTCCCTTTTTTTTAATTATAAAAATTATGCGTTAACAGAACTGAATATGTCAGGCAGATATAAATATCATAATGTTGGTGATTAAAATCAGTTAATGTTTAGTCATATGAACTGAATGTTATTTTAACACATCAGTAAGACTAATCATTTATGATACTGATTGTGATTTTAAACAGATCCGATCAGACAATGATGAGACCGTGATGTTGCACTACACTTTAAGAGGACCTGGAGCCAACCAGCCACCTGTTGGTTACTTTGTAGTAGACACATACAAAGGATATGTTCGCATCACACGGCCCCTGGATCGCGAGAAGAGACAAAACTACACAGTGAGGATCACAAACTTATTTAAAATCTAGGTCATGTATTACACTGTAGACTGTCACAAGGGCTATATGTCTACATTTTAAGGCAGAAAATAACAAAAAAAAAAAAAAAGTGTTTGTGTTGTCTATCAATTTTAAGTTTAGTCAACTTGAAATGTTGTAGTAAGTGACATCTTGGATGATTGAGTTCAATAATATCGAATGCATTTCTAATAATATGTTTTCCAGACAGATTTCCTATGGTATTTTTATAAACATTTTTTTTGTCTTGTAGCTTATTAGCACTGCATGGTTTGCAAACAACACCATAGCTGAAGATAACATTAAAATAAACATCATTGTGGAAGACCAGAATGATAACCCGCCAGTTTTCATCCAGCCAGAACGAAGCAGCGTTTTTGAAGGAAGCCCAGTTGGTGAGCCTGCCACTGCATTGCTCTTGTAATAAATTATTACATTTTCTGAAATTAGGAATGAAGATCAAAGAGTTGTTTTTGTAATAGCTCTCTCCTTTCTAGGTACCATTGTAACACAAGTTGTAGCCAAAGATGCAGATGAGCCAAACACTCCTCATACTAAGATAGCATACAGCCTAATCAAACAAGAGCCAAACAACAGCATGCTTTTCTTTGCTGTTGATAAAGACAATGGAAAAATCTCTGTAGCCAACACAAAGCTTGACAGAGAGGTATTTGTTACTAGTTATACTGATATTTGTATGTGTGCTTTTGTGTTGGTAGCTTCAAAAGTTACCAGCAAATCATCTGGCCATTCAAGTTTCGTTTCTCTTGAATAGCAACACAGGTCTTTTGTTCTTACGGTGCAAGCTGCTGACATGTATGGAAGTCCTGAAGGAATGTCTTCTACAGCTACTGTAATTATAGATATCCTGGATGTCAATGACAATATTCCTACTTTGGAGAAGGATGAGGTGATTATGCTTTGGCTAATGTAACTCAGTTTTTTTTACACAGTTTTAACATAAAATACTCTTTTTTTAATACCCTTGTGGAAAAAGAAATGTTTAACTGTATTTATGGAGAGCTCGTAGTGTATTTCAAATCTTATTTTACATATATTTATGTTTTATATAAACACTGTATTTGACATACTGTAATATTAATTAAACAAAATGTATTTAAAGAAAGTACAATAAAAAGAAATTCAAATTAAAAGCTTTACTTTACAGTATGTTTTAAATTAAAGGGATAGTTCACCCAAAAATGTAAATGTAAATTAGGAGTTTTACTCACCTTTGAAGCATTCTAGGTGTATGTGACTTTCTTCTTTCAGACTAATCCAGTCCAATATTAAAAACTCTCCTGGCACTTCTAAGCTCTATCATTGCAGTGGCCGGGTGTGCCTCTTTGCACGTCCTGATTTTGCTGAGTTAGGCGTGTTCCTGGGTTAACATATTTTGTTGACCCTGGAACAACATTTTAATCCAAAATGTTAATTTTGACCATATCTCTACACCTAAACCTAACCCTACCCATGAGTAATGCCTAAAATCAGAGGAAGTGATATATGACTGACACTGATGTACACGCACCAAACACTGATTGTAAACTTCAACCTAAACTTCAACTATAAACTGGTTCTTCAAATCTGATTGGCTAATCACAATGTTGTTCCAGGGTCAACAACGATGTTGAACCAGGGACACACCGAACTCAGCAAAATCAGGTTCTGCGTTTCTCTTTAACAGTCCAAAACACTCTAAATAAAGCAAGCATGTGCATAATAAAACATTCATTACATGGCTCTGGTGGGTGAAGAAAGGCCTCCTGTAGCAAATCCATACGTTTTTGCTAAAGTAACCTAAAGACGTTCAGGCGGATGACATAGGATGCGCTTCACGTGTCTCTAGGAAATGTAAGTGCAAAGGAAAAGCAGTCTTCTCGTGGCTTTTACCAAAATCCTCCACCAGTTAACTTTACTAATCCTTGGTTTGTGTTTCTAATTTGTGATCAGTGTTTAGTTGTGTTCTCTTTATTCACCCCTCGGAGCTGTGTAAGGGATGCATACTTTATTTAACTTTATTTAACGTCTTCTGAAGTGTATACAGCAAACATCTGTTTAGTCCCATGAAAAGGCTTAGAGGGGTCTGGACAGTTTTTAATACAACTCCGATTGAATTCGTCTGAAAGAAGAAAGTCACATACACCTAGAATGCTAATTTTTACTTTTGGGAGAACTAACCTATTAATTTAAATTATTAAAAATCTTCTGGGGGGGGGCATTTTAAGGCATAGTTCTGCCAAAAAGAGTATTCCTTTCAATTAAATGCTATAGTATAAGAAAAAGTTGTCAAAGAAAAAAATTGTGGACATTTTTTAATTCTGGTTTCATAGTTTTCAGCGAGTGTTGATGAGAATGAGGCACCTGTTGAGGTTTTGAGGATCCAAGCACTGGATGATGATGAAGAAAGGACAGACAATTGGTTGGCCGAGTTTGAAATAGTCTCTGGGAACGAGGATGGACGTTTCTCTATTGAAACTGATCCGAAGACAAATATGGGTGTTTTGTACCTGAACAAGGTGGGTGCTTATTCTGTACACAGTTCTAAGAAGTGATGGAAGCAAGGAGATGAGGGCTAAAATGTAATAAGGGTGTGCTGTTTACATACATATTAGTTAGGGAGTTATGTATTCATTTATTCATTTTATTTTTTATATTTATTTATGTTTTTATTTATTTTTTTAGTAACTAATTGAACCTTGTTCTCTCCACTAGCCTGTTGACTTTGAGTCAGCATCTGATATGAACTTGAATCTAGTTGTTGCAAACAAAGCACCTCCAGGAGCACCTCTAGGGAATGGAGCAGGAGCAGCAGGTGTAGGTGGAGCTTCTGGAACAGGTGGTGGAGCTGGAGCTTCTGGAGCAGGTGGTGGAGCTGGAGCTTCTGGGGCAGGTGGTGGAGCTGGAGCTTCTGGGGCAGGTGGTGGAGCTGGAGCTTCTGGGGCAGGCGGAGGATTTGGAGCTTCTGGGGCAGGTAGTCATCATATGGTTTCCGGAGGAAGCTCCATTGGGCAAAAGAAATACTCAGTAAAGATCAATGTCAAAAACAAACCAGAAGCCCCAAAGTTCAAGCCAAAGATCAAGCCTATATCTGTATCTGAAAACCCCGAAGATTCTTTTCCAAGAGTGATTGCCAAGTACACTGCTATAGAAGAAGACACAGGCAAAACAGCAGAAAAAGTCAAGTAAGTTTTTTCCAAGCATTTCTTAAAAAAAAAAAAAAATCATTTTCAAGACTTTACGAGTTATGAATATGCAGAACAAAACAACCCAAGACATGCAAATCTAATTTGTGTATAAGCATTAATACACCTTGAGATTATTGCGGATTTGACTGAATGTTATATCTGAGGTTTAGGACTATTTAGGATCTTAATGTTATACATTTTGACTGCTAAACGTAAAATTTGGAATTCCAATAATGTCATGGCTATGTTCGTTTAGATATGCTAAGACATATGACCCTGACAACTGGATTTCTATTGATATGGATACGGCTGAGATAAAACTGAACAAAATACCAGATCGTGAGTCTCCTTTTGTGGTAAATGGGACCTACTATGCCAAGATCCTCTGCATTACAGATGGTTAGTATGAACAAGAAGTCAAAGCATTATGTTGGGAATACTGATTTTTTTTTTTTTTAAGCATTATTGAAAATTTGATGACAAAATTGGGATTTCTTGAAAATCATGTCATGGATCCTGGGATGCTTTTTTAACAGTAATTAAGAAGTGTATCAAAGGTTGACTGTAACATGTTTATGTTTGTTTTACATTTTAGAAATTAATTCTCAGACGTCTACAGGGACTATAGCTTTGCAGGTGGAGGACCTGAATGATAACTGCCCCAAACTCCTTGAAAGTGTGCAGACTATCTGCAATGATACCAGAGTGGTCAATATCACAGCAGAAGACAAAGATTCAGGTCCCAACGGAGCTCCACTAAGATTCAGATTGATACAAGAGAAGACAATGGGCAAATGGAATTTGCAGCAAATAAATGGTAATACCAAACAGATAATATTATTTATTTGAATGATGAATAAAGTGAAATAAGTGTACACTATCCTCTTGATCTAAGAATGTTTTATTGTTATTCACAATAAACTGAAAGCAATCCGGCCATGCCTGAAAAATATAATAATAAACCATTTTGGTTTACTGTGGCATAATAGTCAAGTTTCTATCTGTTCCTCACCTCTTCAGATGTAAGTGCTTCGCTGTTCGCTGAAGGTGACTTACGACATGGTTTTTATGACGTTACCATGGTGATCAGGGACCAGCAAGGACTGGCCTGCCCTGATGAGCAAGTCCTCCAGTTAGAGGTCTGCACTTGCTCTGAAGGACTGTTTTGTGTTTCAAAAGCCATACGCACTGCGTCAGCCAATTTTGGAGCAGCAGGAATTGGTTATCTAATCCTAGGACTCCTCTGCCTAATCTGTGAGCATGATCTTACTTTGCTGTGGTGTTACACTGTAAATGTATTATAAGTGGTAAGACAAACAAACGTTTTAAATGTGTTTGTATGTCTTTCTCTATTTTTAGTGGGACTCCTGCTCTTAATAAAATGTGATAAACAATTTATTCATGAATTTATTGAAATGCCAATGGAATCCAATCAACAACTTATCTCCTATTGCACAGAAGCAAAAGCGGTAAAAAAAAAAAAATCCCTTCATGATCTTGCACATCTTATGATTATATTCTAATTATATATATTGTATGATAAGTGATTCTGTTTCTCTTGAAGGATGTTTTTAAGACGGGCATGCCACCAAAACTCCACAATGCAGGCAGGAATGGAATAAAATCATCCCAAAAACCTTTAGGGATGGTAAAAGCTAACTCTAAAATCCCAGTGAATGAAACGCATGCCCGCTGGTCCAACCAGGCTGTAAATAACAGTTCTAATATGGTTGGAATGATGCAGAAGAGTGCATTTGGAGGCGTTTATTATGACGTGAACATGGAAAACTCTGCAAGGTGGCAAGAAGGACATGTCGTGCTTGACGCATTCCTAAAAAAATACATTGCAAGTGTATGTGATCTTTTTTTTCTTCTTTTTTTTTTACATTGAGGTGTATTTAAAGGAATAGTTCACCAAAAAAATTCCAATTAATGCACTCAGGGCATCCAGTATGCAGATGAGTTTAATTCTTTAACCAAACATATTTGTAGAAATTTATCATTACGTTACATCACTCCCTAAGGACCTTCACGTCGAAAAACTAAAAGGGTCCTGAATAAGCAGCAATATGTGACGAGTTGGGGTGAAACCATGTTGCTAATAATCCTCTGCAGTAAATGGATCCCATCAGAATGAGAGTCCGAACAGCTCATGAAAAAATCAATAAGCTGCATATAATCCACACAACTTCAATCAATCAGTTAACATCTTGTGAAGCAACAAGCTACATGTTTGTAATAAACAAATCCATTATCAAGATGTGTTTAACTTTAAAACGCTGCTTCCAGCTAAAATACAAGTCATCTCGTCTGAATCAGGAGAGAAATATGCACAGATCAAGCACTGAGCAGAATCAGACCAACACAGTTCTAAATATGGATTTATGGATTATGGGTTTTAGCCAGAAGCAATGGTTTAAAGTTAAAATGCCTTAATGATGGATTTTATTATTACAAACACACTTTTCGCTTTACCAGATGTTAATTGATTACCTGTTGCTGTGTGGATTACTTATGGATCATTTTAAGGTTTCAAAGAATTCAGATGAAAAACACCCTCATCCACATCTTGGATAACCACAGAGGACATTTGGAGCAACATGAGTCAATGATAAAATTATATGATAAAAAAAATAAAACTTTCAGGTGCACTGTCTCTTTAACACAAAATTAAATTACAAGTAGATTCACACTTCTTCTCAATCTTTTGCAGAAAACCAGGTTCCTATCAGATAATGATTCTCCAAAGCAAGGACTCAAGCAGTATGATTATGAGGGTGAAGGATCTGTTACTTGTTCCAGTGGGAACCTCAGCTTCACCGAGTCTAATGAAGATCTGGAGTTCTTGAACAACCTGAGTTCAAAGTTCAAGACTTTGGCTGATGTGTGTGGATTCAGACAGACTGACCCAAACGTTATTGATAACACTGTTGAGACAACACCAAACGCAGTTGGATCTTCTAATCACACGACCAACATCGTCCAGCCCAGTCCTGAAGAGATACTTGTTAAATCACCACTTGTCCAACCTGCACCTAATCAGGGCATCATCATACAGGAGCCCATGTTCTTTGGAATGCCAATGGCAAGCAATGTTATGCTGTCAGAGGATGGGTTTGGGCAAGGTGTGTACATAAATAATGGAAATCCAGAAGCTGGGAGAATTCTGACTCAAGGTAACAGCCATACACTTGCTTGTTTAGGTAGTGGACAACAGGCTGTTTTAGCAAACAACACCATTGGCGATTCAGTCTTCTACTCACAAATTGGACCTCAAAGTCCAGTCATAATTACCAAAGTTTTGGGGGAAGTTAATCCTGTTGTTATTCAGAGCCTTTCACCAACTTCAGAACTTGTATTGATGCCACAGCAACAGCTAGAAGGAATTGGTTCACTGCAGAACGGGCAGGGTACAGTAACTCTTACAGATGGTTCAGCAGACAAAGGTAAAGTATTTGTTAGTGGACTAGGTCCAAGTCATCATCCCACGAGTCCTCAGCTACTTTACCCAGTAAGTTACCCACAGGAGTTGAGTGGAATGGTACATATGAACCAAACAGTAGTTGATGGCTCCCTTACCAGTGCTCAGAATGAAAGGAAAGTAACAAGTCCTGTCAATGGAAGCAATGTATTGATGATCGGAGGGCCAGGAACTCCAGTGCCTCAAATTCCAACTGGTCAGATCAAAGGCCAGCTAGCTTCAAAAAAAGGTGGAGAGAGTACAGTACTGGTTAGTGGTCATTCTAATCTAGAGGCTTCTGTTAGTGGAGGTAATCTACTGTTTACAGGCCCAAGTCAGTCTCCTGTGTCTGTCAGCACAGGAACTCCAAACCTAGTGAGACTGCCTCAATTTGCATCTGGACCGGTAAATAACGGTGAGCTATCAGTGAACGGTGTTCAGAACATTGTATTGAAAGGTGGACAGAGTAGTGGTCCTATAATTCTAGAGGGTTGAGGTCAGTTATTTCGTTCTACAGGGTCCAAGGTTCTGACTTCAGTGGCTACAAAGCCTAAATTCAAAGCAAATGGGCATCTGAACATGAAGCAGTGATTTAACATTCGATCTCATTCTCATGATTGTTTTAAGCATTAGATGAGTATTTAATATTAACATGACAACAATAAGTGGGTCTGAGCTTTTGTTAAGTAGTGTACATTTATCTATATTTTCTTGGCCTGGGTGGTCTGAGCCTGTTTCAAGACCAATATTGATAGACATGTTGCATTTTGTGTAACATTCCAAATATGCAGACACGAGTATGCAGAAAATATCAACACATTAGACATATATTCGATTAACTTTATTAACAATTATGCAATTTAACAACTGAAAGGAAAAATGTGGTATTCTGTATGTAGGATTTCATGTATTCTAAAGCTTTTCTTTCTGTAAATCCTGTAATCAAATTTTATCACATGTAATATAAACAAGGTGATTGATTTAAAAGTAATGTTGATTATTATTAGTTAGTTCAATCACATGATGCAATGGACTTCTATTATATTTGCATTAGGCTGAACAGCAGGAGGAGTCAGTGTTATGTAAAGGTACAAGGGATTTAATACTCCGTGATTAAAAACTTGTTAAGTGAATGTTTTGTTGTTTGTACGATGATCGTTCTGTGTTTTTAAAACAATATTGTTGTTATGTCTGGTAATAATGTTGGGGGTTTTTCAGTAATTTAAAAATACCTGTGGCGTTTTGCTCTTGAAGCCATTTTGTGAATATAATGTTGTGGTGAGCAAGAATAAAATTTTAAAAACTAGCATTTCAATAAATCAGTTAACTGGATAAGGGTAAATAAAGTAGATTAATAGATTAGAATAAAAAAAAAAATCCCCCTCCTTAATCATTTTTTTGAAATCATTAGGCCAGGTTTAATGTACACTAATTAGGTATATTGTGCATTTCATAGCAGTGCATTTAGAAGCTCTTACCTGTCTTATGCTGCACCACTATAAAAGCAGTAAAGTCAGCGAGAGAGAGCTCTTTTTTGTGATTCCCACCATCTAGTGGTATGAAACTGTATTGATGTTTTTACCACGCTGGGGTGTGTTTCTGAAAAGCTACTGTGGTCGTAGGTTCTGTGGTTGTAGAGTTCATTGACCATAGTCATAACCAACACCCTTGGTTGGGTGTTTCCTGATTGTTTATGTTTTGCTTGGAGCAAACTGCATTTCGGTGAGAGGCGTAGCACATGAACTTGCAGTACAGGTGAATTCTCAAAGTTCTTTAAAGTGTTGCCAGTCTTTAGTGGAACTGAAAAGTGTTTGAGCACATAAGCTACACTAAAAAGGCATATTGAATCAAAATATCAAAACACGTTCCAATTGACTGAATGAAAAATTGCTTTTCACGCTCAACTCACAAAAAGAGGGTTGTCTAATTTCAATTAATAAAACGATAAACTGCAATAAAAAATGCTTTTCTAGGTTATTTTTATTTATTTATTTATTGTCTTGTTTCCAGCAAACATATCTAAGAAGGATTTTCTTGACAAGTAAAATAATAGTGTTTTTTTCCCTTTAGTCTTTTTTTTTAAGTTTATCTAGGTACAAAAACTGTACCTAAAGGGTCCAATTTTGTACCTTAAAGGTACATATTAGTACTTAAAGTGTACATAATAGAACCTAATAGGTACAAAAGTGTACCTGTTTCAAAAGGTACTCATTTAATTTTGACTTGGATGAAATTTTTTCCTTCTTAAATTAAGAATTTGTAAAAAAATTTGGGCTGAAAACAAGACAAAAAAAATCTAGGTTAGAAAAGCATCTTGAGCAGAACTGATTTCAGGCAGCAACTAAATATCACCTTGCTAAAAAAATATATATTTTTTGCAATATACACAATAATATCTCTACATTTTAAGTTTAGGTGTCTAAATACTTACCGGGGACACTTTTTATGTTCAGACACACTTATCTACAGCTTCACAACTGTCACAGTCACTATATCTTGAGTTTACAGTTCAAATCTGTTGCTCCAGCTTCCTTTATATAAAACCGAAATCTATTAATTTACTGCTTACTTCAAGCGGAGAGCGGTGAGAGAGGTGGTAGGGGGCTCCTTCACAGCAGATGAGTCTCTCACCTGGGTGTGAACAGGAGAAAGTGCTCTTTCAAAGGCCCCACCCAAAAAAGTGATCAGTTACCTGCCCCCCATTTCCAACCCTCTACACAAGCACAGGTCAATACTGAGACAGGAGGAGGACGAGAAACAAGGACTGACGGCTTACATCTGACCTACAGCTCTCATGTCTCCCGTCTGGCTTGGACGAGTATGTTTGGTTCTGCTGCTGTGCAGGATTGTGGTAAGTGATATCGAACCAACAGGTGATTTGGCACTGAATATTAAAGCTCAACTGTGTTTCTTTCTCACATATTTAAGCAAATTCAATAATGACACGTGCATGATATGCATACTAAGCACACTTGCTGTTTCTGATCACTTCTTAAGCTACTTTGTTTTAATATTTTAATATTAACAGCTTTTGAATGTGAGAGTGTTGAATGGACGGATTTGATCTGATCAATTTAGTTTAATATGATTATTTTGTGTTCCCATTGTTATATCCTTGCATATTATGAAGCAAGCCACTGCATGTTTATGGTAAAATGTGTATCATAATAGTCACTAATAGTTGTGGTCTTTTGTTATTTTAACCTCTGGAAGACAGAAGCATTTAACATTTGTTAATATGAAAAACGCCTGTGGGCAGCATAGTCTCAAGTTTAAACCTGCACCCTATGCTATACAGCAACAGTTTCTTACAGCAGAAAGCATTACTGTCACCTCAGCATATACTTGGAACAATGTGTACTAGTTTACAGTAAAGAAAAGAGGATAGGTTTACTATACATATACTAAACATAGTTAGATGACTTATCAATAAAGCTAACATTGGAGGTAAACATAGTCCCATTTTTATTTGTCCACTACCCATATATATATATATATGTTTGTTATGAGGAAAACTTTCATTTAAATGCATATCTTAAATGGTCTTCATTCCCTGTCCCAAGCAGATCAGTTTTTCATTCCTATGCACACCTCTGTAGTGCCGTGATGGCAGGCCATAAATAATTTCCAAAAGCATTTACAAGCATAGATAGAAAGTATGTAAAAGGATACATAAAATGGCTTTCACTGGGTGAACACCTGGGCTACAGTAATCCATTATTAGCATTTGTACACTTAAAAAATAACATTTGTATTTGAACAGTCACCGACCATAAATAGCTGACACTAAAACTGATGAAAAAGTTGTATGTTAGTCTACTGCCCCAGTTACAGTTTTGTACCTTTTTACTACAGAACAGAGACAGATAGAATAAATCAAAATGATTCATTTTTGATTAAATAAGAATTGATAAAATGCTGTATATATGGTACACACACAATGCCAATGTATTTGATATAATATCTAACATTCTGAAAAAACTCAAATTTTTCAGGCATCGAGAGCAAGCAGCAAATCTAATCGAAGAAAACGAGAGTGGATTCTTCCACCAACAAGACTTTACGAGAATATTGACTATACAAAAGAGGAATTTGTGGCAAAAGTAAGCTCTTTACTGCATTTTTTACTCCCTTGCACATAACCCAAAGACATATTTTGCATATGCTTGCACCGGGTGGTCCTAATGTCAGTCTTTTCTTGTTTGCGCTATCATCTGTAAAACCTGAGATCTGGATTTACTGGTTTTTAAACTTCACCTTTTAACCTGTTTCATAATCTGTCCTACATACGGCTCAATATGTCCTCCTGAGAGCCAGCAGAACAAAAGCTGATAAGAGATTTTAAAATATACTGATTATACATTTTAACTCCACAAACTTTATGTTTAGCATATTTATATTTTGTCATTTAATTTACTTAGGAAATGACATAGTAGCCTATTTTGAAAGTTTATTTAAGTTTTTTTAATGTGCCTCTGATTCTTAGAACTTTTTTAAACCACTGAAAAGACAATGTCCTCGTCAAAACATAGCAGGAGACTGCCCTGTTATTGACACCAATATGTCCTCTGTTGTTACAGAATTTATGACAAAGCAAACAATGGTACTTGCAACATGTAAATGTATGTATTTACCAATAAGTAACAAATGCATATAAATATATGTATAAAAACGCGATTTACACATAAACTCTCACATCAAATGGCTGCCACCTACGTTTTTTTTTACTTGATATTTGCATAATGTGACCATTCCTTTACATCCACATATTTAAATAGTAAATATTCACAGGCATTCTCAATGCTGTCTTGCTTTTTTTTTTTTTTTTTAGATCCGGTCTGATAAAGATATTAACTGGCAGATGGTGGAATATGGACTAACAGGTCACGGTGCTGACAAGGCACCCTATAACTTATTTGTTATCAATCCTGAAAATGGCTATGTTAGGGTCACCGGCTTGCTAGACAGAGAGAAAACATCCTTATACAATGTAGGTTGTGCTCCACGCTTGGGTAATTCGTTATTGAGATGTACAGTAAATGAGATGATTGTTGATATAATGACATGCATCATTTTTGTTCCTCTGTAGTTGACTGGCATAGCAAAATTTCGTAACGGATCAATAGCGGAGGAAAGCATTGTGCTAAAAATTAAAGTTGAGGATCAGAATGATAACTCACCAATATTCAAACTACAGAGGGGATCTGTGAGAGAAAGCAGCAAGATCGGTGGGTTGCATTGCCATATAAAGTACACACTTGATATTACATACTTAATTAAAATAGGCGATCATATTTTTCTGTCATCATGCTTCTGAAACAACAGGAACACCTATCATGCGAATTAAAGCTACTGATGCGGATGAACCGGACACACTTAATTCCAAAATAGCATACAGCATATTGAGACAAACCCCAGCCGAATCCGGGCATATGTTCTCCATTAATGCAGCAACGGGGATAGTCTATGTGAAGGATAAAACCCTGGATCGAGAGGTAACTGATGTGTCGTAAATGTTGTGGCGATGCATGACTTTCAGAAGTTAATGAAAAATGCAACATGATCCTTGAAATCCAGATGCTTAAACAACTTTCTGTCTTTTACAGAGACATGACACATATACTTTAATAGTTCAGGGAGTTGATATGAACGGAGCTCCTTCTGGTAACACAGGAACAGGCACGGTGCAAATTCACATTTTGGATATAAATGACAATGTTCCCACTCTTGAGAAAGAAGAGGTAAGGTCCAGCTGTGAATGGCAGGATTAACATAATTTTTTTGTGCTATAGTTGGCATTGTATCAGTGGGTGTCTTGTTCTCTTGTTGTTTTCTCAGTATTCAGGCAGTGTTGATGAAGGTGTGATTGATGTGGTTGTCATGAGAATTAAAGCCCTGGACAGGGATCTGGAATTCACTGATAACTGGCTGGCAGTGTTTGATATTCATAAAGGAAATGAAGACAATCTCTTCTCTATTGAAACTGACCCTAAAACAAATGAGGGAATTCTAAAACTTGTCAAGGTACCTGCAAATTATTTTTCTTTACTATGGAAATAATAACCATTTCATATTTATTCAATGACATGCATTTGTCCTATATTCATTTATATGTATATAAAACTATTGTGATTCATACAAAATGTGAGATAAAATCATAAAACTATTTTTAATGGAATGAGAGAGCTCTTTGACCCTCAAAAGACAGTAGCTAATGATATTACCACAATCAGGGTCCATACATAAAATAGTCCATGTGACATCGGTGGTTAACCATAATTTTATTAAACTATGGAAATACTTCTTGTGGCCAAAAAAAACAACAATAACATGATTTATTCAGTAGTTTTTCCTCCCCAAGTTACCATCTTCCACCATGTTGGAGAGTTCTCCAGAATGTATTCAACATAATGAGGTCCTGTTTACACTAATGCCTTTCAAAACGCAGAAATTTTGCTTCGGTTACGTCTATCGTTTAGTGTTTCTCAACGGGGGCGGTACCGCCCACCAGGGGCCATTCGGAAAGCATCGGGGGGAGCTGGAGGCAACATTTGTGAAAGGGGGCGCTGAGCTGTTCTTTGGGAGTTTGGTTAAGGCGAGAACTAAAACTTGTCTGTCACACCCTATTGCGTCTCTACTCTGGATCACACTGGATCAAAGTGCGATATAACCATTTGTCACCTTGTCTATAGCATGAGTGCGGCATCCGTTTACAGACATCCCAAGTCTCCCATAAATTGATATTGGCTCCCTTATGCCCGCGAATTAGATAAAATATCCCAGAATCTAGACCAAGTGAGCAAGAGCGTGCACGAGATCGTCATGGCAGAAGGAGAGTGCCCCCCCTAAAAAAAAAAAGAGAAAATGCAAAACCTACTTCACCTTAGATTACACTAATGTAAATAGTTATGTTCTATTCATGTAAAATTCATGTGTAAAAAATAGGTCTTGTTTAAAATCACTTGCTATGTAAATAAATAGTAAATAAAATTTTGTTGAAGTGACCCTCTGTTGTGGGGTTTTTTTCCCCCTGAAATTAGTTTTTGCAGGTTGGGATGTCCGCGTTAACGTAGCGCTCGTGCTCAGATACTGATCAACTGATTATCACAGGATGTGTTTTGACACAACTTGTCGTAACGGGGTTGCCGGGGTTGCATTTCAGTGTAAACTGAGCAAAACGTAAACTTTGGGAAACGATGGCATGGCATCTTTGACGACCGTGTAAACAAAAACATCATGCTTGTTGTTGTACCCAAAGTGTTTGTAGATTCAACCACTACAAGCACACAGATGCGTCCGCAATCTAAATAATAGGGAATCTACAGTACCTGTACATATCTATAGCTGTAGCTACATGAATGGTCATGTGACATGCGTTTTAGGTTGTGTAGTGTAAACAGGGCCTGTGTGTTGTTTATGTTTAGCATGCTAATGAATGAAGTTCTGGGATACTCTCCAGAATGACAGACAATGGTCAATCATGGTAATATCTTTGCTGTCTATGAAGGGTCAGAGAGCTCTCAGATTGCATCCAAAATAACTTAATTTGTGTTCGGAGGATGAATGAAGGTTTGACGAGTTTGAGGGTAATTAATGACTTTTTTTAATAATAATAATTATTATTATTATTTATATGATTTTGTCTTTTTTCCTTTTCCATGCCTATCTGTCTCTCTAAAGCCTGTTGATTTTGAAAAGGTAAAAGAATTGGACCTCAGTTTGGTCATTTCAAATGTAGCCCCTTTCATAAATGGAAGTGCTTTAGAGCTGGACGTTAATCTGGACAAGGATTTAGGGGCTGGCGCAGGGCTAGGAGCAGGGGCCGGGCTGGGAGCAGGTTTGGGAGCAGGATTAGGAGCAGGTTTAGGTTTAGGACTGGATGCTGGACTGGATGCTGGACTGGATGCTGGACTGGATGCTGGACTGGATGCTGGACTGGATGCTGGACTGGACGCAGGACTGGGTGCAGGACTGGATTTGGATGCTGGGCTGGATGTAGATGCTGGGCTGGATGCTGGATTAGATCTGGGTGCTGGAGTTGATGTGGGAGTGGATGCAGGTGGTGATGTAGGGCTTAAACCTGGTGGTAAGCCTGGAGTTAAACCTGGAGTAAAACCTGGAGTAAAGCCTGCAGCCAAGCCCGGCCCCTCACCTGGTGTCAAGCCTGGTACTAAACCATCTGGCAAACCTGGATCTGAGCCTGATAAAAAACCAGCTGGGAAAGGTTACCCAGTTAAGATCAGTGTAAACAACCAACCCGATGGTCCTAGCTTTTCACCTGCTGTGAAAGACTTCCCAGTGTCAGAAGATCCAGATGATGAAGATTTCCCAATATTGCTGGGAACATATGCTGCTTTGGATGGTGACACTGGAGAACCAGCTGAAAATGTGAGGTGAGCTTTGATCAGTTTTTCAATGTAATGTATGGTTACCTGGTAATCATGCTATAGAGACAGAATTATATTGATTTTATCTGTAAATAATGATATTGCTGATTTCCATCATTGCTATAATGATGTAGTTTATTGATTTTATTATCCTTGTTTATAAAGAGGCCTGATAATCTTTGATCAGCTATCAGTCGTTGTTTTCATCATTAAACATCCAGGTATGCCAAAGGTCACGATCCTGACAACTGGCTAACCATTGATGAGGAAACTGCTGAGATTAAACTGACAAAGGCTCCTGATCGAGAATCAAAGTTTTTGGTCAATGGAACCTACTTTGCAAAGATTATCTGCATGACTCAAGGCAAGCATCAGCATGTGTTATAGGTTTCCTAAGGATGTCAAGGTTTTTGTTGTTTGTTTTGTTTCGGCTATGATGAATTGAATATGAACTCAAATATTTGTCAGAAATCCAAACAGTTAGTTCAAAAAAGCAGTGAGAAACTACTTATTCCTTAAAAAAACCTTACTTTTGGCACTTTGTTAAAAAATATATATATAATTACTTTCTGAATTGGTATTTTCATGTAAAAAGAAGTGGTAAATGTATGACCCTAGACCACAAAATATAAATTGATTCTTTTCTTTTTTTTTTTTTTGTAGATGTGCCAGCTAAGACAGCAACTGGGACAATAGCATTAAAAGTGGAGGACTCAAATGATCACTGCCCCAAACTGACCAGCACCTATCATCAAACTTGTGATCATAATAAAGTGGTAAATGTCACGGCTTTCGATGAGGATGCCGATCCAAATGGAGCACCTTATCAGTTTGTTCTGATAGAAGAGGAAACTGTTGGAAAATGGGAGATGATGCCTATAAACGGTAAAACAAAGCAGGTGTATTGATTTAAAACACACATCTAACACTCAAATGCAATTTATACAAAAGACCAATTCTCTCTTATTTGCAGGAACAACAGTCAGCTTTCATGCACTGGAGGCTTTGTGGCCAGGCATGTACAAACTGGCAATGACGGTCTCGGACGCTCAGGGTCTGGCCTGCCCAGACAACCAAAAGTTTGAGGTTGAAGTTTGCAAATGTGAGAAAAAAGGCTTATGCGGGCCGAGACTGGCTGCACAACGAGGCTTACCATTCAAAATAGGAACACCAGCCATTGGCTTGTTCCTCAGTGGTGCAGCTTTGCTTCTGTGTAAGTTATTTATGTGTGCAACACACTCATACATCTTGACATCCTTATAGTGCATATAAAAATCTTTGTTCAATGCATTTTCAGTGGTACCGTTCCTTTTGATCTTCTGCCAGTGTGGGTATGTGAGCGAATTCACAGATTTGCCGTTTGACGCTAAAGAATCTCTGATTGCATATCATACTGAAGGCATTGGAGAGGACAAGGTAAAAGATATTTAGATGCAAAATTTAAATTAGAACTTGGTTTTCAACATAAAACACACTTTGGCTTTACATCATGTGAATTAGATTGTTTTATGTTCTGTAGGAGGTTCCTCTTCTCAGCAGCCCTGTTGCTGCAGTAAACCAAAAACAACTGTTACAGGACGGAACAGTTTTCAACTATGTATCCGACAATGTATCCTCGATGCCCTTTCAAGCAAGTGTCACTAATGAAAGCAAAAACTACAACCAGGAAATAAACGAAGGGCTTACAGAAACTGACAGCAAAAGGTTTTGGTCCGGGCGAAACACCTTTTCAACAGCCAACCAGCGCAACAGTGCTCTCTACTCTACATCACTCACGTTTGAAAAACAAGACATTTATGAGGATATGGCATCGGGAGACGCCTTTCTCAATGATTACTTCTCTCAGGTATAAGATTCATCTTTTTTATTTTTTCGGGGGAACTTATTAATATTTATGTTCATGCAAAGACTTTGTATGACTTTGGGATCTTGTCCAAGCTCTAAAAGACAGATCAACAGCATAAAAGTATCATAAAAGTATTCCATACACCATATTCAAAGTCTTCTGGATTTTAGAATGTTATTTGATGAACATCTGTCCAAGTTCTTTTCGTCTCAGTTTACCCAATCTGAAAGTGCAGCATGTCCCTGGGTAAATATCTCTGTTGACCCTGGAACAACACTGTGATTAACCAATCAGATTTGAAGAAACAGTTTAGTTTTTGTAAAGTTTAGGCTTACCATCAGTGTTTGGTGCATGTACAGCAGTGTCAGTCATCTTTCATTAAATTTGATTTTAGACATTACTCAAGGTTAGGTTTAGGTGTAAAGATGTGGTAAAGACAGATATTTTTTGCATTAAAATGTTGTTCCAGAGTCAACAAAATTAGTTGACCTAGAAACACATCGAACTTGGTAAAATCAGGACATGCAACAGGTCACCTTGCCTATGCAAATATCATATGATCATTCTTTAATGCACTATAAACTCCAAGAAAGCTGCTCTCCTCTCGACTTCAATAAAGATACATGCAATAATGGCTTGAGTGGTGGCTGCAGTAAATGTAAACCTACCATCATCTTTTACCATTACTTGTTGTAAGAGACAGTTTAGTCACATAGCCCTGGTTAATTGAAACACTTAATTTTATATATAGCTAAAAAAAATTTAAATCGATAATATATCACGAACCTGCAAATTTGTGCAAATCTGTAATGGAAACCCAGCTAATGTTGGTCCATTTATCAAACAAATTTATATGACTTTGAAAGACTAAACCATTTTTATTGTTTTTGCATTTTTTTGACTTTTTATATTGTATTATATTGACAAAAATGGCTACACTCTAAAAAACAGTAAATATTATATTTATTATATTTACTAAAATATATATTTAGGTACTAATGTGTAGTTCGTATGTGCTTTTATTGTAATAATATGCACCTTTTAGGGGTAAAAAGAGTACAAAGATGAAAGCAAATCTCCTCAGTGACAGCTTTTGTTCCTTTTCTTCTTGAAATCACAAAAAAATAACATTTTGTATTCAATAAAAAGGTGTATAGAGGTTTAGAATGGCATGAGGCTGAATAAATGATGACAGAACGTTTATTTGATTCTTTATTACAGAAAGCAAGCTGTCTTGCAGTGGACCCTCCTCTTATAGATGGTGTTCTGCTGTACGAGTATGAGGGTCGAGGCAGCCCAGCTGGCTCTGTTGGTCGTTGCAGCCTCCTTGAGTCTGACGATGACCTGGAGTTCCTCAACAATCTTGGGTCAAAATTCCTCACATTAGCCGAACTATGCCATCCTCCAAAGCCTCCTGTTCCCCCTCAAGTAGCCAAACCGGTTGAAACCAGTTTCAAAGCTGAGAGCTCCATCCGTACCAACACCATCCAGGTTTCCAAAACCATCCCACCTCCACAAGAAGTGCATCAAAGCTCTGTTACCAAAGTTGAGACATCCGTTAATAAATCAGCCACGCTTTCAAGTGACAAAGCAAGCGAGAGGCTTTTTGTGCAACAGCAGCCTCTATTCTACCTGGTGGAGCAACAAATGCCAAACACAGTTTTTGTTGAGAGTTCCACTCAGGGTTTGTATGTAATAAATGGGAACCCTGGGATGGAAGGTTTGATCCTTCAAGGCGGAAACATTTCACAGGCGACTCTGAACCGAGGACAACAAGCAATGTATGTGATAAATGGAGCCCCTGTAGCTGCTAATCAGCCCGTACAGCTGCAAATGGAAGGGCAGGAACAAGAAACTGTGCTGGGATTTAGCCCTGTCTCATCTCCCATCGGATCACCTGGTGGAGTGCTGCTAATGCAGACTCACTTTAAGGAGAACCAGTTGCAAGGAGCGATCAGCAGACCACCAGTCTTGCTTGCTGATGTACCAGCAATGGGCCAACAAAAGAAAAAGAAGACACCAGCTGAGTCACTGGGTACTAAAGAAGTGGATCCTAAAGCAAAAAACACAATGCCATCTAAATAAATTATAAATATATAATTATATAATTATAAAAAATTATAGATGGATAAAGATAGATAGATAGAGAGAGAGAGAGAGAGAGAGAGAGAGAGAGATACAGATATAATTAAGATATAATTAAAAAAAATTATTAAAAAAATATAATTTTAATAGATTTAAATAATCAAAGAAAAATTACATTTACATTTTACATTACATTTTAATCAGTGTAAAGATTTTTTTTTTTTTCAAAAAACATTTGAACATATTTTAATATGTGAAATAATTTTATACAATATTTTTTATGTAGTACATATTTTGTGCTTATTTGTTGTACTTGTGAACATGCTAGCATTAAAATGAACATAAGAGCATAACTTTTAGAACATTTCTAAAAGTTTCTAAAAGAGCTGTCTATGAAAGACATCAAATTAATCACTCATAAAGTTTCATTTTGGTTAATATCTGCATAGGAGAAAATTCCCATAAAACAGGCTACAACGCTTTAAGACACAGCCAGTGTGTGTCAGTCAAAAGAAATGAATGCATGACAAGTACAAAGTGACTCAAAAGCAAAGAATCTTTTTTTTTTTTACATTTAGGAATCGATAAGATCAAAAGACGTTTAACCCTGAAGCAAAAGGCCGCTTCTCTCTCAAAGAATGTCAAAAATAAAAAATAAAAACTTGAAAATCTAGCTGCTTTTTCTTCAGTTGAAGTTACTATTTGTCAATCATGTCCTTGCTAAAAGATCTTGCACTATTAATTTAGTCAGAGAAGTATGTCTATGCAGATACCATCTGGAAAATTTGGCCTTGATGTTTGTTGAGAAGTTCAATCTGCGTTCACATTGACAGACATACATGTGGCCAGATGTTCTGACAGCTGATGGAGGAATCGTTTGAGGGAATGTGATCTGTAAAGAACATGGTTTGTGAGCTAAGTGTTACAGATGGAGATGGCCTGTGGGATGAAACTGTAAAATAAGCATAAGGAAAGTAAAAAATGCAAGCAGAATATGTGCACCAGGGGCCTCATTTATAAAGTGTGCGTACATACAGATTGGATCTCAGAGAGTGGGTATGCTCAAATCCACACCAACACTCATATTTATAAAAAGAAAATGGTCTTTAACGTGGAAAAATGCTTAGCGTCACGTCAGGGTCTGAGCAGACATGTCTTTTTATTGTTGTAGTTTTGCAGGTTTTTGAAAGTATAAGCTGTTCTTGCAGCTAAATTATGATGATTGGGGACATTTCATATAATAAAGACTCGTATGCATGATTTCTGTTTGTACGCTCATTCTGTGACACATATGTACGCATATTGGAGAAATGATCGTAACATCAAATTTAGGATGGTTTCTGCGCAACATTTTATAAATGAGACCCAAGGTGCTGACGATATGAGAGAGTAATTCTGACTTGATCCCGTTCTTTTGCCATTCTCATTATCCTTTCTTGTAATTTCTGTTTTACCCATTAATAAAATAACAAAAATAACAATTAAAATTAAAGAAAAAAATGCTATATAAGGTTTATATACTGCAATATAAAAATTAATCCTTTTTTTTGACTAATGTTTTCTTCTTTAATTACATACTGATAATTTTGGTGATTATCCAGTGGTGAATTATTCTGGTTTAAAGAAAATCTTTAATCATGGGGACTATTGACAGTAATAATAAAATCCTTTAACACTCCATTTCTGCAGTCTCTTGTTTTTCATTTGTTACTGTTGTGAGTCATGTTGTCAGCCTTCGTGTGACCATTTTCTTGTTAACCCTGAGGAGCTGTTTCACACATACAAAAAAAAAATCTAATTTTCTCCTTTCACGTTACTTGCCGAAACCTGCCTTACCAGCAGCTTTGTAATGCAGTCTTTAATTTTCAACTAGTTTTCAACATGAGTCCTCACGCTACAGGGTATGAGCTGAATAATGAGGATGACAACTCAACTGAACCCTTTCAGTAAACCTAATTCTTTGTCACTTATGTGATTTAAAACTATTGCAAGGAGTCCAATTCCCACGTTTTGCCCAATTCAAAATAGAAGTAATGAATCACCTTAAAAAGAGCTTTTTTCCCTTTAATCCTCTTCAAACTTATCAGCCCTGACTGTTGTAAGAGTTTTTTGTTTTATTTAGGGGAATCGAATCTTTAGGATTTGAATTAATTTGATTACACCGATTCAAATTACACTAATTCAATCTCACCAGTTCTATTTTATGGCCACAATTCCTCCCTGATTCTGAGCAGGGTAGCTTTAAGAGCTGGGCAAAATTTACTATACAATACAAGACAACGATTCTTAATAACAAAAAAAATTTTTATTCGAGCTATTCTATAATAGATGCATGACTAATATTTTAACCACAGACACACACAAACGGTTCTGAGGGTGAAGAAACATTTTAGTTTGAGTCTAGTACTTGGTACTACTTTCTAAAATTGCAACCTGGTGAAATTCAACAAAGGAGATACTTAGCTTATCGTTACCTTATTAGATTTGCACCATTTCAGCAAAGAAAGAGGTTGTTGGCGTTATCGACTGATGCTGAAAGGCAGAGCTCCTACTTGGCTCATCATAGGGGATTCTGGAACTTCTGATTGGCCAGCGATCTTCCTGGATGACGTCTTTGGGAATTACCTGCCGGTGATTGGTTATTACCTTGGTGACGTACACGATCGGAGTCAGTTGCCTATACAAGGTGCTGTACTATTGAAGTTCTGCGCATTGGTTGCGTGGCTTTAGTCTTTGCCACTTAATGACTTTTGTGTGGTTTGTGGAAAACATCAGTTCATCATGCTTTTGCAGATTCTGTTTTGCACTGATACTCTACCTAGGATCAAATCTGTGCATAATAATGCTTTATAAATGAGGCCTCAGCTATTCATCGCCCCCCTGATTGCGCGGGGGCCAGAGGTGTTGTACCTTATTTCCCTACTTCTTGGAACAGTAGTTATATGCATCATCATCAACGTTTCCATTCAGTCAGTTCACTTGGTACAACACATGAGTATGGGACATATATAAACACCCTGCAAATTCGCCAAACTAAATGTAAGGGAGCAACACTGTTACCTGCCCCATGTTTCTCTCCTCAGTTCTTGGCTTAAGGCAGCTGCATTGAGCGCAGACCAAGACAACTTTTGCTGCAGGGATATCCAGTCAGCAAAAACAAACATGTGTGGCAATACCCAACTAAAGCCACACAGATGTCCTCCACAGACACTCCCCTAAACAAAGCCCATGATGCCGCCCTGCCCCTAGTTGAGTGCGGGTGTATATGTTGCGTTCGGCATAACACCGCACTTGATTCATCCAACAAAACCCAAACCAAAAATCTAAATCCCAACAATCGAGCACTGATATGGTGACAATGCCCTTCCACCCTTACCAATCTTCAAATATGTGCCATTTAAATACATAAAAGCCCCCTTGTCAATGGTACTCTTATGCTCTGAGTTGTGGCTACTACATTGACCTGAAGCCACCCCGCAATTCATATCGCCATTTACTGCCCTGAGCGATGCTAAAACTTTACTGCATTATTTCAGAAGCTTCTGCGCGAGTGCCCCCTTGGCTCTTTATATACAACACCATCATTGTGTTGTCTGACCCTCAGATGTTCAAAAAGCTCCAGAGCCAGAAAAAAACAGCTTAGAACTCCAAATAATTTATGTGATGTTGTCTCAGTGACGCTAACCATTCTGTCCTTACCAAGCTCCCTTGCCTCAGAGCTCCCCATCCATGTAGTGACGCATCTGTCAACACTACTATATGTGATATAACCCTGCCCAGGGGAACCCCCTCCAACAAAAGAGCAGGGTTTTTCCAAGGAATCAGACCTTGAACACACAATGGTGTAAACGTCATTTGTTTGTCCAAATGCCATACAGCACGCAACCCCTTGTTCAGCATCCATCTCCAAATACTAACTCTCTTGCCCAGCTGAAACTGAGCCAGACAACCACGGAAATCTTCAATGCTGAAAGCATAGCTATGTTCTATACTTAATCTATCTCTAAACCGAAATATGAAATCCGCTGAGTCAGAACTAGGAAGCTCTTTTAGAGATTTATCAAGAATCCCAGATCTCACAAATCACTTGTGTGTGCAACACTGCCTACATTCTGCTGTCTACGGCCATGAGTAGGTCGTCTAAACAAGGAACACTCTCATGGCGTAATGTTGACAACACTGCTTCTGCACACTTTGTAAAGATGCATGGCACCCGCGATAGCCCAAATTGTAGGACTTCAAACTCGTATGCCGTACCCTCGAAGGAAAAGCTCAGATATGTTCTATCTCTTGTGTGGATTGTTAAATGAAATCTGAATCTGTCAAGTTTGCCAAAGTCAACCAATTCTGAGAATGCAGGGTGCACAAAAGGCATCCTGATCTTGAAACATCTGAGGTGCCTGTTCAGTTGCCGTAAATTCATGCTAGGCCATAAGCCTCCACTCTTTCATCCTATCCCGTGGCAACACCAGACCTGCCAGTTGCCGACAGTGTACACATGCTCCAGGGTTTGAGGGAGCAAACCAAGGGTGGACAATCTCAAAACAGCTTCTCTTTAGTAGCTCACAGGTAGCCCCTCCCACATCTTTATGCAACATTGGCCTTACAGGCATGATTAAAGGTGTTTTCAGCAGATGGCGCTAGAGCCATTTTACTGAAATTAATATTTAACCAATTCAAGTTTGATTGTCAACCTAACTGAATTCATAAATTCAGCTGAATAAGTAACCCCATCAAATAAAATAGGATAGCTCAAGCCTAACCTGTATTTTCGTTCTTTTTCTGAACACAAAGATATTTCAAAGCAGTTGCGATGGTCACCAATAACTTTCTAAGTAAAAAATTAATAAACATTAATAATAAATAACTAAATACTTTGGAAGTCAATGGGTACCATCAACTGTTACACACCTTCATACAGAACTACACAGAATTTTTAGGAGAGCAATCCCTTTTTCCAAACAGTAATTTGACTAGTTTTGCTTTGAGTTATAATTATTAGCTTGTAGCAAGCTTGTATCTACAGATTCAAAGTAGTTTTCCCCCACACTGGAAAAGGCCATGCATTATCCAAATTTCAACTGTGAACTCAAGTCACACCTTCTTTGCATGAAACTACTGAGCCTGCATTTCATAGATACAAAGTGTTTTCTTTATTTATTACTTTCATTATTATTTTTACTTTTACTTTCCATGTTACTGTGCCTAAAAACTGTAGGTTTTGTTTAAAAATAAATGCATGACCCAACCATGGGCCTGTTACGAATCTGATAAAAATCTATTCAGGAAAAGGAAAATAATTCTGCTGTTTTCCGCTTGGGGATTTAATGTCGTTAGCAATACAGCTACCATGTGAAAAACAAGTGCATACCCGCCTCTCAAGGGATAACTGTACACTTTTCTTTGAACTGTCGATAATAGCTCAGACCCACAAATCTTTGCTGCACAGAAACATTTCACCAGTGAGCCTGAACTAAGGTCCTCAAAAAGTAAACAAGCAATGAATCAGATCTCTCACAGAGCGGAGGAACTTTGGGAATTAACAATCATGAAATGCACAAATTCCAAGGACAGGACAGGGTTGTTTAATAAATACGGGAAAATGTCCTTGATTGTTTCCACTGGATAAACCAAGTTGTTCGAAGTTACTGATTCCCCTGTTTACAATGTCAACAGGGCCCAGCAGATACCCCATTGAGTCACCTGATGACAGGGTCGGCAACTGTATAAAGAGCATTTGGGGTTTTTATCTCATGCAGTTGTGCTCTAACATGGCCAAAGCAGTGATTTGTATGCTTCTTGCATCTCTCTTTGCCTACTGTAGATCCGCACCTGTGGTAAGTTCCATTGCTTGTTGTATAGAGCTATATAACAGGAACTTATATATAAATCTGGCAATAAATCTGACTAAAAATGTTAAAGTGATCCATTCAAGGCTAAGAGCAAGTGCTATTGTATGAATTCTCTGTATGTCATATCTAAAAGAGTGTTCTGGCTGTGTAAAGGGAATTTATTATTTACTCATAATAATATTTTCCATAAAAATACACTTTTAACAGGCTGTGATGATGTTTCATCTTTTTATATGTTCAAATGTTAAATTCTTCATGTTATACAAATTATACATATATTGCAAATTTGTCAAATTGCTATTTTTTATTATCTCTCCTTTATATATGTGACCCTGGACCACAAACCTTAAGTCGCTGGGGTTTATTTGTAGCAATATCCAAAAATACATTGCATGGGTCAAAATTATAGATTTTTTTTTTATGCCAAAAATCATTAGGAAATTAAGTAAAGATCACGTTCCATGAAGATTTTTTGTAAAATTCCCACTGTAAACATATCAAAATGTCATTTTTGATTAGTAAAATGCATTGATAAGATATTCATTTGGACAGCTTTAAAGGTGATGTGCTCAGTATTTAGATTTTTGTGCACCCTCCGATTCCAGATTGTCAAATAGATGCCAAACCATGTATCAACAGAAAGCTTATTTATTGAGCTTTCATATGATGTATACATCTCAGTTTTGTAAAATTTTACCTTATGACTGGTTTTGTTGTCCAGGGTCACATTTAAATGTTTGTTTGTTTATTTTGCTAGCCTACAGAATCAAATGGGAACACAAAATACATATCTAGCATCTATTCACCACTATAAATGTTTACTAACTATGACAGCTTCCATTTCTTAGAACCACAACAGCGTGAATTATCTGAGATCTCACCAGTCTTCCTGTCAGCTCTAGGCTGTGCATACAACAATAAAAAGGCTGTTAAAAATGCAGTTTAGCTTCTGAAGAATAAGAGTGTTAACCAAATTAGAATTGCTTTTTGTTTGATTTTGCTTCAGGTCTTTGGAGGAGTGAATTTAGGAAAGAAACCACTGGCTGAAAACTCTTACAGCACCTTTCAGTTGTATTTAACTTGGCAGTGACACAAAATCTATGAAATGTATGCGAAAGACAAAATGTCTCCTAAATTGCACCCTTAAGGGTGACCTGGGTGAGACAAGGTACTTTCAGTTGTTGGACAAGCTAACATATGGGTCACAATGTTATCTGCGTTCTGCCATACTACAAAGTGCTGCAGTAAACTCTGTACTGGAAAAACACACATATACACAGCTTTACGTCCAGGCGGTCACTGACCTAACAAACGACTCGTGGCTGATACAGATGCTTCCATTATTTAGCTTTATCCAAAAGCAACCCACTATTAAGTAATACAAAGCTACTCATCTTAAGATGATTTCCAGACCGAAATGAGAAACAGAAAAACTAAGCACCATGTTTAGACCGAGCAAAACTTAGGAGCATTTTTATGCACATTGACTGTGTTTCAGGCTTTTCATGGTGGTTCAGATGTTCTCTGCCCTCTGACAGTAAAGATCCTGGATGCTGTGAAAGGGACTCCTGCTGGAAATATAGCTCTAGAGGTTTATCGCCAAGATCAAGGTGGTACATGGGAAAAGATTGCCAGCGGGTAAGATCACGATAGCCGTCATGCTCTATAAATCTTCTGATGCAAATTTAATTACATCAATTGCATTTCCATTTTTATGGATAAGTCAATGAAGTCAAATATTAACCTGATGCTTCAATGACAGTATACAAACTGTAAAAGCAGAATAATCGTCTCTGTCCAAAAAAAAAAAAAAAAAGGGTTTGTATTGTTATCTAAAATTAAAAACCATAAAATCTAATAAAAATAATACAAATAATAATAATACAAATAAATAATAAATTACACATTTTTGTTTATATATATATTTGATCGCAATACCATCAAATACAAGTTTTTGTTTGCATAATATATTATGCACATAATAATACAAACACATTTAAGTCTTTCAAAATGTATAATTGCACGTGTATATATATATATATATATACATATACATAATAAATAAACACAGTACACACGTTATGCAAACTAAAACATTCATTTTGGATGATATTAGGATCGTTTGTCAGCACTAATAGATATATGAATGAAAAATCTAAGTAAATAAAAATTAATTACACTAAAATAACACTGATTTAGTTGTACAGTTTTTTTTTTTAATTTGTACAGTTGTACAGTACAAATTTATAGACTGACACACACAATTTCTTCTGCCATGGTTTTGTCATTATCATTAATGAGTTCTTCCTCTCACACAGGAAAGTGGACATGACGGGAGAGGTGCACAGCTTGATCAGCGAGGAGGAGTTCACTCCAGGTGTGTATCGGGTGGAGTTTGACACTAAAGCCTACTGGAAGGCGGAGGGCCGTACACCTTTTCACCAGGCAGCCAATGTAAGTAATGCTTTAATGGCCCTTACATACATTATGCAGAATACATTAATGAGCATTTAAAAGTTGTTAAGTGATGGGTTATTGTTATTATCAAGGTACCTAAACCTCCTTTCTACTTTTTACTATTATTATTTCTAACACCAACCTACCAGATTTGGATTTGTCTGTTTTTGCTGCACATATATGTATATTGATTGTCTTGGATGTGAACCAAAATCTATATTAACTGTGGGGAGGTAAATATTTATGCTCCTATAGACAAACAGTAATGGACAGTATTAGATAAGAGGGCAGAGCATTCAAGGACAACACAAACATACCGAGCACACGTATATGAAGCCACTTTTGGGGTTCTTTGGTGTTTTTTTGCAGGTGGTGTTTGAGGCTCATGCCGAGGGGCATCGTCATTACACTCTGGCTCTGCTTCTGAGCCCCTTCTCGTACACCACAACAGCTGTGGTCGTCAAAGCACACGAATGACAGCACACAACAACTTACGGAAGTTTCTGTACATTTAGGGTCCTTGCTATCCCAGTTTGATTAATAAAAGTACTTGTCAAAAGTTTGGAAACATCCTCTCCCGGTTTCACAGACGAGGCTTAAGCTACTCAGACTCAGAGCGGTGTCAACTGAAAATATCTTGTCTTAAAACATGTTAGCGATATTGTTCCGTGTCAAGTTGCACACCTGTCATTTTTTTCCCCCAAAACATTTTTGTAAAAGTTGCTTACATCCCTTATTTAACCAAGGCCTAGTCCTGGCTTAAGCTAAGCCCCGTTTGTGAAACCGGTGTGGTTTATGATCACTAAAGCTGCATTTATATGTTCAAAATACATTAAAACAACAGTATTGTGAATGTTATATATATTACTCACAAGCCATTTTATTTTTGTATTTTTTTGCACTGTCTTTTTAGTAAATGCCAATCAGTTTTAAAATCATTGGTAAAACTTTACATGCAGCCTTTAAAATGTCATGCATTATAATAGCAGTATTAATGCATTAGTTATGGCTTGTGGTGCACCATATAATGCATTAGTATGATCTCATGAATAAACAAATTATAACTGTGTGCATAATTATCTATTTTGGGGTTTATCTTCAGAAAGTATAACAAATTAAAACACACACACAAAATTATTTAAATAAACAGTTATTGCAATTATATTAAGCATTACATTATGAATACCTTTATAATGCATTATACATAAAGGCTTTAATTTAAGTGTCCAAAGCTTGATGCATCACATCAACAATCTGACAGTTATTCACTTTGACTTAAACCAAAAGTTTATGCTGCATATTCTTAATCCTGAATAACGTTATTCACCAAAGCATTTTGGAGATTGGTAAGTGTTCTTTTTGAACCTTGTTTGAACCCACAAATTAAAGAGATCAGACTCGGAATAAGTTTTCAACTATAAAGTCTTTTAATGATCATTACAGAGCGAAACGCAGTGAAGAGACCGGTACAACAACAAAACCAAAACAAAAAAGTAATCTGGAAGCAGGATTGTACATGTCAGTCAAAGCAGCTGGCATTTCAAGATGTTCTGCTTCTCATACTGGTGTTACAGTTAAAGTGGACCCTCAACAATGGAGAAACACAGGAGAAGATCCTCATGTTTTTCAGTTCCCATTCAATGACCAGCAGACATTTCAGTTCTAAAGACACAGCTCCAGATTTAAAAAAAAATAATAAAATAAAATAAAGAAATGTGCACCCAGTTTTATTTCTAAACACCATCCACACACACACCCCACTGCACATCTCAACAATGCAAAAAAAACAAAACAAAAAAAAAAAAAAAACAATCAAGGCACAGATATGAATACTGCAAAAATGTAACACTCTACACATTACAGTTCTGTAATGGTGAATAAATCATCTTTTAAAATTCTCTATTATTTATTCTGGATATTTTTCAGATGGCTGAACAGGATGGGGCAGCTATGAGAGGGGTGGGTTTGGGGTGAAAAATTAGATAAGATGAATCAAACTTAGCAGACAGCACTGAACAAAGCTTCCTCAAAGGCTACGACTGACTAACCACCAGATCCAAACACACCAGAGCAGTCTCACTGACACATTTTACATTTAATAAAAAAGAAAGATAATAATAATAATAAAAAAAAAAAACATTCAGTTTTCGTATTGCAACCCACCTTACTTTAAGAATAACGTGTAAATGTTCAGTTCCAATCGGTGTATCCTAATAAACCCATTTCACTGTGGTTCAAAAGCTAATGATTAAATAGTAACAGGCCTATCGGGCTTCATATTGCAGCGTAAGACTAATCATTACTTTGTGAAAGTGCCTGCAAAACAACAACAACAAAAAAAAAAAACAGTGCACAGTGAAGGTGGAATGATAAACGTTTATTTGAGCATTCTGGAAACTAGTGCTCATAATCCACACTTTCTTCTTCCAAAGCCAAAACCCAATCTAAAAGGCCTACTTTTACATTAAACAACACCTATTAAGTGGTTATATCTCACCGGCTGCTTCAACGTGAACACAGGGCGTAAACCAAAAGCACATTTGACTCCAACTTTGCTTATGCAAATTTGTCGGCCCCGTGCGGTGGAAAAGCGAGACAAAGGGGTTGTCAGCCGTGTTTAATGTCATTCTCCGGCAATCCTCTCACACTGGACTGCACATGAATGTGACGCCACACAAACACTCAAAGTGGCTGGATCCAAAAGTTTACACTGAGCTGATGTCCTAGAGCTACATTTCACTATCCGCAGCTGAAAGATGAGGAGAGCCGAAGGGACGCGGAAAAGGAAAAGTGGACTTTGGCACCAGCAACCTCCATTTATCATATGCAGTATATTATATGACAGTATTCTTCAAGTTGGTCAAATGTTTATTTTTGTAACCCGTAACCACAGTAAACAGATTAGATTAGACCTAACTGCAAGTCTGGTGGTTTAAGAAGACTGTAAACAACACACTGGGCATTGGAGATCACGTCGGGGACACCATCAATGGGAAGAAAACATACTAGTGTTAACAAGACATCCACTCAGAAAAAGACAATGCAATCGGATGACCAAAAAGAAGCCATGGCTCATCTACACCTCAGATAAAAAGACTAAACAAAAAGCCTGTGAGGTACGAGTGTGGCTCAACTTCAGAAAGTCCAGTTAGTGCCGCAATCTACACCACTGACTAAATCTCACACAGACAGCATGAGAGGATATGAAACAGCAGTTTTTGGACATATATATGATAACTTAAAATACACACAACAAAATGAATGCAACATGTTCAACTCTGACAAATAAAAAATTATATACAAAAGGCAAACATGTACCAACAAAAAGTTTTCCCCAACAGCTTGTAATGCTCGAAACTTTAACAGCATAAAGTCGTCATGGCCCAAGTGTACTCCGAATGCCTTTCAAGAGCAACGTCGCCCTCTCATCTCGGCCCTACCGGAGCGCAATATCACCCATTACTTCACACTGGAAGCTACACACACACACAAACAGACAAAAACACACAGGTTGAGACACACGCCAAACCCTGCGAAGGGTGCCTTGGCTTTAGCAGCTGCGAACGACCTGTCTCGTAAACACCTCGCTATTGTTTGACTCATGTCTTCCTTCAACACTGCAGAGTGCACTACAAAAGAGAGACATAAGAACGATTATGCCATTAACAAAAGCCATGACAAAAAACACATTCAGAGTGACTAAAAATTTAAGTTGAAGACAAAATAATCACGTAACAAAAAAATAAATTAAGGCATGCAGCAAATAATGATATCTGTATGTCATTTTTGTTTGTTGGGGTTTTTTTGCATTCTGTGGTCATCGCTAATGTTTTTTGTCCACTGCACGTCATGTGTCCCAAACCACTGAAGATATAAAAAAAAAAAACATATATATATATAATAATAAGAAAAAAAAATAATAAAATGAGCAGAAATCAAAATCAATAGCTGCCAAAAAGAAGAGTGTTTCCACTGGAATCACAGGCGTCTTTTGGGGAATAAAGCTAAAGCATCATTTAAAAAGCCAGATATTTACAGGGGAGTCTGGGTCATGCATGCAACTTGTCACAGCCTTCTGTATAGCCAAGGGATTTTTGAAAAAAAAAAAAACAAACAAACAAACCAAAAAAAAACACCAAGGTGAAATGTATATCGTAATACAAAATAACGATCTGAAGTGAAAGACAGGTTTAAAATGCATCCATTTAAACTGCATTGACATCTTCTAAACAGTTTTCTCTTTAAAAGAAAAAACGATATGCATTTAAAAAAATGATACTAACAGAGCATGACAAAAACTCTATTGGCGCCAAGAGTGCTGTTCCAATGTAAAACCAAGCTTTCTACAATGTAAGCACAGATGACTGGAGTTTATAGCCTATAAAATTCAATTAAGGCTTCGCAGTAAACATCTGATTTGTTGACGCTGGCACTCCCCACCTTTTTTTGTGTTGTGATCTGATTCGCTAAAGCCAGCATGGACATAGGAACATGCAATTAAACGCACACGGTCACGCTAATACACTTTCACAGATATGATCCTGTAACCGCACGCGCACACACACACACACACACACTCACGTCACGCAACCAACTGTGCATTAGACAGGCCTCTGCCCTCCTCACTACTGTTTTTTAAGGGCATTTGGCATCGATACGTCACATTTTTTGACCTTGGGGGGGTCGCAGCCTGTTAGTACTCTGTTATGGGGGCCAGCTCGGGATTCAGATTGACCGTGATGTTCTTATACAGGCTGCTCAGAGAGACCTCCGGAGAGTACTGCAGATTGTTCAAGCCGTCCAGATGCTGGCGTTCTTTAGAGTATCTCAGCAACTTGTACCTGAGGGGAGGACGAGATGAACCGGGGGTTAGTGTGTCCTTGAGATAATCGCCTACAATACGCAGAGATCTATACATGTATGGTTGCAAATATGTTTTTGTCACACATAGGTCAATCCACTCTGGGTTACACAGAGAGAGATGAATGCAACTTTTGTTTAAGGTCAGGTCAAGCGTAAGCAGGTTGGAGGTAAAGACCGTACAGAACCGTCACAAGAAACACCTTTTCCTCCTTGATCTTGAAGTACTAGCCTCCAAAAGTGGGGGAAAACAAAAGAGAAGCCAAGGAATAAGTTGGTTTAGTTTTGCATTTTGTTTTACAAAGTGCTTATCAGAACAAAAAAGGTGCTTCCTCAGTTTTGTTGCCCTGACCCACAGCTAAGCACACAGTTCCTGTTTTTTTTTGTCTTAATTATGTCAGGCTTTCCTATTACTGGTTCTGCCTCTTTGTGTGAGTGAATTACCTTTACAACTGTTATATAACATTTGGATTAAAATACAGCTAGACTTAGTAATAAAATCTAGCCAAGAAAGCTATTCAATATAAAGGTTTGCTTTGGAAAAAAATGGAAAAGACTAGTTTAATTAAAAATAAAAAAAGAAACTAAACCATAAACAGCAATAACACTGCTTGATTTTTTTTTTTTTTAATTAAAGCTATTTTGTTGTTATTTCCATTTGAATGCGCTGAAGTAGGCCTCTACTTTAAACATTGTTCGGGATCATTATATTATAACCATTCAAAAGTTTGGGTTTTAACCAAAGATATATATGATACAAAGATATATATATAAAATGTCCTTAGCTTACTGTTTTAAACCAAAAAATTCATTAAAAGCTTATTATTCTGTTGAAATCATGATATACTTTTCAGTATTCTTTGATAAACAGAATTCAAAGAGAGAATTTTTTTTTAAAATACAGCTGTTTGTAACAACGTAAATGTCTTTTTATCAATTTAATGGCCAGTTGCTGACTAAAAGTTCTTTTTTTTTTTTTTTAAATGGTAGTTTATTTTAGTTCAAATATTAATACAATTTTCTGCATGTACAACCCACCTTTTCAGGACATTACCACATGTCCCCACTTTTCAAAACAATTATAAAAATCACACAGAATTAAGTTTTTGAAAATCTAAACATGCACAAGTTTCCTGTAAGGGATTTAAGTGTAGGGGATAGTATGTCCAGTGTGTGTGTGTGTGTGTGCGCGCGTGTACTGACCTCCCCAGAAACTGCACCTCTCCTCTGTGGTGATGAGGGATAGATTTGTATTTCCCAATATCACCTTCTGGCCTGGTCACGTTGAAACCTGCATAATGAACCCTGAGAACAAGAAACCCGCCCACACACATATGTGTGTCACACATACCTTTCTTTATGATAACACGATTGCTTTAAAACATCATAGAGAAGCAATAACTGCTTCTTGTACAAAATAGACCTATGCTGGTCTTATGAATAAACACATTCTACTAATTAAACACAACTCACCTGTTCCAGAGGTCATCGTCCTCTCCGCCCCAGCCCCAGAATGCATTGGGAAAGCCATTGATCTTGAGGAACTGTTCGACGGTAAGTCCACTGACTCCACCGAAAAACTCATTGTAGGGAAGACTAAAAACACAAACACCCCACACTTAGCAAACTGAACGACAAATACGCCATCATTAGCAAAACATTCTTTACAAAGTGCAAACAAAAAAAAGATAAAAAGAAAAAGAAGAAACATAAACCTTACCATCAGAAATCACTTGAAAGCAATAGGCAACAAAAAAAGTCCTTTAATAGTACAGACTTTCAGACTACGTCACAAGGCGATAAGGAGACACGACATGTATGTACTTCCGTTCAGATGCCGCAAAGCAGTTTTAGTTTCAACCAGAATATGTTTAGAGGAACAACTATGCTTTCAGTCTTAACCAAAGCAAAGCTGTGCCACGGGGTCTTTAATCACTCTTTGGTCACATGCAAAACATGAGTAAATTCTCCAACTACCTCAAACACTTTTGAGAGGCAAGTAGAGCGGCATTTACGCCTCATTACACAAATGACAGAATCTGCATTGCATATAGTCCTAAAATCTGCGTGTCCCCGGAGCTTTTCAGTCCTGCCTAACATCAAAGCTCTATGAACTGCTATGAATAACCACTAAAAAAGAAAAAAAGGATGAACCACACCCTTGCATTGGTTGTTTACTAACGTTACGAACTGTGAAGTTCTGCAGGTACTGAACATCTACAAACAGTAATCAAAATGATTTGGACAGACATTAGGAATTGGATGGAAAAGGAAATGCTTTCATTTTTCTTTGATATATACAAAGACAAAGATGAATAACGGCTAAATAAAAATCACATTCGGATCAATGCAAAAATACCCTGAACAACAAACAGCACAAATGCTGCGTGGCGTAGTTTATTTTTGCACATTCACCTATTGCAATAAAGGAAATGACTCTGCAACAGAGTAAATCTAAAGACCACTAAGAGGGACATCACACTGACACTGCAGGATGTGAAGGGTGG
Source organism: Enteromius afrohamiltoni (assembly GCA_034779775.1). Taxonomy (NCBI): domain Eukaryota; kingdom Metazoa; phylum Chordata; class Actinopteri; order Cypriniformes; family Cyprinidae; genus Enteromius; species Enteromius afrohamiltoni. Next base: position 7,409,364 of record JAUYWG010000057.1, on the reverse strand, counting down.
AACTATTTGAACACATCTGACATGAATGGTTAAGCCTGAAACATTATTAGCTATACTTGCAAAAGACGTTTTTGGTTGAATTCATTTGAATGTTCTTATCTTTGGTTCAGTGATGGGATAGGATGATTTTACACTCCAACTATCGAACCAAACACATACACTGGTAATGTACATTAGGATCACACACACACAACCTAAAAAAAAACTCTAGAATTGTTGAAAATACACACTGTGAAAACAAACTGAAATCAACTTAGCTGCATTCAAAAGCTGGAAAATCAAGAGCTGGGCAACACGGAAAATAATTGTTAAGCCATCAGAAAAGAGACAAAGATTAAAGTGGTAAAAGTAATGAAAAGTAAGAGAAAGTAAAACTGCATTAGTGAGGAAGAACTTACATGTACATGTACTTGTCAAGCTTGGCGGCAAAGTGTCGAGGCATCTGACCACAGCCGTAATAATTACGGTCGTTTTCTGGGATGTGATCGACGTCGTGAAACACCAAACAGTCCCAGTCCAGGTCTTTCATGGCCTCTTTAAAGCCCACGTTAAACAACATGGCACGGTTAAACGGCTGAGTACCCGTCTGAAATCACAGGATTTAAAAAAGAATTAAAACGGTGCTTTTTATTTGAAAGTGAATGAGAAATCAAAAGGGGGTGCTTGAATTGCACACGGATGACATATCGAGTGCATGCGAAGGTTTGAAATGAGCTTGCGGACCCGTTTCTTCACATGTACATCTGTTTTCGTCTCGCCAGCATCAGTGGTGCGCTTGCTAATTAATGGCATAGATTAAGTGTATTTTTCCGATGCTGGCTCAGCATCGTGATGTCTATCGCCGATGGTGTCATCTATCGACCCAACCCTAATACACATGCATGTAAATATTAAAAGATATATACTGTATATGCATTTGCATATACACATTTACATTCTTATAAATTATATTACATCTAAACATTTCATATATAAATCTACAAATTTTCTTAAATATACACATGCATGTGTTTGCATTTATATATACGCAAGTTATTTAATTTCTTGACAGCGCTAGAATATATATATATATATATATATATTATGTCAACAAAAACAAAAATATATATATATATATATATATATATATATACACATATAATTGTCTATTTTTCTCAATCATTGGTACATGATACTGACAGACAGAGGTCAAATGCAGACTACTAGTAGTAGGCCATCGGTGGATGGTGGTACTGCATCAATACAGTGGAAGTGCACACCTGTTCAATGACATAAAAGGCAAACTGCAAGCGTTGGCGTTGGAGCATAGGGGCGAGATGCTGAAAGAGAATAGGAAGATGCTCATGGCGATTCCTGAAGGGGATTAAAATGGCCACCTAAGAGAGAAAGCAAGAAAGAAAAAATCATATTGATGTGCCGAAAGACCTTTTTGGACAATGTCATTCAACAATGTCACACCTTCCAGCGTGGTTTGCAGTCTTTGGGCTTCCAGTGGCCTCCAAATCGAATGTCTAGATGTTTGAGCTTCAGTTCAGTCTCCTCCATAGGAACCTCTGTCATGTTCACGTCCATCTGACCCTCTGCAAGGACATACAACAATAAACTAAGCAAAAGAAAAACCATTTCTTAGTGCTATGAAAGGCAAGCCCTAAAATAAAAAAAAGTGTAAATACTAAACAAATACCTCACACCCATTGTGACACTCCCCAAACCAAGGCTGTTTTAGGCTGCCTTCTAAGACTGTTTAGAATGCCTTCTTTTGGCCAAAAGCTAAAGGAGCGCTAGATTTATCCTTCACAGGAAAGCCAATACAATAATGAGGTTCAGCCAAAGTATAACTGGGTACAACTTTCGAATATGTAATTGGACCGTTAAAAATTATGTTCTATGTTATTGTAATCTACACATATTCAATTCCTCATGCTGTCCTAAACATGTCAGTTGCATTGTTTCACTGGCATTTGCAACTTCTCTTCTGTGGCCTCATGGGATTGTAAAGCGTGCAGCAAATGCACAAATTTTTTAAAATCTCAGCAGATATAGTAATGATTTTGCAAACTGTTTTATGAATACTGTGAATTCAGAAAATCTGGTCTTTTCACACACTCTCTGTAGTGCCTGAGCCCACTTTTTGGCGTGTTCACACTGCAACTAATAATGATGATCACAGTGTCCTCCACCCTCCTGTTGTTCATTTTTTTACGTTGTAATTTTGTTGAACGCCAGTGTCAATGGGTTTACATCACTTTTTAGTACCCACTGTCAGTGTGAATGCAACCCTTTACAGTTTGCACAAAATTGTCCCAGTACTGTACTTTCAGTTATGGAACTAAAGAGGTGCAAAAGGCACTTGTATCTACTATATAGCAGGAAATTATGCAATTTCAGAGCCAAAAGCCAGTGTAATTAAAGCAAATAAGAACCAGTATGCGTTCCCTTTAGTGCATTTGTATGCTGATTTAAATATAGCATCATTAGCATTCAAATCAAACAATATTAAAATCATTTCTGAGTCAAATAAACAAATGCCCTGTTTAACTCGAGACACTTACTCATAGAAGGTAACCGTTCGGGACAGGGCAGGTTCTGAGCATATGTGAAGTTCTCAGGGAGGTATGTGGTTGGCTGAGCGATATACTCGCTAGAGTTATTTCCATCTGGATAATCTGTTCAAAGGAAGACACATTATAGAGTCAATGCGACTGGCCATTTCGAGTTTACTTCAACAGCATGACTTATTTAACACTTTGCCATTCCAGGTTCTGTGGCTATTTCCATTTTTTGCTAAAAACTTCAACTTAAACCAAAAATCTCTTTAAGAGTTAACTGAATAAAGTTCTCTAACAGGGTTAAAAACCAGTGCAACCCTAGTCAAACATTCATCATTTATTAGTGAAATTATATTTTATATTTACAGGAAATAAGGTCCAATTGACTTTGAAGCCAAGAAAAAAGACCCATTAAGACGAAAGTATACAACATGATTTATGATGTAATTTCTGCCAAGATTGTTATTGGTTGTTGAATCCATGTGGACAGCAGTGCAAGTGATTCAAACACTCAAAAACTAAAGTCCACTAGGTAAGCATCTCCATCCATGCTTACAGTTAATAGTGTACATATTAAAAGACTTGCCCGCTATTAAGTATGCTCAAGCTTTTGCAAGAGTGTTCAGTTAAATAATGATCAGTCTGACCAGTTACTATGAAAGGACGTTCACTCTTACCTGTGCCATTGAGGGTACTGTTCTTATTGGTGTATAGCCTGATCATGTGACCGATGGTCCGCACATTGTCTCGTAACATGATACCCTGAGCCTGTACCATGAAGAAATACGTGTTGACTGAAACAGAGGAAGAGAGAGAGAGAGAGAGAGAGAGAGACAGAGAGAGGTGTAATGAATTTCCCAAGTGGCATGAAGAGGAAACAAACCAATATGTAATCAAATATGAAAAAAAAAAACCTTTTCCTCTTCCTCTCAAAGAAAAGCTCTTACGAGCAGCGTTGTGAGAAAACAGCAAATGTTGAAACCACAAGCTGATATTATTATCAGCATCAATGGCTGTCTGTGGTTCAGCCTTGGTTCTTGTCAGTGTAACGCGGTTTTAATTTAACTACTACACAAAAGTTGTGTCAGCACTCCTGAGTCCATATGTGAGGAGAAATAAACCGAGATCAGCGAAATGTCTAGCCTGGCGCTGGATTTCAACTATAGGTACGGGCGGATGTCTGTACAGATTTTCACATGCTCCGAGTCTGACTGCAACACTACATAAAGCACATAAGTGTTACATTCATGAAAATTGTGTAGACCAATCTAAAAGACAATCTGGTTGGTTACTCCATGTAAAGAAAATGTTTTATACACGCACATGGGTCACAAGGTATAAAAATAATCTGTTGTTTTCTCCTGTGATAGGCTATACATTAGATGAACTTATATATACATATACACTGTATAGATAGATATACGCTGTAAAAAATGGCTGTGAATTTAACGGTATAAAAAAGCTACTGTAAAAACCCCTTAAATGGTTAATGGTTAAATTTACAGGGATACACCGTAAACTGACTTTCCCAGAATTCCCTGCATTTTAAATTGTTTGAATTTTATGTTTTTTCTATGAAAGGAAACTATGTTTCTTTTTAGTTATTTGTATCAGTGATGTTTATTAGGGTTGTATGTTACATGTAATGTTGTTAAATAAATGTTTATTGCCCATTTTAGTTTAATAATTCTTACCATGCTGGTGTTTAGTGCTTGTGTGAACGACACTGTGCACCTTCTGTATGTTTTACTGTTTAAAAGCTACTTGTGATGGGCTTTGCTTCATCATGTGACTTTCTCATAACCACCTGCGTTTGGTAGTTATCAGTATATTTCAAAGGTACGAAATGGATTTCACTATTGTAATAATTTGGTATATTAACATTATATCAGATATCATGTTTTTTTATTAGAAATTACGGTATTTAACTGTAACTGTAACTAGCAACCACAGCTGCCGGTCTTTTACTGTAAATTTTACGGATTTCTTTTTACAGTGTACATGATTTTGCCGTAAAAGAAATAAAGGTTTTACCGTTATTTAACGTTAGAATTTCGGCAACCCCAGCTGCCGGTATATTACTGTAAAAAAACAGCTCTGGAAAAAAAAAAAAAAAGAGACCACTGCAATTTACTCCTAAATCAGTATCTCCGATTTCTTTTCATGCCAGTTTTTGTTAAATTTCTATACAGACATACTTCATTCTGTTTATTGAGGTACTTATTTGCTGAGCATCTGAAT
>JAUYWG010000057.1:7374546-7404474 GCA_034779775.1 Enteromius afrohamiltoni | reverse complement strand
TCAAGATGCCACTATCCTTAATATTTCAAAGACGGCAGTTCACAAAAAATGAAACAAACGTGCATTGATTTGTATTGTTGAGATGAACAGTTGTAAGAATAAAACCCAAAAGAAACAGTGTTTCTGCTCTTATTTCTTTCCAGAGCTGTATATTAAAATTATCAGCAGTGGCCAATAACTGTGACTAACAATTAACAGAAGACAGAAATGCAAACGCCTCTTCTAATATTTTAAGAAATATTGAAACATTATTTGTATCAGTGTTGATTTAAATACAATTAAACTAACATACACATCAAGTGTCCAAAGGTATACAAGCAGCAGCCATTAATGGTAGAAAAAAATTAACTCCAAGCCTAGGGACAAGAAAACACACACACAGCTTCTTCCTAACTGCCCAGAGCTCTTCATACATTAGACACAGTCCAGTGAAGGCCGGTCAAACAACGGTGAGGAAAAAACATTACCTTTCTTGGGCACTGATTATACAAACACAGTAAGAGCTATTAAACAGGATTTGGCTGTGTGCTGTCGGTGTAGTGGCATGTGTTGGAGGATTGCCTGGATTTCAAGATAAAGATTTTAGCACAGATACCGACCATGTCCACAAATCGCCAAGAAGGCTGTGAAATCCCTCATTTAAAAAAAAAAAAAAAAACGTCCATAAAAGGTTGAATGTTAAATATTCCAGCTTGTTATAAGCAACTTAACATTAGTGTCGATGGTCTGTTAAACAAATCAAGACAAACTGCAAACAGGATAAGATCCACTTCAGTTGTGAGAGCGTCCTGATACAAAAGAGCGCACTTCGTAAGAGTGCCAAAATAAACATTACTTTAAAATGCGATTTAATCACGTCTTCATTTTGTCAACATGCTTTACATTTGTTAGTCAACATTAAAACATATTTTCTAAATCATCTGTAAGGATGAAATTGTTATTTAGTGCATTCAAAATATAAAACCAGTTAAAACAACTGCATTTAATATCAAGTTTACCAGTACAACATTATGTGCCCAAAAACATCACATTCATGGTCATTGTGATAAATGCACAGCTAGCGCACTGAAGTAAGCACATTATTAGTAACCCAAGTATTGCAGGTGTTTATTTTTGTACTGATTTATAAATGCATTTAGGGTGGTATATTTCACACTTACTACTTTGCTTTATTAACCATGTGCTAATAAGCAAACCATACACGTTAATATTTATATTTATTTTCAAAACTATAACACAATTAGGCTGAAAGGGAGATAAATGTACCGTGAAGTGCATAATAGGCCCACACCTAAAAAGCTTTCCATAAACACAATAACGGCCCATAATTTAATATACCTCAAACTTGGACGGAACGGTTTCTGGCTAAGGAGGGCGTAAACCTAGCAATGAAACATTTAATGGTGGATTCAGCGGCCAAATCTGATTTAATTGTGGGTTCTGAACACATCGGCTGCGAGCCGCCTGAACAGACAGCATTGTTTGTCTTTACAGCATCACAGTATAATGGCTGTTTAGTTCGCCAGCTCACTGGGTTTTTAAACACAACCCGTCACCAGTGCTTGTTTGGGAAGTGATGATTAGTATCTGGAGCCAGCGATGAATGAAACACGATTAGCACGTTTAATCGCATCACTCTACACGAGACGCGAGAGAGATGCTGGCTAGTTAGCAGACACTTACCTATCCCGGGAGCCACATAGATGAAGTAGAGGCAGGTCGTGGACATGGAGAAGAAAAAGATGAAGGCCATTAAGGAGCGGTTGGACAACCGCATCAGCCGCCTCCACATTTTATTTCGGCTACAAGCTATCCGTCACTCCCATAAAAACACGCAGATCGGAGAAAAGAGACGCTGTTTGGCGGGGTGAGACGGTCATCCGTGGGAAATGAGGAGCTGAATCAGGGTGCTGGTAAAGTCCGCATCGTTCATTCAGCTGGATGCAAGGCCGCGGTACTCGCTCGCTCTCTCAACAAAGTCAAGAAATTTCCAGATCAAAAAATAAATAAATAATAAAACGTGCTACATCAAACGGCGTCCGGGCTCGGCGCGCGGTCAACGCGATGCATTTTGTTTGGTGGCGGTGGTGCTGCCGCTTGTTTAGTGTTCCGGTGTACTTCTAGTAAGCGCAGACACGCCTCGTCGCGTTGATGATGATGATGATGTTTGGAAATGATGAAGGGAGTGAAAGTGATGATGATGATGATGATGATGAGGGACCTGCCCTTCCTCCGTCTTCCCCCTTCTCTCGCTGGAAAATCCCCCCACGCTCCAGCGATCAGTCCTCCGGCACGAAGGCGTGAAAGGGCGCTCGAGCCGCGGAGGAAACCGCGGGGACCGGGTTGGGAGTGGGAGAGACGAGCGAAACGTGACGGGGCTCGACCGGGATTCCTGCGATCTCGGTTCTGCTGTCGGTGCAGGTGCAGACACCGTTTCCGGTAGGCGTGACCTACAAAATGGCTGCCAGCGAGTGGCGTCAGGATGGTTTTCGCTTGAGGAGTGTTTTTAAAATAAAAGTCTCGACGAGCCTCTGAAGTATCCGGCATTAGATTAAAAAACAAAGCTGATAGAAATGCATGATATATCTGTTTTGCATTCTAAGCAAAACATCCACTAACAGAGTTGTTTAAATAGTTCATATTTTTACCTTTTCTCTTGGCTTATTTTTAGCATAATTTAAATAAACATGATTTTGAGAGCCTTGCTATGAAATTAATTTATTCAGCAGAAAAAATTAAGATAATCAGTAGCGTAAAATATGTGCATTTGAGGTACTGTTTTTCAACTTTAGTCTTTCCCTGACAAAATAAGCTGCTTTACAAAATCCTTACAGATATTTATTTATTTTTTTGTTTAGTTTTTTTATTTTCATTATCCTCATTATTTGCAAAGGTTGTCATAGTTTTTGTCAAGGAATTCTTAAACCTACAAAACAATAAATCAAATGCCATTAATCTGCTCTAAGCCCTATAGGTTAAAAAAAATCCATGTGTGTGTTAATTAATATTATTAATTATCGAAACAAATATCCAGTCATACTGTTCACACCTGCTATATACCTCTAGAAAACAAATTTAACAAAATATGAAATATTTTGCAAAGCATATTATTTAACGGCACACTCATTAAAAACTTATTTCTGTTTTGTATACATTGTTAAAGTCTCATAAGAGTGTTGAATGAAACAACATCATGATTTGTTTGAGATGTTATCTATCCTGGTTAAACATATATTTTCCTGGTTTGCTAAAATATTTGAATTTTTAAAAGTGCTGTATGTAAGTTTGCGATTCTTCTAAGCCAAACAATAACATGTTAGCTATCAAGTAATCTTTATAAAGTAGTTTCTCTAAAAAAAAAAAAAAAAAAAAAAGTAAAATAAAAACGCAGTTTAATCGGGCCCACGCGCTTGGTCCTAAATTAACTTCCGGTCCGTGTTTGTTGATCGTTTCCGTGTTTAAAGCACCTCCTACTGGCAGAGAATGAATTTGCTTTTTAATAGGCTACTTCTGATTTACGCAGCAAACATTTTTTGCTTGTTATCAAAGAAAAGAACTACTCTAGGAGGACTTAGTTGTTGTTATTGGTTCTGCTGTGATTGGCTAGCGGAAGTTATGTTAGGACCACAAAAGCACGCATGCGCAGTAACTTACTCTAAAATGTTCGTTTCGGGCAGATTTCAGGCAGTACCAATTTGTACTGCTCTGAAAGGTGCGTTAAACTTACGCCAGTCTTAAAGATGGTGTTCTGACTGAATAATACAGATAGCTTAAAATAGCTATAATGAAGTTATAATGTGCAAAATAAAGATAAAATTAGACTTTCCAACAAAAAACTTGCACAGATACTATACCAGAACAAAATCATTGGATGCAAGACCTCAGCTCAAGGAAACTGTCCTCCTTTTTTCATCCAAGGTCATTCCAAGGTCCAAACATAATGCTCTAGATTTCATCTTTTTCAGAAACAAGGCTTTTAGGGCTGCTGGAAGAATGCCAGGAACAGCTGATAAACTATTGGAGATCAAGGTGAAAATTGAAACCAAAGGACACCTGGGAAATGGAATGAGCTTCTTCTTTTGGGATATGACTTTTATGTATGCATTGCACAGTACAGATAATAATGACAACATCTGAACTGGGGTTATAACAATGTAGTGGAAGCTTTTTATCTAAAGCTATTAACAGACCAACCAAACTGTCCCTGCAGGGTTAATGAGGTTTATGTTCTGGGAAGAACATGATAAGACAGGACTGATAACAGCCTCTGAAACAGTTCACTACAGCATTAGGACACAGCACAGTCATGATATCACTAGTGGTTTATCCGCAGTCGCAAAAAAGATTGCTTCTTAATATTAACATAATTGGACAGCATAGTAACTAGCAACAACTTGCTAATTATTAATAAATATATCTTGTTAGAGTTTTTAGTAATTAATTAGGCTCTCACCGATTAATACATGTTGTAGTCCATTAAAAACACAGGTTTGTTTTGTTTTTAAATATGATCAAAAAGTTTATTATTATTATAAATATGTGCTATTTTTACTTTATAATTTTTTTTTTAGTTTAGAGTCTCTAAAAAACACAATGAATACACTCTCAGAAATAAATAAAGGTACAAAAGCTGTTACTGGGGAGGTACATTTTCAAAAGGCACGCTTGTGTACTCATTAGGTTCAAATATGTACACTTTAAGTATCTTTAAGGTACCATAATGGACCCTTTAGGTACCGCACCAGTGACAGCTTTTGTACCTTAATTTCTGAGAGTGCACAATCAATATTTAAAAGTCTTTACACAGTGGGTTAGGGTTAGACAGGGATTACACAGTGACAAGCGTGAACACATTTGTTTCGTTTGCACAAAAAAGAAATTAGTCAACTGCTTTAGTAAACTGAACACTGTAATGGCTATTTCTTGCCTTTAGATGGAGACACTGCACACTAATGCTGGATATGACTTCGCTGCAGTCACAACTTCAATCAATCAAATCGATCATTCAGTAGACTCCTTGCTAATACTGTATGATCTCTAATGAATAATTTCTCATTATATTTTATTCTCACACTTTTCTGCGTTTTTGATTTATCTGTAGGCCTACATAACTGGGGCTCTGGTTAAAGCATCTACATGCAAGAAACACTTCTGCAACTAACAAGCCCTACACCATGACCTTGAAAGTCTGAAATAACCCAGATCGTTTTATTAATATGCTACTGGCTATAATTCTGCATCTACAGATCTCTTGTATATAATTTTCACAAGAGCATAATTAGCTCAACTTTTTGCAGAAGTGAGGTCATTATGGTTTAAAAGCAGTGTTTTGGACTCATTGCCTCTAACTCTGCAGTTTCAGTTTAACTTGTCGTAAAAAAAAAAGCATTCCAGTTCCCTGAAACCAGTGCCCTTTTCAAAACCAGTTTTTTTAATTTCCTGAACATGTCTACCAGTAAACAGTATACAGAATGCGGAAACTATTTCAGCTATTCAGCTGAAAGAACCTGCAGCATTAGTTGTTGAGCTGTGGATTGTGTTGTTTGGTCTATCGTGATAAAATGGCAGAAGCTAGTATTTCGGTGGGACAGGACCAGTTCTCCTGTCCGGTGTGTCTGGATGTACTGAAGAATCCAGTGACCATTCCCTGTGGACACAGTTTCTGTATGAGCTGCATTACATGCTGCTGGGATCAGGAGGAGAAGAGGGGACCTTTCAGCTGCCCTCAGTGCAGACAGACTTTCAGTCCCAGACCTGCCTTGTGTAAGAACGTGGTGTTCGCTGAAATGGTGGAGAAACTGAAGAAGACTCATTTTGGGGAATTTCGTCACCATGAAGACTTTCGTTCAGGTAAACCACGCAAAGTGATCAATGCCACTGGACAACTGCAGAAGAAGACCTGTCCTCAACATCATAAACAGCTGGAAATCTACTGCCGGACTGACCAGCGCTATATCTGTTACTTGTGTTCAGTGGGTGAACACAAACACCACAACACTGTAACAGCTGTAGACGAGAGGACAGAGAAACAGGTAAATACACTATTGGTTGTTATTTCACAAAAAGCAGCTTGTGGAAGAGTGACGGCGCATCTAGTCTATAAATACACTTATGATTTTATGTCATTAATAAAAGATATGCACACTGAAAATAAGTATTTTAATATAGTGTCTATATATGGAAATACATTTTTTAATCATATATGTGACCCTGAACCGCAAACCCAGTCATAAGTCCCACAGATAATGGCCAACAATGCAATGCATTGCTTCTCTTTTGTGCCAAACAAAAAGAAAGATATTTTGAAGAAAGTATAGGCTGTTTTAGGTCACCATTGACTTCCATAGTAGGGGGAAAAATGCTAGTGACCCAAAACAGCATGGTCTCTTCAAAATATCTTCCTTTGTGTTCGACAGAACAAAGAAATTAATACAGATCTTGAAGAACATCAGAACAAACTGATATTTTTTGGTTTCTGTTCAAATTTTTTTAGTGCTTATACCAAAGTTGACTTTCCTGAAGTAACTTGTCTAACAGTAACAGTCTGAAACGTTCAGAGGCCAATACTGTGTAACCTGAGACACAGAGTGGTTCAAAGAAAGAACCTGTTTTATTATTCATTATTATTCATTTAGAAAACAGCTTCTTAGCTTTACAGTTATTTCTTTGTTTAAAGAAACATCTGGAACAGACACAAAGAGACTTCCAGCAGAAAATCCAGCTGAGAGAGAAAGATCTTCAGGAGCTGAGACAGGTTGTGAAGACTCATAAGGTGAGTTGGAAACTGCTGGAAAAGTTACATGGTTAGTTAAAAGTCTCCTCTAAGCAGCGAGGAGCCCAGTCCGGTCCCACTGGAGTTCACGGTGTAATGTGTCCAAACAGCGCTCTGCACAGAAAGCTGTGGAGGACAGTGAGAAGAACTTTACTCAACTGATCAGCTCCATTGAGAGAAGTCGCTCTGAGGTCACACAGATGATCAGAGATCAGGAAAACGCTGCAGTGAGTCGAGCTGAAACACTCATGAAGCAACTGGAGCAGGAGATCGATCATCTGAAGAGGAGGGAGACTGAAGTGGAGCAGCTTTTACAAACAGAAGATCATATCCATTTTCTTCTGGTAAGAAAGCTTGAGGAAAACAGGACAGTGATCTAGAGGCGTCTCAATGTGTCTTTATAACATTTTTCTCTCTCTCTCTCTCTCTCTGTATGGGTTTCTATAGAGTGTCGAGTCTTGCTCTGTTCCTCCACAAACTATTGATGTGCCCAGAATCTCAGCCAATTCTCACCTCTTATACGATGATGTGGGAAAATCTGTCCTTCTGCTAAAAAATAATCTTGAGCATTTCTGCAAAGAAGCGATAGGCAAGATGTCTTGTAAAGGTACTGATGGCATATCACATGTAACATATGCAGAATTTGAGTTTGGAAATCTCAAAGTGATGTTTCCAGCTGAATCTTTAAACAAATCTTTTATTTTTTTGTGAAGCATATAATGTGCCTTTTTGTTTCCATAGTGCAAGACGTTGAGATCCTTTCCACTTCTGAGGAGAGAATACAGTGTAAGCTCTACTGATAAAATGCACTCACAATAATGTTTGATACCTTCATTACTACATGTGAAGCTCATGCAACATTTTTTTTCATCATCATTATTAATTAGATCGTTCGCATACATTTGCTGAAAACTATTCTTTAAATCAGCAAATCATCAAATTTTAGAGGAAATCTAGAACTTTGTTTTCTTCTGTATCGCATATTCATCCAAGAACTATATCAGGGGTTTGTTTTTTGAAAGCTTTCATTATTTAATGACTCTGACAGTGTGGCATAATATGCTTGCTTTCCTCTACAGCACCACAGCAGCAGTCCTGGGGCACAATATCAGTGTCTCCAACTGGTGGTCCCCAAACAGTATTGCCACCAAGCAAAGCCTTGTCAGAGTCAAAGTACTGGCATTTCATGAAATAAAAATCACAACCCAGACCCTCCACAGCACCAGACCATTGCGTTCTGCTCACCAAGACAGAGAAGATTACTATATAGCTTCAGCATTCAAAATTCTGAAAAATATTGTTATTACTGGTTTATTCCTTTTTTTTTTTTTGGAAATCTGCTATCTGTCAAGAATCTACGACAGACAGACAGACAGACAGACAGATGGATGGAAATATATTTAGCATTTCTTCAGGTGTTTATTTATCTATGTATCTAGAGATTTGGTAGTGGGTTTTTTTTTTTGTTGTTGTTGTAGGTTTTTGTTGGATTTTTTATTTATTTAAATTTTGTTTTTATCCTTTGCCAATCCAGTTGTTTTTCTATATAGAGGAATTATTTGTAACTGAAGTTAATTAATGTGGTTAATAAAGATGTATTCACTTTATCTGTGTATTGAAATATCCAGCTATGCAGTGTTCTACTGTGAGTGAACTGTCCAAATGAATCTGTTCAGAACTACAATCAATTCAGTCCTATAGGTAGCATTGGAAATTGTTAACTCTTCTGAGGTATTTTGTAGTCGGGACATGCTGCATCACGTGACCAACCAGTTTTATATTCCAGATGCAGCATACTTCATTAAACTGACCCTAAAGTGTGCTTCATTCACAAATCAGTGATCACTGATTCTGATTCTAATCATAAAACAAACTACTTGTTAACTACAAATTACACTGAAACTGTATTTGTGGCAGGGATGAACTTCCTGAAATTAAACAAACACTCAACCCAATGTATGAACCTTTGAACATATTTACATTTGAACTGTAATAAACTTCTCAAAATACTGCCATGTAGTGGTACATTGTTATTTAAAAAAATCGACTGGAGAAAAGACCGGAGATTTCTTGCATATTATAATTAAATCTAAATTAAATGGCCAACTTTTGGACATGTTGAGTAACTGTAGTTAACACTGTAGAAAACAATACGTTTTTTACTGGCTGAACTTCAGGACCTGCCAGATGCAGAAGGGTGGAGAAGACTCAACTACAAGCTGTTCCTGCTGGCTCTGGAGATGTGGAGTGTGACCTCTGCACTGGAAGAAAAAATACAAAGCTGTCAAGTCCTGTCTGATGTGTCTGGAATCTTACTGCCAGACACATTTTGACCATCATGAATTTTAGCTCAGGTAACCCACACAGCAGATGACCTGTCCTCAACATCATAAACAACTGGAAATCCACTGCCAGACTGAAGAGCTGCATCTGTTAAGTGTGTACAATGAGTTAACATAAAAACCATGAGAGTATAACAGCTGTAGCAGAGAGGAAAAGGAGACAGGTATTGCAAAATAAGATTATTAATTACTGACTTCTTGTGATTAGACAGGGTTTGCTAAACTTAATTAAACAGGCAGTTTATAAAACAATTTGAATTTGGAGGCAAAGCTAGCATCTTTCCAAATGCAATTGGGTGTACATATAATGAGAGTACTGTATTGAATCGTCACTTCTCATTCACTGTAAAAAGCTGAGCCCCTGCAGCAGAGGAGATACATTTGTCCTTGATCTTCTCCGCTTGTAATGAACAGAGGTTAAAACAGAACTCTTGCACAGGATTGTGCTCAATCAGCAAAAACTGCACTTCCATAACGAACTCAGTCTGAAAAGCCCCTGTCTAAGTTCTGTCAGTGCCAAGGTTAATGGAAGAAGCCATCATGGCATAGAGAAAATGAAACCTGTGGAAACAGCAGCAGCAGCAGCAGCAGCAAAACAAGACCAACATCAATATATATAAGGATTAAACTGAGAATTACTAAATACTGCAATGCATGCTAGTTAATAAAGCTATTTCCCATTACATGCTGATTACAAGACCTTGAGACCGACTTTGTCTTTTTCAGACCTATTTTAGCAGTCAGCATAAATTTCCACATATGACAGTAAACAGGAGAACTTCAAGCTTCAGTGTTTGTTGTTTTTTACGGTGAATTTAGTCAGAACTCCTGAAGTTTGGAAGAAAAGTTATATTTGGGTGTTTTACCAAGTATTCTATATAACCATTCACTACAATACAAACCAAACATAACCAGGGCTTTTGGAATATGATTTAAAAAACATTTAGGGAGTAAAGTACATTTATAAGTGTTAAATAATAACAAATGCTGACTTTTTCACAACCAAAACAAAGAGTAGCAGTGAAACAAATGTTGTCTTTTTCCAACCTTCAACCCTTAATTGATTAGTCTTCTACATCCTGGCATGTTAAAATGTTAGAGAAATGAGTGACGGGTACCACGTGAGTTAATTTCAGCAGATGTACAAGTAGTTTAATATTCGTAAGAATGACTTTTTCTGCTTCCTCCAAATTTATGACTTTGCATAAACAGTTCCCTCAGTGTCCCGCTCTTCCTCTATGTTCTTTATTTGATATTTTATTGGAGAAACCTCCAAGATGGAAAGGCATTATTTCGACCCCACTCTTCTTTCCCCCCAAAACAATCTTTGTAGGAAGATGACTTAGAAATGGTTAGTTGATTTCGGATGAGCACTGGGAATCAGATAGAATACACGAGTCTGTGCCAGACGTGGACTTCTTCTGTACACACTGGACAATGTTGAAAGTATCTAAGCACTTTGAGCTATAGATCCTGCTTGTGATCAGTGCAGATTTACCCCAGCTTCTCAAAGCGCATATGTTTTGATCCTAGGGCTTTCTTTTCTGGTCCCTTGTTTTGTGAACTATTTTTGTAGTAACCATTTAAGCAAAAGTAATTGTATTATCTGTTTTGTTTGAGTTTAACGGCCAACGGTTTTAGTTTGAAAGGCATAATACTGCAGGACACATCCATACAGCACTTTTCTGGACTTTTGTACGCCCACAACAAATATTTATTTTCGCTATGCTTCCTATCTGATTATTTGTTTATGCTTTGTTATGCAGTCGTTGTTATATTAGTGCAACTGTGACTTGTAGGCTGATCATGTTTTGTTATCGTGTCCATGAGGGGGCGATATGTTCCCTGTGAAAAGGCCTTTTTCTAAAAATGCCTGAACTTTGAATAGTATATCAGTAAACATATTCGTAATAACATTTCTGCTCTTTTGATTTATATTAAACTAAACCACTAAAAATCACCTTTAAAAACTGCATAAGAAATAATATGACATGGACTGTGATTGTAGTTGTGTTTATCGGAGAAAGAAAGGGAGAAGATCCTGCCTTACCGGAAGATAGCCTAATGAAGATGCTGTAGCTACTTCCTGCCGCGGTTCTGGGGCCACACATAAATATCCAACCTGTTAAAAGACCTATTTGGCACACAATATAAAAAACAAGTCCATGTTGATCAGTCTGTCCCTGAAGAGCACGTTTTAATGAATGAGTGTGTGTCTAAGCTGGTTTGTATTCTGTGCGGCTCTCTGTCACCAACAGCCGATCTAAATTTAGCCTCACGTGAGGCAGCAAGAAACACGGGGGTAATGCTGCTCTAAAAATATCCCTGTTCCTATCGCTCCATCCTCCTCTCCATCGTCCTTCTCTAGAACCTTTCTCCGTGGTCACTCTTTGACGTACTTAAGCTGTTAATCAGTTCAGGTCCACGAATATCACGAATGCATTCATTTCTAGCTCTCTTGACCAGCCTTTGCCCGCTGTAACCTTGTTCTGTTTAACTTCTAGCTCTGCTTCAAACCTAGCAGCTAATCTGTCTTTTCCGCACGTGCAGCTGTTGAGAGCATTTTATCAATTGAACCAATGACGCACGTTTGTCTCACAGTCGCCAGCAAACACGCATTTGCTAATACACAACCACTGAACAGCGCACACGTCGGCTTCCTCACTGTCAAACACACACTGTAATAATTTGAATATCTTTAGTGTTCAGCAGCACTGACAGGATTGCAATTCATTTAATTTACATGCATTATCTGTAGTAGGAACTCAGTGTCACCGTCTGCTAAAAAAGAGGATGGTTTTAGAAAATGCAAACATGACTCCAAATAGATTTTATATTTTATAATGATTTAAATAGGTTTAAAGATTTATAAAGGTTTAAATTTGAAACTGAATCAGGATGCACATGTAGCCTACCTCCATGTTTGTGTGTTTGCTTCTCATCTTTCTGTGCTGGCAAGAAATGTCACATGCAAATAAACAGCCTGGTCGTCATGGCAATGATACCTAAAATCCACATGCATCAGAGATGTCACACACACACACACGCAATAGAAAGCTGTCTTTATAGTACATTATGAACTAAATGCCTTGCAGTATAAGTTAACTGATGTCGAAATCAAATAAAAGTGTGATTAAAAGAGTTGCTGACTCATTCCAGCAGTTAAGCGTTGAGGCAGCTCTCACTCCACATTAAAGTTATGTATACTGTCGTAACTCAAATGAAATGGGTCAGGAATGGAACGCAATGTCAGGAACTGACAGCATAGGCCTATATCTGGCAGGTTTAAGATTACAGCGAATTACAGCTGCAGAACTTCACAGAGATATTCTGCAGATTACTAATGGTAAAACCTTATCATTACTTAGCAGCTTTACACAAAAATGGCCTTGTCGGACTGGATTTGAAAGCTTTTGGTTAATTCATCGCAAAAACGAAACTTCTGTCATCATTTACTCACGCTTGTGTCATTCCAAATAAAAGACTGCATTAAATGTGTTCATCGTATAAAGTGATTGTATCTTAAGTTACCTTTGTTAATGGAGGGATATAATCATTACAGATTGTATTAAACATATCTTAATTTGGATTTGTAATGCTGTGGGGGTGAGTAAATGCAGAACTAACTTTTATCATATGCATTTGACTATGCAATCAGACGTCAAGATCAAACTGATGGTGATGGTTATTAAAAGGTAAGGATACAGTGGAAGTGTTAGATTTTGCAATATATTATAGTTATAAACTATGAAAAGTGATTATGGAGAAAATATTCAGTGCTCAATGCACTCATGGCCAAGTATAACTCTGACCCACTCAGCTGAAATTCACTGGCAATAGCACTTTTCTTAGCTTTCTTGCAAGCTGTCAGTCAATAAATATGGCAGATGCAAAGAAAAAAAGACAGGCTTACTAAAATAGCAATTCAAAAGAGTGCAGAAAAGACACGTGTGGTTTGCCAAATCTTAGCTTGTCGCTAATTCAATCCATCTATCACAGCCAAATAAGATTTATCTGCTTGTTAGTAATTTTTAGTTTTGAAGTTGGTAAGTATAAAGCTGAATAAGTTAAATAATTACGGTTGCACTCTATTTTAGTTGTATTCTTTATTTGTGTGGGAGTGTTCTTCTATGCACCTGCTGGCTGTGTCACTGAAAAACAAACAAACATATGAAATGCATTGTATATCACTTTCTTCTCCATTTTATTTGACTTTTATTTTAGCTTTAGAAAAACAACTTCAAGTAGTGAAAAAGCCAAGTTGAAACGTTTCATTAGCAGCACCAAGAACATGGGAGTAAGAAGGAAATTAAACTCCTCCAATCATGCAATAAACATCACTCAGATATTAGCCACATTTAAAGGGTTTAACTTAAGTAATTAAGTACTTAAGCAATTAAGTATGAGCATTAATGATCTTTTTACACCAAGGTGGCATTCCCCAGATATGTTATTTAAAAAATAAATAAATGCACTTTACAGATAAACAAATGCAATTAATTTAAATAAATAGTGATAACCAAAAAACAGTATATGGCACATCTTACATTAAGAGCTCATGTCAAATAAATGAGCTCTCCTTTGGCCCCCGAATGAAGCTGACAAAGCAATACACAGACTATGTAACAGAGAGATCGAAATATTGAATTAATAAATCATTTTAAACTCCCCGTGTGATCATTTCAGACATCCATAACACACACAAGTGTAAAACACAGTTATGATTATTTGGGATATCAGCACAGTGTTTCCCTAAACACCCAGAATCTTAGCAATCACTTACGATACACACAACAGTGCCATAAATATTTTATACCATCCATTAAGTTTTAGCTTATATTTATCATGTAAAAGTGTTATCTGAAATTCTTTACAACTTTTCTTATGGGGCCAGAAACAAAAATGTAACACTAGGATAAGTGTGAATGACGCCAGTCTGAATTAAGTCTCGTTCAACTATTTAGCAGCTCTGAATGTATTACACTTACTTAAGTAGCATGGTAAACACTGCTTTTTACCCCGGTTTATAAAACCCTGCTCTGGAGTAAGGCTATCAATGCTTTTATGATGTTAAAAGTGTGTTGAACGACGTGGTGTTAGAACAGCTAGATGCTCAGCATCAACACCCAATCATGTGCCTCATATTAACATATTTTGAAAACACAGTGGCTGCATCCAAAAGCTGGAAAACGTACATACGTAGGCATCAAGCTGTACATCCAAATCCAAAGTTAGCTTCATTTCCTTGTCTCCTGAGATGCATTCATTTTTTTAAAGCAACATTGATGCATCCTTTGCTGCCTTCGATATCCCACAAATCCTGTGCATTTAATTCTGTCACAGTTAAAGGGATAGTTTAACACAAAAATGAAATTCTGTTATTAACAATAAAAAATATATTTTTATGAGACCAGGTTGATTTTAATTTTGTACTTACTACCTTTCTGGCTCTTCTCTGTGTCATATGCAGGGATATCATCAATTTCATCTTAATTTGTGTTCTGAAAATGAATGAAGGCCCTATGGGTTTGGAACAATATGTTATGCGTTATTAATGACAGGATTTTCATTTTTAAGTGAAATATCCCTTCAAAATAATTGTATCACCTGAAAGTTCCAGTTGGTGGTCAGTCTGTGTAAATGTAGGTTTTAAGCAACTTTTTCCATTAATGTGATTACTAGCATGAAATCAGTACTGCAAAAATGTAGTAATCTAAATATTAATAATTAAATGTGATATAATCCAAACTAAACAATTTGATTATATCATCAAAGCTCTCTCTAAATTGTTTAAGTTCGTTAAATCGCTATGCTGCCTCAGAAGTCTGTCTGTGAGGTACCCTGCACAAACTACCTGCAAAGTCATTGACTGTTAAGGCAGCAAGGCATCAAGTCATCCTAAGCTTTGGAGACAGCCAGCGTGTTGTAAAAATAAATGGAAAACTTGTGAAGTCCATTCAGCTAATAGTACAGTCTGTAATATATAATATGAAGCACAATGCTAAAGCTGTTATGCAAACAACTATGCTTGTTAAATCAATGGCACTGAAATTGCAAATATGCGAATGAGAACATTAACCTGGGGTTTCGTAATGAATGGTGACAGCGCGTGATTTAATTGTTAACAGCAGGAAATATGAGGCAAAGTAAAACAGGATTCTATTTACCTGCATATTTTATGTGTGAAAAGTGCTTTGAACAAATTATTATTGTTATTACAAACATACTCTCCATGTTTACCAAAGCTACTTCAAGAATGAATGTGTGTCCCTCAGCAGGTAGCCAAGAGTGTGCACACTTCATTTAAAATTTCATTTAAAGTTAAAAACCCCTAATATTGTGTAAGTTGTTCATAAGAAAATTGTTCTTACAAAAAAGAAGGACTTTAAAAAACAGTCATAGCCCTCCATTACAGACAAATCAATTAGAAAGCCATTTGTTGTCAGGGTCTTAACTGATATGTGATAGTCTATTCCCCTCTAAGACAAGTAAATACACACACGCACCCATGCATAGGCTCAGGTGTTACGGTTTGGCGTTTTTGGCAGCTTTTCTGTGAGCAGGCACCGTTTCCAAAGTGATCTCCAGACTGTCAATCTCAGAACATTTCCGCCCCCTCACAATCACCCGTACAGATTTCTTACACTCCATTGATTGGCTCTTTGGTTTGCGTTCTTTTATCTCTCTAGGTTCTTGTTCCAGCTCCGGGTCCAATTCGGGTTCGGTGCTGTCCTGCAGAGACAGCTGCACAGTGTTTACGTTGACGGGACAGCGGCGTGGGTAGTGCTTAAACTGCTCAAAGGGGTCATTGCACCTCTCGCAAGGGCAATGAAACAGACCTACGGGCCCCCCTGTTGATTCTGAGTTGGATTTGCCTCGCCGCCGCAGGGGCCACAGATTGAGGGCTACCGATGGGCGGTAGCTCCAGTGCGGAAAACACTGGCACAGGCAGTAGTGCATGCAAACCCTTTGCAGGGAGCGCATGTCCTTGCAGAGGAGGTGGCGGAAGTTGGGTTTGAGCAAGAGGTAGATGAGAGGGTTATAAAGGGTGGAGGACTTGGCAAACATTGCAGGGATGGCGAAGGCCAGGGGCGGGATGTCCTCAAAATTACCAAATGCCGCCCACATAGACACTAGTGCATATGGACTCCATGCAGTGAAGAATCCTATACAGACCGCCACACTCAGCTGGAGAAAGACAGAGAAAGAGCACGATAGAGGCTTCATGGAGTACCTCATGGTATATCACTCCTAACATTATAGATTATGTATGTTGGGCTCATGTTGGCAGCTGTTCCAACACTCTCTAAAAACAAACTATTAATATTGGGTTATATATATATATGTTGCTGTTCAAAGGTTTGGGTTAGTAAACTTTAATTGCAAGAAATTCATACTTTTTTTTCAGCAAGACCACACTGAATTGATCAAAAAAGACAGTAGAGACTATGTAGTCATACTACAAAATGTAGTTTTATGTTATTTTTGCATTTAATCTTTATGTTTTTATGTTATTTGAATTAATCTTTAGCAACTCTCACTAGATATTTGATAAACATGTAATAAACATGTGTTTTAGCGCCACTCTCTGGATATTTCACTTCGAAACTGTGGCAAAATGTGCTGTGAGGTACATAATTATGGGGTTGCAGAAACGTATATAGAGGCATGCATTCTTTACTAAAATTATTTATTATAATAATATTGAAAATAATTAAAACACACCTTTACAATGATGGCCTGGATGTTGCTCATGCGTGTCTGTGCTGAGATGTGCTGCTCCACCGCTCTGCGGGACTCTCGGACCGTTAGTAGTATACGTGTGTAGGAGACAATGATGATGCCACATGGCAGCACGTAGCAGGCAATGAAGAGCACAGAGGTGTAGGAGCGGGCTACTGAGTCACGATTGGACCAGGACCAGTCGATACAGCAGGCTGTGCCATAGGGTTCAGGACCATACTGACCCCAGTGGGCGAGGGGGGAGCATGCGAAGACGAGCGCATAGGCCCATGCACATGCTATTAACACACGACCGTGCTCATACGTGAACCTATTACCTACAGATAAACACATATAATGCAATCTTATTTAAAGACAAGTTACTTTTATGTGAATCATTGTCAGTGAATCATTAATTCTATGAATTTGTGAAAGCACTAATTCATGTAGCAACATGTAGCTCAGTGACCGTCTGAGTAAGTCATTGAATTATTCTCCCAACCCAACCAATTATCATATTAGTGTAAAATAATATAGTGTAAAATAAAAATTGTAATTCTATTTTCATAAGTCAGTTACTGAATCGTCATCATAGATCTAATTCATGAAGGTACCTAACAAGTGACTGTTTATATGAGTGAGCCGCTGAATTATTCTCTTAACACAACCAGTGGTTCAGTAAGGAAATGTTCACATTATCATTTTAGCACTGCATTTAACATAATAGAAATATAATGTAGGTTACCATGAAGTGGATAGCAGACTTTGAGGCAGCAAACAGTGCTGAGTATAGTGAGAGTGGTCAGAGAGCAGATTCCAAACAAAACACCACAGAAGGCATAGATTACACACACTGCCCTTCCATAAAGCCATCTGCAAACAGAAACATTTGGTGTCAGCCAAATCACCACGTTTGTTTTGCAAATATATGTAATAACAGCATTTTACATTCACGCCACTATATTTAAAAAAAAAATGAAAAGCATGTAGTATATAGCACATTTAGTCATTCAAATCGCTTTAATAATAATAATAATAATACTTTTTATTTATATAGCGCCTTTCCAGAGTGCAAGGACACTTTACAGTAGTAGTACAAAATAAGACATGAGAGACACATTCAAAGGACAAGTAGATTAGACAGAGAGGTCAGTGTAATGACTCAGAGGTGTAACATTCAGCAAACAGATGAGTTTTAAGTAAAGATTTAAAATCTGAGGTATTGTTAATAGAATGGAGGATGGTAGAGAGTTCCAGAGTTTAGGTGCAGTGACACTGAATGATCTGCCTCCCATGGAAGAGAGGTGGTATGGAGGGATAGCAAGAAGGCCAGAGTCAGAGGAACGTAGTGAGCAGTTTGGAGTGTAGTGGACAAGCAGATTGCACAGATAAGAGGGAGCTAAGCCATTTAAGGATTTAAAAACAAGGAGGAGAATTTTGAATTTTATGCTGTAGGAAACTGGGAGCTAATAGAGATTATTTAAGATTGGAGTTATATGAGCAGAACGTTTGGTATGGGTGAGTATTCTAGCTGCAGAGTTTTGAAAATACTGTAATCTGGAGATGGAGCTAGCAGGTAAAACAATGAAAAGTTCATTACAGTAATCAATGCGTGAGGAAACAAATGCATGGATGACAGTTTCAGCATCTTTGTTATTGATAAAAGGACGCAGTTGAGCAACACGGCGTAAATAGAAGAACGAGGATTTAGAGACAGATTTAATGTGAGACTGAAAGGAAAGTGTGGAGTCAAAGATTACACCTAAATTTCTGGCAGAAGTAGATGTTTTGATGTGAGAGCCAGCTAGGAGAAATGTTGCTGGTGAGTGCTGGGGATCCAATGAAAATTATCTCGGTTTTGTCCGTATTAAGTTTCAGAAAGTTTACGTTTAGCCATTCTTTAATGTAATTCAGAGATTTTTTCAATTTGGGCTGTTGGAGTAGGTTTACAGATTACGGAATAGAGTTGAATATCATCAGCAAAAAAATGATAGTCGAGACCATGACGTTTTGAGATCCGACCAAGAGGCATTATGTAAAGTATAAATAATAGTGGGCCAAGAACAGATCCCTGGGGAACACCACGCTTCTAGGCTTCTAGTGATTGAAAATCAGAGACGTAGAATTGCCTGTTTGAAAGATAGGACGAGAACCAGGAGAGAGCAGTCCCAGAGATACCCAGACCAGAGAGACGAGAAATTAATAAATCACGGAAAACAGTATCGAAGGCAGAGCTGAGATCAAGTAGCAGTAGAATAGACAAGGAACCAGATTCACTAGAAAGCAGTAGATCATTCACTACCTTTACGAGTGCAGTTTCAGTGCTATGGAGAGGGCAAAAAACAGATTGAAAAGGGTCAAAAAGATTTTTATCAACTAGAAAAGACTGGAGTTGGGTAGCAACAGTGCTTTTCAGTAATTTAGCTATGAATGGTCAATTAGAAATGGGACGATAGTTGGATAACATTTAGGGGTCAAGGTTGGGTGTAACTGCAGCAGTTTTTAGTGGCAGAGGAAGTGAAGCAGATGTAAGAGATGCATTGATGAAATGAAAGATAGGTGGAGAGATGGCAGAGTGACAAAGTTTCAGGAGAGAAGTAGGAGCCAGATCAAGGTGACAGGATGAGGAGTTGGATTTTAATATTAGCTTAGAAACAGAGTCTGAGGTTGTCAGAGAAAAACAGGACAGACACTGACTGGACAGATTTGATGGATGGCTGAGCTCTGTATCAGTAGAGAAACACTGGTGGACAGAATTAGTCTTTTCAAGCAGGTAATCTAGTAATTTAATCTAGCAGGTAATTCAAGTTAATTAATGTCAAACTGTCAACTGGATACACATGCCCTGATGTCAACAACAAAAGATAAGCATATGTAGTTAACCCTAACCCTAAATGTTTGATCAAGCATGTCAAGGGCCTCCCTAAAAGGACATTCCTCCTTGTAAAGGATTCAGATGTGCCTTGGGTTGGTTTGTTTCCTGATGTACACACCGTCACTCAGACAAAAAGAGAGAGAAAGACATGAATAATGGACAGAGTCTTGGGCACACCTCTGACACACGGTACATTTCAGATGCAGGATGAAGTCACATGAATTAATGACTGCAATTGTCATTCTTAACCACAGTCTGAAGTAAAGGACAGTTTAACCTTGATGGCTGTGATCTGGATTTATTTGCGACATGTGCTCTATCTGTGATGCAGTGCAAAAGGAGCCCTTGGATTCGGCCTGTCTCCCATATTCTTTCCATGTGTTTTGGAACATGATAAGCTGAAGTGAATGCCAGCTAAGTGTATGTACACAGGATTTTGGATGGATAGAAAGGGACAGTAAAGAAAAATCTACTTGGAAGCAGGGTCCCACTATTATTGGTCCATAACCGCCTTCACTCTATCCTGTCTTTTTCCTATAAAGTTTTATTTCTTTTTGTACCTGTGTGCGAGACTTGAGGAGACCGCGAGGGGGTAGAGGCTGAGAGTCATGCCCAGGTCACTGATGGCCAAGTTCACAATGAAGAACTCGGCTGGTTTTAAGAGGTGCTTCTTCTTGTAGGACACATACAGCAGCATACTGTTTCCACTGAGCGAACAAACACCTGCAAAACCAAAAAAATGTGCCATGAATTTGTGGAATGATGAGGTGATAAATTTGTTTATGAAGGTTCGTTTTTCATCCAACATACTGGAACTGACCCGTGTTCTCATTTGTAAATTAAAAGTAAATTTTTTTTAGCAAAAAAAGATTTCGCAGTGCAGTCTGTAGTCCCAAAAGCTGGAGGAATATTAGCACTTTGTAGTGATGGGCTCCCTCAGGAGTTCTTAGAAAGGCAGTTTATTAGTAAAATAACATTAGACTTTCAAGCTTGTTCTGCTACATAAATTACACATACTTCAAACATGAGTTTTGAAACAGCTGAAGCTATACTTTGAATTTAGTCTCTTGGAGTTGAGCTAATGACGTGAAACAAGTAATTTTATAACAGAACTGAGTGTCCAGAAGTGCATGCAAGTCGGTGTGTGTGTCTCTCAGGTTGAAAACCTGACTTTTAAGGCCAATTCACACTACACAGACCAACGCCAACAGACTAGTTGGCTCAAGTTTGCTGTTGTCTTTAGAATCTTACAAGTACAAAACACTTTAGGGTCAGCAATGCAAGACACCTTGAAGTAGCAATGTTGTAATAGAAAACAGTAAAATCTACACTGTGTGCAAATATTTAATGGTTCAATGGTGTGAGTGCAATTCAGAATCAAATAATCCACCGAGCTGTGTAATGAGGTGCTGACATAACAACAGTCTCATCTTTATCTCGCTGAAATGAAGAGGAAGATGGACAAGAGGAAAGGTTCAGAGGCAACGAGAGTGAATAAAAGAGAGCAAGACGGAAGAGAGACAGAATAAAGGAGAAGGTCAGTGCTCTGTATGTCGAATTGAAAAAGGCAATTAGCATTTGGCACTCAATTCACCTCCATTGTTTCTGCACCCAACGCATCAGTAATTATGACGCTGAAAGGGAACACTTTTATCAACCACATGTCTAATTATTTTAATCACGCTATGCAGGCTAGCAATGCATTGAAGCATAATTGTAAATAAAAAATAAATAAGACCAAGGAAGATTGTAAGATGTAGTGCTCCACTGACTACAGTTTGTTTCACATCAATAATTAATAAACACTGCAGAGATCCACAGTGCATTTCACACACAGCGTTTTCTATCAAAGCAAACGGAGGACAACGCAGCAAAACCAATCTGAACATGAAAAATGCCTACTTATGTTCAAGCTTTGTGCACAGGTCTAGGAGTTACCTTCACTTCAAGCTTTCTTCAGAGAGAGAGTCTTTGTTGGAAGTTTAAATCGCATATGATCCACACACACACAGCCAACACAATGAATGCTGCACATACGCAAACAAAGAAAGTCAAAACCGCAAAACTTCAGATTTGTTTAATTTTTTTACATTGTCTCATAGCTTTACAGTCAGTTCAGCATCTGTTTATGAATGACTGAGAAGGGTGTTTTGTGTGTGTGTGTGTGTGTGTGTGTGTTTGTATCGTTTATTATTAAAAAACATTAAAATAATCTTATTAAGGTATTTGAGGGTATTAAAAAAAGTATACACATAAAGAGAGATGATTTTCAGAGGCCATTATTCCAGTCTTTAAAAATCACTCTAATATGTTGATTATTAGTCTAAATTACCTTTGGTGCTCACTTATGGTTGTTATTATTAATGATGAAAACTTTTCTTTCTTTTCTTTGATGAACAGAACGTTTATTTGTAATACTTTGTATCTTCACTATCAATTTTAATGATCTTATTTTCCTTTCTTTTTTCATTTTACCTTCCCAAAATGGAATCATGTGACTGGAGACTGGAGTAATAATTCAGCTTTGCCATATTTTGCCTGGTGTAAAAATTATAAATGTAAACATTTGAAATAATTAACATATTTTCTGGTAAGTCCTTATCCCCTAATATCTGTAGGAGCTCTTTGTAGCACATTAGAAAATTTCGGTTTCTCTGTACATGTTACAAATCTGTAACATTTAAAAATCTTCTGCTTGAGTGACCGATTGTGATTGTGGCAGTTGACTAGATCGATAAACATGTGCTGTGCGTGAGAGTTTTCACGAGGGTCTTGAGTGCAACCCTCACAACTGCCTCGTCTGCACTTAAACTAATCAAGAAGACGCATGTAAACAGCAAATGAATTATTGCTGGCAGCATACAGTACTGTGTTTGGTCAGACCAAAGCAATGATCATGGCAGTGTCTATAACATTCAGTATTGCAGATAACAAGCATTCAGTATCAACAAACGTGTGATTATGAATGATTTAGTCAAGAATGCAATTGCTAAATTAATGGCTAAATTAATCTATCACTAGTACAAAGGCAAAACGCAACATGTGTGTTTTTAAATGCTGTACATTTGTGTATGTGCCATTTATCCAGTGCTATTTCAAAACTGCGATCAGATTGCACAAACAGCCCCGATTCCACAGGCTTGCAAAATACCTTCAGATATTCAGATATTGAAACAGCACAGCCAAATATGCAAACAAAACAGCACAATTCCCCAATCACATACCTCTGTGTACTATCACCTGCATGTGTTTAACAAACATACACCATCAAAAAGCACTGGAGAGTGTGCACCTGTGCAAGATCAAAGCACAGCGCAGTCAATACTTGCTTTCAGTGCTGCACGTGCATGCGGATTAAACAGAAGCAATTTGTTATTCTGTTATGGTTCATAGAGCAAAGTTGATGAGAATGCAGATGAAAAAAATCTTGCTCTTACCAAAAAGGGAGTAGACCACGCCCACTGTGATGTCAGCAGCCTCTGGGATGTTAGACTGGAAGGTACTGTTGTCCAGTTCTCGCATCTATAACACAAACAGAGAAAGAGAGACAGAAAGATATCAATAATAACTATACAAGTGGTTAACTTTGTACTAAGTGTAAATAGCAACTGATGCCTTACACTAAATGAAAATAGCAGAATATTTAGTGAAATGCTATTTACAGTAAGCAAAAATTGCTGTAGATTTCTTCAGGGACATACAGTGTTCTTATTATAATAACTACCATAACCGAGTAATAATAGCCCTAAACCCCACCTCTTTTGCCAGTAATCTTTTAGATAAGTACACATACAAGTGGGCATACTGTAAAATAAAGTGCAACCGATAGGTCTGTTTCAGAAGACATATTACGGATTTAATGAATTGACTCAATAGTGAAATATCTTTCACTCTAAAGTATCTCATGACTAACTACTGTTATAATTCACAGGATATTGAGTGTCATTATTAATGGATTTGACTGGGTGCATAAAGGGAGGGGGGGTAGCTAAATTAAAACATTAGTGTTTTTAAATGTCACCCAATTTGCATATCTGTTTTCTTAATAATATTATATACAAAATGAATGCTAACCTTTTCAAATTTGCTTTCATTTCAAAAAAATATTTAAAGCTATCAGTGTCTATGCAAATGGCTTTAAGGTCTCTAAGGTCTTTTTGGTCTCCGCTCTTCTGTTCAACTAAACAACCCAAAGCTCAATCAGAGAATATAGTGTAAGCATTGCCAAGGTCAGGACCCCAGAGAATCCATGAAGTGAGATAATGGAGATAAAAAGTAGATAATGCATCTGCACAAAGCATAAATGTAAACACAACAGACCTTTGTCAGGGTAGACATACTGAATTAAATACAGATTAAATGAAGCTGTGCAGGACAGACTGCAGTCTCTAATGTTCAAACTGTTTTATGTACTTTCTGTATACCGAAAATTTCTTTGGAAAGATGTTTTGTCAGCTGTAAAATAAGCCTATTGTTAATCTACAGCACACATCCATCAAACACGCTGTAGTTCTGTAGCTGTTCCTGTCATGGAATCAAAAATGTTTTTTTTATGTGCCTTCCTGCACAGTTTCAAAGAGAAGTGTCCACAGAGAGGCGCTAAATCACAGGTTCAATATGTGAACCCCTGGCACATCTTATTACATTGATATATGTACGCAACGCTTTGTTTTTATTACGTTAAATCTCTGTGGACTGTTGCTAAAAGTTAATGTTGGAAATATGCCCTACACCAACCCTAAATCTACCTAATAGAGTGAACAAATGCAAAACAATATAAAAAGGCATTTGTTGATGCAACTGTATATCTTAAACCTGTTTGGGAACAGAGCTACAGACAGAGTAAGAGTAAGATGTAAAGTATTTGCTTGAGAGCCTGCTGAGAGCAACAGCTGTGCAAAATTCTTAAAAACTGTGTATATACATTAGGCTAATTGCCATGCTATTTAAATCACATCTAGAAAAAATATTCCCTCTTTTATCCCCTTCCTACTTCCTTACCTACTTTCCTCAAGCGCACACATGCAGCATACTGATCAGCGGTGGAGCTAAAGGCTGAGTCTGCACACTCAAAACGCCTCCAGAGAGCCATAATCTCAGTTCTACGCAAACCTGTTTTATGAGTAAAATAGCTTTAATGTTTTATATATAAGCAAATAGACAGTTCTTCTCAAAGACAAGTCATAAAAAAAACGAAGACCTAATATTTCCCAGCCAATGTCTCACAGATACAAATACAATCCTTATCTCACACCATAAACCCACTTTGAAAGTCATATTCTGTAAACATAACAGCAAACGAATTCCTCATGGTAAAGCGGTCATCACAACATCCACTTCTATTCTGCCATTTCGGCCGGGCATCTTTCTTCTCACACGCACATCTTTGTCAAGTCTTAGTCTTGAAATGTTATTACTTTGATCAAATATTCTCACTGCCACAGGCTTGTTGAGATTTGCTTTTCTTCAAATCCAGCGCTAAATGTAATAACCGAGTGAGTGAATTAACACAACTAGATTTTCCTCTCAAAATGACTTCACTCCACACCTGTTACTACAAGGTTATTTAAAAACACCACAGCCTGCAGTGTTTGGTGTCTGTGATGTACACATATCTTGTATTTCTTATTAAAAACAACTTCAGAACAGCCAATGCAAACACAGACACACTCATACTTGCATTTGTAATTTACGGGGACTCTTCATAGGCGTAATGGCTTTTATTCTGAACAAATGTGGTATTGTTCTACACTGACCCTACACCTAAACCTACCCCTTACAGGAAACTACAGTCACTTTTTGCATTTCACTGTTTAGTATGTTTTTTAAGCCTTTTTTTTACAGGGACACAGGAAGTTGTTTTTGTTGTAGTACCCATGTCATTATACACATTTGTGTCCTCATAAACCACAAATGCCTGCACACACACATTTATTAAACTTTCCTGGTACATACATGGTAAATATCTTATACATACACTCAAATGAGTTTAACACAAGGTGAAGTACGTGTACACGGTAACACTGCTGTACTTAACAGTTGTACATTCGTAGTGATTAGTTTGTACATACAGACAAGTTTGGGTAAGACTGGTCAGTTCTAATAGATGGTAACTAATTAGACACTGTACTTACTAATGTGTATACATGGAAAATATGTACTTATGGACAAGTGCAAACAGGCAGGTCTTGTAATGATATGTGCATGTGTAGCTGCATAGTGCTAACGGATGCGAGGTGTTCAGGCTAATTAGGAAACATCGTGAGGATTTATCTGGGGTTGAACTATGCATCAGACCACTGTTTTAATTTGCTTTCTGATTTTTATTTGATATGTTTTTGAATTGTGAACATATTTGATTTGTTGTCTTTATTTTCGGCTATAGTAAGAGGGCTCTATTTGGTAGGACAGTATCCCGGCTGTGGTGTGACATAGTTAGAACACTATTGGTTGAGTTCACTTGATGGTTGTTTATTGAGTCACAGTTGCCATTTAGGTGTCTTGTTTTGTTATTTCTCAGAATTTAAAACTGTTTTATTGTATTTTTCATATTTCAAAATAAATTAAAGGGATCATGTACTGCACCAGTGCCTATATATATTCATTTATTTATAACTACTGCCCCTACTATTTAAGGTTGGGTTACGCTGGCCAGGTTACACATGGTAAGTGTGTAGTAGCTACGGAAAAGTACCTGTGCTATTATGCGGTAACAAAGACATGTACTGTACTGTATATAGATTATGAGATAAATATGTAGTACTTACAGACAAGTTGATGTTAAATTGCTGTCCACAACAGCACTTACAATGTTTGAAAAACTGAAATTGAAACGGTGTAATGTTGGTGTGGTTTACTTTTTTTTTTTCTCCTACTTCATACTGTATGCTAACAGTAAGTGCCTACTGGTGTAGGTACCTGTTAGTTAATGTAATGAATAAGCTATGAATGTTGGGGTATAAATATGGACCAAGGTAATTAAGTAATTAACAGTAGATTGTACATAGTAAGTGTAAGGAAATAGGACTGTAAAATAAAGTTTTACAGTTTTACATAAACATTACATAGGAATTACCAACACTTCCCGCGCCTATGAGGACGTGCCTGTTTGTACCCACTTGTCAATAAGTACTACATATTAACCATGTATATACATTAGTAAGTATAGTAAAGTGTCTAATTAGCACTTACTGTAAGTGACCATTATTACCCACTCTTGCCTGTATGTACAAATTAATTACTATGTTAGACGTGTTTCTTATTTATCACAATGTACATACACTTCAGGTAAGTACTTTGTGTTAAAACTCATTTGCCTGTAGGTACAAGATATTTAACATGTATGCACCAGGGAAGTACACATACTGTAAAACAAAGTGCTACTGCCATTTTATAATTGTCAGATGTCTCACATTACAGGAATAGAGAAAAGTGAAGATTTGCTGAATATTTACTCGCCTTTAGGCCATGCAACTTCTAGATGAGTTTGTTTCTTCATCAAAACAGATTTGGAGAAATTTAGCATTACATCACTTGCTTGTTAATGGATCCTCTGCAGTGAATGGGTGCCATCGGAGTCTAAACAGCTTGCAAAAACATCACAATAATCCACAAGCAATCCACACGACAGCCATCAAATAATGTTGTTTGTTTAGTGAAATGCTGCATTTTTACCATTTATATAAGGACACAAGTGTGTGGCCTTTTTACTGGAGCAAGAAGCATTAATACGGACTCATATTTTAGCCAGAAACTCTGTTTTAAAGTTAAAATGCCTTGAAGGATTTCTTTCTTACAAACAAACAGCATTTCACTTCACACAATGCTAACTGATGGACTGGAGTTATGTGGCAACTTGTGCATTAGTGTGATGTTTTTAAAACAACTGTTTGGACTCTCGTTCTGACGGCACCCATTCACTGCAGAGGATCCATTGGTGATAAAGTGATGCAATGCCTCCAAATTTGTTTGGATGAATTTACAAACCAACTTCATTTTGAATTGCCTGAGTAAATGTTTCAATTTTCAGTAAATGTTCATTTTATGATGAACTCCTCCTGCTAGGGAAGATATATAGTGCACAACATGGCATTATTTTATAATATAACAAAACGGGACACAAAGAGGCAGTACTGTGTACGCTAGCCCTAAGCTCTCAACATATTAGACCAGAAAACAACAATATAGGCATGATTGAGCTGATGCAAACTAATGTATAATCAGCACAGTAACTGCCAGTGCTGATGATTCTGGCGAGATGATGGCATATGTGACTGTTTGTAAAACAAAATGCGAGTCTTCCAAACATACACAGATGATGATAAATCAGAGAACGCCTCTAATTCACCTTCTGCTCCATTAGCGCAGTAAAACCCTCAGCTGAGAAACAAGGATCAGTCAGCCATCGATTACATACACAAGGACACATGGATATACATGTGAATGCAGTGCCACTCACAAAGGAAAGGTCTGAAGTCTCAGTCTAGTTATTTGTGATTTAATAAAGGAGGGACCATGGTTCTGTCTGGTTCTGGGTCGAGTCTGCATGCATTCATAACTCAATCTATTCTAACCCACTCTTTACGTGCATTTATATCATTTATATCAGTCAACAGCACAAAATCAAAATCTGCATTTGTATGATGAGTTTCCTTTAAAAGTCCTCAGGGTTTAGTAAGTAAAGTTTTGTACATTTATATATAAAATGTATCCATTCAGGAAACAACTTTAAAAGATATATCTGAATATCTAATATCTGAATTTAATTACAGCAATTATAGCATTATCGATTTGTTGAGGGGTAGTCATTTGATTGAGTTTATATATAAAATTCAAATTAAAATGTAGTTTAAAAAAAGTAATTACTTTTTAAATTAATTTTTACTGGTTGTGATTTAAGCATAATAAGAAGTATAATGTGACTTCAATCATACACTGGGTTTATGTAATATGTGACAGGTTTCTGTTCTTTCTCTGTAGGTACTAAGGTGACCTTGCCTTGAAATATTGAAGATATTTGTTGTAGGATGAGCTACAAAATATAATTTCTAATTCTTCCAATTCTGCTCATTGGAATGTCATTCATTGTCACTCCTCAGAACAGAACAGGTTTGGTGAAAAAAGGGGATTGGAGTATGCACTGAATAAGAATTAAGGTATTTACTGGATTACTGGGATATTTCAAATATTAATATAAGCAATGTAATAACAAAGTGATCACAGTATGGTTTGTTGTCTCTGTTTCAGTGGTTAAGACGACGTTTGATTGCAGCAGGAGAGAGTGCTGTAACACAGAGTGGTGTGTAGGCTAACATGAAATGAGCAACAGCTGGAGAGAAATCCTATAAGAAGTGCTCCTATTATGGGTAATGTAAGGTATATATTTTGGTTTTGGGAGTCAGGTTAACATACAGGGCCAAAAAATACTTTCATTGTCTTATCATTTGTGTGTTGTTTTTTTTTTACCTTAGGTGCTAAACGAATCCCAAACAATTCTCTTATGAATCATTTTTCCAAGCCTCTCCTTTGTGGTGATTGATCCAATTAGTCTAATTTTTCATTTCATTATGTAATGTGTTTGCGAGTGCAGTGCTGCTTTGTATATATATATATATATATATTAGGGCTGTCAAATGATTACAATTTTTAATCAAATTAATCAGGATTTTCAGTGGATTAATCACTATTTGCAACTACACCTGAATTTAGTAAAGAAAATAATCAAGAACAATGCACTATCACTTTAATCCAGCGTAAGCGGCGCAGCAAAAACTGACGCTTCTGCTCTACTCCTGCTACGCGCTGCCGCGCCGCCTTGACCAAAGCATTCACAAAGCCGCTGTCAGCAAGACTCACTGTGACGTGACACTTCTCTGCAGCGACACAGTTCATGTGTTCATAGCGTGTAAGACGAATTGCGTCGACCATGTTGCATGCACTGTCAGTTCCAATGCTTGTCGTTTTGCCCCCACTTACGTGCAACAGACAGGAACTGTTCATTACAAGCTTCCGCAAAATGACACTCCTCAGTTTTTAATACAGCCAGCATAAAAGACTTGAGTTCCCACGTGTCACTGATACTGTGATGATCAGCTGGATGTGCCAGCAAGACTTTGGATGGCACTCCAGCTCTCCATTAAGTGTGTGTATGGTTACGTCTGTTTTCATTCATGGACTCTCAGCAATGAACTCTTGTCTCCGCCCACTCGTTGGTTGTC
>JAUYWG010000057.1:7330198-7372299 GCA_034779775.1 Enteromius afrohamiltoni | reverse complement strand
CTGGACTTTGACCACTCTTTGCTCTGCCTCTGCCATTATTGTTTTGCCGTCATCTACCCTGCCCGTTTGTACTCTGAATTTGTTCATTAAACAGCTAGCAAGTAAATCTGCACGTCTCTGGTCTCCTCATTCGTAACAGATACAAAGTGCAGTTACTCCGAGGCAATTATTGCCCCACTTTCCTGACAAATAATTCGTCACACTGCGCACGTGTGAAATGCGTTAAAAAATTGACATAATTAACAACAAAAAATAATTAATGCTGTTAACGCGTTATTTTTGACAGCCCGAATATATATTTAAAAACTGAATTTTGTACTTTGGTTATTTAATACAAGGTCATTTAAAAAGGGGCGTGGACATTTATACTCAAAAGCCTATAAAACCTAAATAAAAACACAAAACATTATGAAACTTGGTTAAAACATGTTTCAGATAATCATTAAATAAGGCCTCAAAAACACAATATTTCCAGAGCCTTAAATCTCTCATACATTCACTTTAAGACTATATCTTCATAATAATATCATAGATCTCCTTGTTCCGAACAACTTTGTCTCTGGTATTAATGATGTCAATCAAACAGTTTTGACAAAAACACTATAGCTAATAGTTATAACACTTAAACACAGTGTTGTGTAAGAAGTTGCAATGAATGACCACTAATGGGCTGATTAAACACTAAAACAAGCTTGTCATGTTTGCTGGAGACATTATAAAATCTCTAAAATAACAATAAAAATCACATATAATTAAAGTTTACCATTTTGCTTCATACACTTTTTTACAAAAGTTGGAGTTGCTATTGTACCTAATGCTCTATTTCATGATTAGCCTACTATTTAAATGAAAGAATCAAAGGGAAGTAATAATAATTCTAAAATAAGGACATTTGATTCTTACAGTGAGGACATTTAAAACGGTTTTATTTAGTGTTATCAAGGAGCGGGGTAGACTTTAACAGTACTCTTTGTGTGACAATAATTTACTGTTTAGGAATAGGTTGCATGTTTATAAAATGCATTCATTTGTAGCAGACAAACATGGAATTTAATTACTAAAGCCTGAAACATGCAGTCCAAAGTAACACTGAGATACCAATTTTTAACCAACCTGTGTTACATCAATCCTCGACTTTGTGCGAAGAGAAGCGCAATCCTTAGGTAATAAGCCTTCAAATTCTTTCATTTACTCATAAAACCAAAACATGGAAAAAGACCACATGAGGTTTCAAGGCAGGATTACAAGCAATCAACAAGTGAATGGGGTATATGCATGAGGACAGCCCCCGCGAGTCACCGAAACTGAAGAGAAAAGCGCATAATCTCAAGACACTCAGCAACAACTCATCGGCACCAAACTCTCGCGTCCACACCTGCCTCCTTTGCGCGCTTTTTACCCACATGCACCTGCTCGCTAGGAGACATTTAATGTCATCACTTATAAAAATCCAAGTGGGTTCAAACAACCCATGATGGATCTCTTTCATCTGACATCTCCAACATCACCCGAGCATCTTACCATGTCAGCCGCGCCTCTCCTCGGAAAGCCGAAGAGGTTCATCTGCTTTATCCGTGATCATTCGTCAAAGCTCCGCGGTTCGGACCCACATCGCGGTGGCACGGGCAGTCGAGTGGATGCGCGTGGGAGAGCAAACACGAGACCTTCCGGTGCTGGTGATCAGAGATTTTGCGCAAGACTGTGCGCAAACGCACGTGCAGATGATCCCGAGTGGTTAACAACTAGTTGTGAATGAACCCCCCCACCAATCCTCCTCCCCAACTCACTTTTCCATAAAAAGCAGTTGTACTGAACGCCTGGTGCTCGCAACGGTCCGTTTGGAAACACATCGATCTTTGACGACAGCGCGCGTTAGTGTAATCCAGCCCTTCGTGCCTTTACACTCAACATTACACTCGGATTCACGTATTGGGACTGCAGGTGCAGCATTCCTGATCAAGTGCGAAATGATTAGATCAAAACCCCTTTTAAAACAACTGAAGGTATGAATAATTAGAATTAGCAAATATAATAAGCTAATGATAATAGACACATAAAGAAAACAGAAGGAAGGTAACGATATAGGGAAGGACGAGAGAACAGTAAAGAAAGGAACGCAATAAAAAAAGAAATGTATAGGGGAAGGGTAAAGGGCAAAAAGAGAGGGAACGGTTTTGCTTTTAATGAATAAAACATCGTGAACCCTCCAGGAACCCTTTTTAACCCCACACACATTTCCGAGTTTAAAAGGTTTAAAATAATTGTTGCTGTATTTTGCACAGTGTTAACTCTACATTAAGACAAACTGGCAATTTAATTATCGGTCAAATAATGTAAGCCGCTGTAACTTTTCTGCTTTGCTGATCACGAGCGCGCGCAAGTCCAACTGCATGTGAGCGCTCATTCAGTCTGAAGCGCGTGAAATTATGCAGCGGTGGGAAGCTTTGGCGTTCAGCGGGCTACAGTAACCATTCAGTTCTTCCCTCCAGCGTCCAAAGTAAGACTCAAAACGAATGAGCGAGTCGTTTTGCACCTTAAGGGACAGAAAAACGATAAAAAAAAACGATTTTTTGCGATAAAAATAGGCGAAAAGTTTACATTTTGTTTGGGTAATACGTTGCTTAGAACCAAAAAAAAGCAAATTCTAAAGCTTCCCCGTTTTGCTTTACATGTGAGGAGTATTTAATCAAAATACTTGAACAGAAGTAATAAACTACATGCAGCTTACTAATAAGCAAACCTAGCGAAGTTTATTGTGTTAATGTAACTAAACAATCAAAAAAGCTGAAGTAGTTTAATTTCTTTTAACTATCTGTATCTAACGTCAACCAGATTGATGTTTATTTGAATATATATAATAGATAACTGTAGTATTCAGATTACTTGACACCAAAATGTTGGTTTAATATGGTTTAGGTTAACGATGCCTACATGCACAGAATATCACCAAGTTGTGATTGTAAGAATATTTATGTGCATGTAAGTGATGGAAAGAGGAAAGCAACACCTTAAAAGTTCTAGTTTTTCAAATTGGGCTCAGTTGATTATTTTAGATTTTTTATTATTATTAAAACAGCATGATGAAAATCTTGTGAGATTAAAAAAAAAAAAAAGTGGCTTCACAATGTGTCTAATTCTGTGAAATTTAAAAGATTCCTTTCACCACTTCAGGTGGCAACATCAACAGAATGATATAGAAGCATGTTGAGCCTTCCAGATTCCAGTTTTTGTTTGTTTTTCGGTGACAAAATGCTTAACATTGTAGACAAACCTAGTTGTCCACTGACTGAACCAGCCCTATTGAAGAAAAACTCAGAAGATAATAAAAGCATTTCTGGCGAGATTCTGAACTTTTTTTTTCCCACACTTGTTAAAAATTTAAGAAGTAAACAGTCAGGCACAAAAAGAAAATTACTATTATTAAAAACAAGCTTGGCATCCATCATTTACCACAGCATGTTCAATTACATGCTTCCCAGGGAACGCATATTAGAGAACAAAATTGTGTGTTGTGATTGGTAGATGGTACTTGATAAATCAATACAGCAAATTACATTTCTAAAATAAACCAAACATCTAAGAAGGCAACAGACAGCCGGGTTCTTGGTTATTGGTTACATTTTATTCTATGTACAGTAATTTGTTATAAATATAATACATCATTTTTTTTTCCAGAAAAGCAGTCATGTAGATACATTTAAATAACAGTTTGATCAAAGTAGTGGAGATGACAGAATGAGAGCTGGGGTGGTGGGAGAAGATGATTGGTTTGTAGAAAATTAAAAATTTGCAGAGAAAACCCACACAAAGATGCACAAACAAAAATATGCCCTCAGCCTGACTTCCACCCCTACTGACAGGTCCTTACATGTCTATGATGTTGGACTGGGCGACATGGATTCTGCCAATTCCTCACTGGGTCACGGACATTAAGATTGGACTTCAACGACTCGTAAGGTGAACTTCCACTTCACACCTCATTTGCAGGCTGACTGAATAAGGCAGAATAGTTTGTCCTTTCAACAGCTGCAATGATATGAACCGCAGCTCATCAGGTTACAGTGTTGTGTTTCATCTTCCGGTTTTAAGATGAAGGGGTTTTTTTTGTGTTACTGTGGCAACAGAGGACAGTGGAGGAAGAGATGCATAGCCATTTACATTACCACATGTTTGGGATCTTGAAAAATTAGCTCTAAAAACAAAAATATTTCATAAAACAAAAGCAAAAATCTTCAAAAGATACATGGCTGACGTGAGAGATAAATTAAACATGGGGGGTGGAACAAAACAGATCCAGTCACGCTTCAGGTGCATTTAAGACAAAACATCTAAAGTCTGTTTGTGTTTAGCTCACCGCTGCAGATCGTACAAGCACATCAGATGCAGTGTTAATGTGTGTTCAAGTCTTTTTAATTACTTATCTCTCTCAAGAAGGTTTCGTTTTAGCAACATGTAGAAAAATCTTGGAGTCCGGTCTATTTCATTTATTTAGGTGGGCCAAGAACTTTGCAGAAAGCTTGGGATCGATGTTGCGGAGTTACTCAAACGCTGTTGATGATGATGAGGGCAGGCATGGCGCTCTGCTGGCTGGTCTCACACATAGCGTTGGTCTGTGCCAACTTGGCGAAGACACGGGGTGTGCCCAAATTATAAACTCCAGCTTGGAAGAAACAAGCTTTCAAGGAAAGCCTGTGCACCTCTTGAGCCTGGAGCTGCAGCTTGTATTGGGTCTGGCCCAGCCAGCTAAAAGAACCATGCACTTCCAGTGACTCGGGGCTGCAAAGATAGACAACAAGAGTGTGAGATGGCTTGTACGGTTATCCTACATATTTGGAAAATCAGGAAAATCCGAGCTGCACCTGGTTGTTTTATGCCGCAGATCAACAATGACGTCTACCAGAGCCAAGGAGCAGTTAGACAATGTCAGGGTGACCGGAACCATACATAAACTAGGAAAGAGAAGTAAAGTAAATAATGTCAGGAACATCAAATCTTCAGACGTAGGTCTAATTGAAATAGCATCCTCCACAAAAGCAAAGCTGAAATAAGCAAGTCTTCAGTTGAAATATGCTATAGTAAGCATCAGTACTTGTGCCTCCTCGTGACCTCGTAACAAAGTTTTCAAGCCAGACACAATTGATTATTCCATTTTGTGATGTAAAAATACTTGACTTTCATCTGGATATTACTTTGATCAACGTGTCTCATAACTTCTGTTAATCCCATACTGGTGTGCAGCAAACTTTAAGTCATTCTGTCCTGAAGCACAAATAAGGATGGGCTAATTCATCTCATCATGCTACAAGATGTATGGTTCAATTTCCTGGCAAATTTAGGTGCTAGTGTTGCTGCATGGTGAGATTTTGCTGCTTTACTGGACTATCGTAAAATTAAAATAAAAGAAACAATTACTTTAAATGTTACAAGGTCAATGAAAAAAAGAAATGAATGAGTTATGCAAAATAAGATGTTCAACTTGCATTTTAAAAAATGTTTTAAAAAATTTGACTAATACAGTTTGTTAGGGTTATGAATGGCATTGGCTTTAAATTCTCGAGCTTGTGACAACAGGATGGATTGTGATTGGGTGTTTCTATTGTTCTTCAGCTTATTTTGAAAATGATTCCAACTATATTGTTTCTCTGTGCCTTTATTGGTATAGCTTTGGTGTGGAAATAAAACTATACAGATATATTTAAAGTAGGGCTGGGACTTTAACGCGTTAATTTAGATAAATTAATTTTTTATAAATATCTGTTGCTTTTAAGCTTATGTATTCAGTCATTATTCAATGGTATACTTAAAATCCATATGAAAAAACTTCTCACTGTTCTCAGGTCAAATATTTATAGGCAATTAATTAATTACAAAGCCTCTAATTAATTAGATTAATTCCCGGCCCTACTTTAAAGTTATCATGCTTGGTGTGACAGGCCAAATGGATTTTTGATTCCTTTCATCCAGCTGAAGTCATACTCACAGTAAACACAAATTAAATTAAGTATTATTACTAGTTATTATTGAAGAAAAAAAACAACAACAAAAAAAAAACAACGCTACATTACGTAATCACATTAGAATGGTCATACATGATGTAGACAGAATGTCGAAATCCTCTGTCAGGTTTTACTTTTCTTTTTTTGTAAAGGGCATTTGATTTAGTCCTTGCACGTTCGCTTTGTAAACATTAGGCTGGTACTTCTGTCTACGTCATGCGTGACCTTTCTAATGTGACTATATAAAGTGTAAAGTTGTGGACGTGCACCGCAGAGCTAGCTCAAGACGAGCAATTGTGGTTAAAAAATATATTACTTATTATTTATAGACCCTTATTTCTCGGCTGGGGTCGTGGAGAGCCCTTTAAAGTCGTACTGAAACTATCATTTGGACATTGAACCCTTTGGGTCCCCTTGAAGTCCAGTTTATGGAGAAAAATCCTGGAACACTTTCCTAATTTCTTTTTTACTGAAAAAGGTAAGACACAGGGTCTTAATTGTACGAATGCATGAAGGGGTTGTACTTGTCATTTGTTGATTAGATCTGAATGCGAGCTTGAGATCACCTGTAAGAAAGGGGCGGACATTAAGCAGACAAAATGACTGGATAAGTCTGGCAAACATCACGCTGTTGTTTTTACAGGATGATTCAGGGGTTTAGCAGCCGTTGACCGAGGACTGGCATTTCGTATTCTCACAAACCCAAGGCTATGAGTAATGACTGAGAGCTTGGAGTGCGGTCCAGTTTAGCACCATCTTTCACGCGGACACACCTACTTTCCGCGCATCACTGCAGAACTAGGCCAGACAAGCACTCTGTGGGCGTCATTGGGCATGAGAACATTAGTGTGCGTCTGAGCGAGCGTTATCACCTCGGAAACAGTCAGCGGATTTCAGCTTATCGGTTCAGGTCCCTTTGAGCTGAAAAAGTGTTTGTTTGCGTGCAATTTACCTCTTTTGTGGAAAGGGATGATCATAAGACTCTGGGTAGTGGAGACAGGCCTTTATGAGGTGGGAAAGCTGTTCCAGCGAGGGCTTGCTTACAGGTGGAGGAACGTCAGGCTTGAACTTCAGAAGCACCATTTCCTGAGTTTCCTAATTGACAAAAAAAAAAAAAAAATACAAGTTTTATTCATTCTGAAAGCTTGAGGGAATTGCTCCAGGAGAGGAAATTGCTTTAACGAAAGCTTTTTATTCCGTTTAAAGCGTGTGCGCGTGTGGCTGAGTGAGGGGAACGGGGGGGGGGATGAGACAGGACGAACGCAAAATAGAGAATAGCACAAGCTCACGTGAGGGTTTCTATAAAAAGACTTTGAGAGCAACATGTGTGACGCTATTGCCTCACGTGAGGGACTTCCTCTGCCATGAATGAGTGTTGCTATGCAACGGCGTGCAGGGAGAGATTTCAGACTGGATGAATGTGCCCAACAGCAGGAAGGGAAAGGAGTGGAATGAATGAATGGATTATGAATAAGTGAATGAATGAGGAGCTGAAATGGAGAAGGAACATTAGGAGACCAAAAGAGAGGCAGTTTTGACAATGACAGAATTTTAAACATTTGCTTAAAAAAAAAAAAATTGCTCACTGTCATGTCGTTTCAAATAGGGCTGGGTGATATGGAGCAAAAAATATATCTCGAGCCTTTAAATCTCCTTTGTAATAGACATGATTATATATTATATAAATCAAGCTTGTCATGTCTCAAGTCAAGTGAATGACAAGCATCAAACACTGATTTCCGAAAAAGAAGAATAACCAATGACATTTGAGATTACAACTAAAACAGCAAGCCCCGCCCCACGACTGACAAAAGTAAACATGTTCGCGCGAGCAGGTGAGAGAAGATCGAGCACAAGAATAATTGTGCACAGATGACATATCATGCACACGGGGGGGTTAAAATGAGCTTGCTGGCTCCCGTTTCTTCACATGTAGATCTGTTTTCCTCCCGTGGAAATGATTTACCGCGCTCGCTTATTAATGCATAGATTTGTTGGGTTTTTCGTTCAGGCACGGCAGCAAAATCAAAATATTTCACCGAAAATTAAATATAAACATTTTATCGATATATACGATATATGTCCAAATTCAATTAAATTAAATATTGAGATATCGCCCACCCCTGGTTTCAAATGACAATGTTTCGTTCAAACTAAAAAAAATGAACATAAATAAAGGTAAAATATACTATGACGGGGGAATCATTTAAACGTTTGACTCTGAGGTGAGAAATGTAGAGGCTGCATTTATTTGTTCATAAATACAACAATATAGCTATTGTTATTTATAAGTAGTAGTAGTTAGTGTTTTCCAGTCGCTCAAGGTCACTTAACACAATATATCAAACAATATAAACACAGTGCAGTGAGCCACATATATTCAAAACACATGTTAAGAATATATGTCCTTAGATGAGCTTTAAAAGTATTTATAATTATAATTTTGCCTGATTGCCATTTTATTTATATATATATATATATATATATATATAAAAAATCATTTAAATTTTACTGTGATGGTAACTGCATAATATTTTGTGCAAATATGTTTCCCCTCAGGATTCCCTGATGAATAAAGTGAAAGTAAACATTAAATTCTAGATGACTCTACTGTCACTTTAGATCAATGAAGTGCCTCCTGGTTGAAAACCACTTTTAAATTCTTCAAAAAGAATCTTAGCGATCCCAAACTTTTAAACAGCAGTGTGGGTTTAGAATGACATGAGGGTGAGTAAATAATGACAGAACGGTCATTTCTAAAAGAACCCGGTCATACTTGTGAAAAACACACATACACACTCCCACACAGTCCTGCTTTTTCTGCCGATTATTTGCATCATTACAGTAAACACATTAAACATCTGAATATCAATCTGCGCATTCAAACAGAGGAACCTCTAGTTTGGAAAGGGGACATCCAGGTCCAAATGTAGACGCTCATGAAGGTCAGATTCTCTGCTGTCTGGTTCTCTGACCACTTAAAGCACCTCGCTGCATCCATCCGTCTTCATAAAAAGCAGGACTGTCCTATAATGCTCTGAAAGTCACATTGCTCTTGCACTCCACCGCAGATGGAGAAAATAGAGAGTCAAATTATTAAAGGGAAGACTTGAGCGAGAGCCAGCAAAGGACCGTGTGCATTTAGTTTCTATTCGAGGTCAGACTCCTCACAAAGCAAACTGACTATCCTGGAGTGAGAAACAGAAAGGGATAAACACAAAGTGCAAGGTGCCAGATGCTAAAAAAGACGACTGTGATCTGTGACAGGCTCTCTCAAGGTTTGAGTTTGTCTGTGGGACGCTCATATTGCAGTGAACTGCTCTGAGACCCCTGACTAAGTGTTAAAACCCACTGAACGTTCAATTAGCAAAAAACATATTAAAAGGCAAAATTACTTCATTACTCCCCCTCAAGTCCCTCCAAACCCTTAAGACCTTTGTTTATCTTCAAAACTAAGAGAGTTCTTTTGTTTTTTAACAAATGCTTTGAAGCTTCACGAAGATGAAGATATTGTAAAAGCAATCCTAGGACTGGGAGATTTAAAAAAATATCAGATTATATTTCATATTGGTCAGTATTGGTAATTATTGAACGAAAAAAAAAAAGCAGAAAGCAGAAAAAAAGACGTTTTATATTTACCCACTGTATTTTTATTTTACCCAGTTTACAAACAACTAGTTATTTTAAATTTAACAGGCAAACATAAAATAAAAAAAAATCTCCTTTTTATATTCTATATGCTGGTTAATGCGAGTCAGTAATTGGTCATTGAACTGAAGTCACAGAAGAGCACAATGAACAAAATAATGCACCTCATTAAACTGTTAGTGCATGCACTTTTGTAGAGATTCGTTTGGTGACTATTTCATTGCATTGAATAAACAAATATAAATCAAATACATTTTCATAAATTGCATAAGAAACTACGAACAACACAGCATCATAAATGCATAGCTTAATACAAATAGCCGAAGCACCAATCACACAGACTGTATTTTATTCAGAATCAGAACTCAC
This sequence comes from Enteromius afrohamiltoni, assembly GCA_034779775.1. Classification (NCBI taxonomy): domain Eukaryota; kingdom Metazoa; phylum Chordata; class Actinopteri; order Cypriniformes; family Cyprinidae; genus Enteromius; species Enteromius afrohamiltoni. The sequence goes on along the minus strand of JAUYWG010000057.1, from coordinate 7,362,286 downwards.
AAACAAGAGCTTTCAAATCATATTTTAATTTTAAAATCTAAAACTGTGCATTAAGGTGTCTGAATTTAATATTGAATATTAAATTCAATTTGAATGTAATTAGGTATAATTTTGGCTTTTCTCCTGAGGCCAAAAGAGGGTGCATTGAGCAAAATATTACTTATGCGTTTATTCAGCACAAATAAATATCATGACAATCTTTGAAAAAGTGCATAATGTTTAAATTCATGTTTATAAACAATTACCGCATCATGTATGTGTGTAGTATAATACAGATGCTGTTGTTTGTTTGTGTTTAGCGGCATTCCAGCTTCTGAGACTTAGTATAATACAAAGGACCGAGAACTGATCACAAGGAATACTTTTTCACTAAAAACCATGAGATGCAGATGGATGGGAAAGTCTCGAGAGGCGATCTTTTCAAAGTTGAACTTGAATTCATTTAACATGGCTTTCTAAACTCTCTTGTGAGACGTGAGTGCAGTGGTGATAGATGTCCCTCTAGAAAATGTTTTTTACTTGCAATATTTTCATTGAACATTACATAAAACATTACTATGCAACGACACATCATCGTATCTTGTGCGGCACTGATGCACACCAAAAATTAATTTATGAAAAAAAAAAAGTCTGAATAAAAAAAAAAATTGACAGCCCTAGATACCATAGGAGCATGGGACCACAAAAAAATAAAATAAATAAAATAAATAAAAGTTATGATTTTGTCCTGCAACAAAAGAAATCCTTGGTGAGTGATGAAAAAAAAGAAAGATGATTTGATTGTTTTACGTCAGTGAAGTGTACTACTCTTCCTCACAAGAAGTACCCAGGTCTCACAATGATGAGCTTCAAGGTCCATCTCCTTTATTTTATTCATCCTTAAACAGTGAGCGCCAAAAAAAATCCTTCCAACCTTCACCTTTCTTAATCAAAAAAAGTCAGAGGACACGTACACCTTTCCCCACATATCAAGGTAAGGAGACTGAAATGATTTCTTTTCTTTCTTACTTCAAAAAGCCTTTCTAACCAGCCATGCCCCGCAGAAGCTCAAGGCTCTGACTCGCGTAAAAAGCGACTTGCAGCGAGTGTGTCAACAGACGTCCGTTACCTGAGCTACAGTGAGACATAAACACAGGCCTGAATTCAATTCATTCTGACCTCGTTTCGATGTGTTGGTCTGATCTCTGGAAGAAAAAAGCACACCTTCAGTGGGACTTTGGAGTTTTAGTTCAGCGCTCAAGTGTTTTATCAATGCTTGAGTTAACCTTCTACCACAGCCTGTCAGTGATGAATTAATTCACCAAAACTAAAGCCCGTGCTATCAAGCATGCTTGACTGCCGAGGGTTGAGCAAGACATTTTTCCTGTCGTGTTAGATGACGAGACAGATATTAAAATCACAGGCCAGAAATTAGACTCCATTTGCATATTAAGGTTAAAGCTTTGTTATTCAAGTTCAGGGTCTTTTACTCGCACCGAATGCTACAGGCAAAAGAAAGCATCAAAAAGGGAAAAAAAGGCTACCCATGTTGTGTTCAGCCAACTGAGTGCTTAAAGATGAAGACTAGTCTATCAATAAACGACTCTTCAAAACGCACACAAAATAGAATTTGCTAATTCGCTCAAGTATACACTTACCAAGCCGCATTGAAAAAAATACAGTGGCGTCTTGCACTATATCAAGTGACTTTACATTCTTTTACAGTCTGCACTTATAAAGCACCCACACGAAAAGAAGCAAGAAGGAGATTTGTGTGTGTGTCGTACCTCTTTCTGCGAGAGCGAGCAGGCCTCTTTGCCAATGGTTTGCAGTGCAACGTGAAGCTGCCCCTCTAAAATCAGCTGTTTGTTATCCTCCACAACATATGCCTGAAACGACACATTACACGAACATAACGCATCATGCATTAATTAAAACATAACTGCAACACGGTGCTGATTTAACAGAACAGGTGATCAACATTAATGCTGTTAACACTGGTGCATTCATCCAAAATTAAAACTTCTGTGCAAAACGCCAATTATTTTGGTGAACAAATATAGGTTAGTGGCCAGTTGGCTGTTAATGATTTTAGAAATCACCTTCTGTTATTATCTCAAACAGAAATGGCACGAGTGTTTCACAGCTGCTCATTTAGTACACTAGTGATGTAGTAATTAATGACAATTTGAAAAGAAATGTTAACAATTATTTCCCCCCCACTTACTACTGAAGGGATAAAGAACTGTTTTACTGCATTTCTTCCTGCTAAAAATAGTTCTCTAAAGATTATAATAATCATAATTACTCGTGATTTCTGAACAGTCCACACTACACAAAGACATGAATAAAAACATTAATTTGATCACATTTTGTAAATGTGTAATTGTGCTGTCTGGTAAATGGATGTTTTAAAATTGATAATAATAATAATAATAGGTTAACATGTTTACTTTGGCAATCCTAATAAACAAACAAAACTAAATATATATAACACACCAGTCAAAAGTGTTTTTTTTTCAAAAGGATGCTTCTTATGCTCATCAAGGCTGCATTTTTTCATCAAAAATACAGGAAAAATATATACATATATTGTAAAAATATTATTTCAATGTAAAATACCAATTTTCTGTTTTAATATACATTAAAATCTAATTTATTTATGTGATGCAAAGCTGTATTTTCAGCATCATTACTCCAGTATATTAGAATGATTTCTAAAGGATCATGTGACACTGAAGACTGCTTAATATTTTTCTGAAACCTGTAATATTTTTTAGAATTCAGGATTTATTTTCAATAGAAATCCTTTCTAACAATATACACCACCATTCACAAGTTTGGGGTCACTACATTTTTATTAAAGAAAAAAAAAAATCACATTTTTATTCAGCTGGGATGTGTTAAATTGCTAAGATTTATACTGTTAGAAAAGATTTATATTGTTAATAAATACTGTTCTTTATAACTTTTTATTCATCAAAGAATCCTTAATATAAGTATTGCAGTTTCCAAAAAAATATTTGCCAGCACAACCTTGCTCAGAACCTTAATTCTAATAATAAATCAGCATCAGAATGATTTCTGAAGGATCATGTGACACTTTAGACCGGAGTAATGACTGATGGAAAATGAGCTTTGCATCTCAGAAATAAATTATATTTTAAAGTATATTTAAAATAGAAACCCATTACTTTAAATAGTAAAAAATTTTCACAATATAATTTTTTCCCCCTGTATTTTTCATCAAATAAACACCTTTAAAAAAAAAAAAATCTTATGAACAAATCTTATCGTTTCCAAACTTTGACTGGTAGTGTGTGTATATGTATACATAAATAAATATATATATATATAAAATAAATGTTGGAACATTTCAGCAGGGTACCTTCCAGAGGACGATGATATCAAGCTCTACTTCACTGCATTTTTTGACAATATTTGTCACACCGTCATCAGTCCCGGTCTGTGGCGTGAGACTCTGTCTCCTCATTTGACTAGCACCGCCTGTGGAAGCACCCCCTCTCCTGGGTTCAGAGGGCAGACCCCTCCGGAAGAAAAAATCAGCACATGGAGTGGTAGAGCTGACAATCTAATGAAAGGGAAAAAGACAAAGAGTGAAACACAATAAAGCTGAATGAAGAGGAGTCAGTGACGTTTATTTCTCTCAGTAGCCAGCTGAACTAGTAGCGAGCACAAAAGGACGTTCTTACTTGTTCATTGCCAAGGTTGAGGTCGGCAAATGTGTATTTTTCTGAGGTAGCTGAGGCATTAAGAGAAAAAAAAAAATTACGTTCAAACATCAGTACGTTAGCCAGCTTCCTGCGTTTTCATTGGCCGTGAGCAGATGTGATTGCACAGGGCAAAGTCACATTTAGGAATTTTAATCAATTCGCTAAGAAAATCTGTACATGTGGATTTTGGAAATCTGATTCACATCTTGGTCTTTCCAAACAGCATTTACGCAGTGGTGGGTTTGTTTATGTGTGTGTGTGTTGAACTGGACACCCCACCTTCCTCTGTTCTGCATCTGGTGGCTTTGAAGCACAGCTTCCCTCTCTCCCTGCTGGCCAGTTTAGAGTCTACCAACACAACACAAAATGAAGGCAAAAACAAGAAAGATGATGAGTGTTCATCCACTTACTCTCAGGAAATCGTTCTTTCTGGTGCTCCCACATCAGAAACTCAAACACACAGAAACAGTTCAGAAGCCAAGGTCAGTTAATTAACTCTTCAAAGCAAATTCAGAATTTTAAAGTGCATTTTGCTACCCTTGCTCCTAATTTCACAAGCTTCTTTCAGCGTTTCCTAAATACTGCTTCAAAGCTTTAGTTTTAATGAGCCTCAGCATTTTTGAACATACCTTCCTGCAAACCCAGGTCATTATTAGACTGGCTTTAAAATGCCACGTGATAGTTTTATGTACATAACATAACAGTAATCATTTATAGCCACAGCTGTCAAATCCCAATTGCGCTTATGCATATTCAAAATTACAAGATTTGTCAAACCAAGTTTGCTGTCCCTTTTCCATAACGGCAAGGAAAGCCCTTTATCAGGCATGAAAATGGGTCAGGGGTGAAAAAGGTGAGAAGAGCGCTGGACGGGTGATATGGCCGGGAGGAGGGGGGACTCCCACAGAATAAATATTAAGGCCTCATTAGTGGACAAGCTGTAACTTAACTTGTATTAATAAGCCAAGCACAGGTTCTGAAAAAATACTGTATTGACATTTGTCTAATGTACACATGTACAGATTTACTAAAACCTTGCCCTCCAGTTGAAGGCACGACCAAATCCAGCTGCATTTCAACCCAGCATCCAGCTGTTTAACCAGAGCTGCATCGTTCTGTCCTAACACACTCAAATAATGTTTGTATTAGTGTTGACGATACTTTAACTTACTCTCTTAAGGGTACGTTCACATGAAGCGTCTAAAAGCCCGAGGCGCGTCGCTACCAATTTCAAAGCTCTTGGGCGCCCGCTCTTCTATAGCGTCTGCTGTTACTAGGCAACCATGAAAGCGCTGTCAGTTACGGAATCATTTCTGCTTTGGATTTTAAACTGCGCGGCTCTGATAAAGAGCTTGTGCACGCAAAACGCGCTGCATGTGAACGGCCCCTAAGCCTTTGGTGACACATGCACAACAACATTTAAATAGTGGATCGCTCCCCTGTCGTCTGCCCTCACGCGGATTGTCCCGCAGGAAGAAATGGCACTTTGGGTGTCAGTGGATGGCGCGCATGGTTTACGGGGACGCTCAGCTTTCACGATTCGAAACCGCTCAAATCCACTTTATATTACGTTTTAAATAATAAACTTTTCCATTTTGCCAAGTGAGGGATTTTCATGCCTGCCTTTATACTTGAGAGCGGCCACATGAGAGACGTTTCTTGGGAGTTTATAGCACACTATAGAATGATCTTTTACATTCACCAAAAAAATATTCCGTCATCATTTACTCACAGTCATGTCACTCCAAACACTTGTGTTCATATTCAGACGGTTGGAAAATCATTTCAAATCCTTTCAAAAGCATTAGTTCAAACAAGCAAGTTCAAGCTTTTATTTTTGATATTTGATGTGCTCGATTTATGGCCATTGATTATAAGAATAAAACCCTAAACTGAATCTGTTCATCTCATGACTGTTTAAAAGGTTTGGGTTCACCGCTCCGTTGACATGGATTACCTTCATGCAGTCTTTACAAACATTTTTGGCTTTCAATGAAGGCCCAGAGTATTTTTTATTGCCTTGGTTTTGGAAAATCATGAAAGTGAATAAATGGCAGAATTCTCATTTTTGGGTGAACTGTTCCTTTAAGTGTGAGAAACAAACGGAAGCATGAAGCCATTGCGACCAAAAGATCAAACATCCTCACAACTACAGATCTTTCGATGCACTTGAAACCTCTCTTCATGTCTCAAGCATAGGATACCAACCAAAAGTTTAGTAGAAGCACAAAGACTAACAGCAACTCCAATCACTTAATAAAAAGTATGAAATTAAAGGACTTTAGACTTTTTTATTATTTTAACCATTTACAATTACTAACCTTGCAGACTGATGCACGCATACATGCAGTGTGAAACAGAAGATTCATTTTACACACACTGATTAAGCTTTGGAAGCACTGTGCTCAATTGTTTTGAAGCCACATGTTCTGGTTCTCATATTTATACATCAATGTATGCGAGTTGACGGTCTAGGACGAATGCACGCACGGGATTCAATTTTCAATTTAGTACGCTGCTAAAATGTGCAAGCCCGCATGTTTCACACACTCAGCACTATTTCAAAGCGCCTTAATTTCACCTCCGCTGCATCACTCTCAGCAGGGTGTGTATGAGCTATCGGCTGTACAGATGACTCAACACAAATGCAACATGACCCACTTTCAACAGGCCATTTAAAGGCTGCAGGTCATGGAACGTATCATTGTGTGTCTGTACACGCTCCCAGCTGCGTTTGATACTCTGCTTGGCCTGCTGACATGCAATCAAGTTCCTCAGCATCAATATTCACAGCGCCGGAGGTGCATGTGGATTCATGTAGGCAGATCGTGTTTTAAAGGAGCTACGGATGTGCAAAACGAAATACTTCAAACTCATTTAGGCCCAAACGTGATGATTCCCTTTCTATATAAAGGCATAGGAAGCCACGGTAACACTTTAGAATGGGTAACATTTTAAATATTAACTATGACTTTTAATTTGCTGCATATTAATATTTATTGCGGTAGTTAACTTTAGGTATTGGTAGGATTAAGGATGAAGAACAAGGCATTAATATGTGCTTAATTTGTCTAATATGCATGCTAATAAGCAACTAATAGGTGTAACCACTTATAATATCATGCTTAGTGTTTATTTTTATACTTTATAAGAATTACAAAATTAAATTGCTATTGCAGATAAATTATCAGAGATATTAGGGCTAATATGTAAACATGCATCTACAATATTATAGGAATATTTCCTAATGCTTCACTTAATGCATTAAACAAGTAGTTTTGATGCATTAATTGTGTACCTTATAATGCATTGATCTCATGGTTGATTGTAACCTCAGTTACAGCACATTTTAATACTTACCTATTCATAGTTACTACTTCAGAGAGTATAATTCATTTAAATACTTGCCAGTGTTGGCAAGTATTTATTTGTCACCAAATGTTTCTACTTTGGTTTATTCTCTAAAACTGGGCTGAAAATCATGACATTAATGGTTATTATTTTGTGGGATTGGCAGCTATTATTTAGCAGAAAAAGAATACAAATATGCATATATGTTTTGTGGGGGAAAAAGTGTCACCATTACACTGTCAAGCTTAAAAACAGTTCTAAAACATTTAAATGCATATTTTTTCAACATTTCATGTTGTCAATATGAATGCTAAAAAAATATTTTTTTTTTTTAGAAAAAAATGTCTTTAAAGTATATTACTGCCTTTATATTTTAGGAAAGTGGTTTTCTACAAAAAGGCCCACCTTTATGAAGAGCAGGTATTTTGCAATGCATCAGGCTTTGTGGTGGATGGAAGCCAAAACTCTGGCAACGAATTAAAGAAAGGAGCGATCCACAGACTACCAAGCAGTGTGGAGCAAAACACTTAACCTCAGGCGGCTGCAAGAGGCATGAAAGGGTCTAAGAGACATGATTTATACCTTTATCTCCCACAGGGTTGATGCACTTGTGCAGTCTCCACTGCCGACTGCTGCTGGACACCTGAACTATGTGAAACTCACGAACACCTGCTTCACTCTGACAGAGAGACAAGAGAGAGAAATATTTTATTAATGTTTATATATATATATATCAGTCGATAATCCCACCAAAAATACATTTACATTGAAATAATTTCATATTAAATCTATAATGTCATTATAGTAGGAAATATATGTGACACTGGACCACAAAACCAGTCTTAAGTTGCTGGGGTATATTTGTAGCAATAGCCAAAAATATATTGTATGGGTCAAATTTTTTTATTTTTCTTTTTGGCCAAAAATATTAGGATAGTAAGTAAAGATCATGTTCCATGAAGGTATTTAGTCAATTTCTTACCGAAAATATATTAAAACTTAAATTAAAAGAAATATGCATTGATAAGATCTTAATTTAATCAACTTTAACTCAGATTCCAGATGTTCATACAGCTGTATCTCGGTCAAATATTACCCTATCCATCAAATCATACATCAATGAGAAGCTTCTTTATTCAGCTTTCAGATCATGTATTAATCTTAATTTCAGAAAATTAACACTTACGTCTCTCCAGGGTCACATATGGAAATTGAATAACGTCAGCAGACACTACATTATCCTTAATATAAATGAATCCTTAAATTCTAAAAGGTTAATGTTTTTTGGCTGCTGCTGCCGAATCAGACTTGCATCTCTTCACCCTTTCTGACCCACTGTTAGTTCCCCCTAAGATGAAAATTCATATGTTATTCTGTGATATTTTCTCCTCTGTGAACTGTTGCATACTGTAATACAACTGAATGCCCAATAAAGCTGATCACATGATGTTTTCTGTTGTCACACATAAAACAGGACCCATTAATACAGCACAGGAATCGCTCTCACTATACTCCTTAAATCCTGATTTATAATCACAACATGCACGATATCTCCAGATCAGACGAGTTATGCTCGTCTCCTGTCCTTGAAAAGATAACTGGCTGAATGCTATAAATGCTGGATTAAGATTGTGTTATTCATTTTAGCTCTGAGCTTTCTATCTGCAATTTGTTGACATACATTAGAAGTGAATTTCATATCTGTGCATCCCTGTTGCCACAGTGTTCAGACATCTCATGAAGTGCAAGAAGAGAAAATATTAACTTGGAAAAAAAGAAAGACACATGAGCAGTCCATGTGTGGGAAAGAGCTCACTGTGTTAATGTTCTCTACGTCCACAAAGACCAGCATGCTGCTGTTCTTCTCCTCTCCCTCCTGCCGCTCTTCGGTCTCTCTCTCTCTGCCGTGCAGTGTGTTGCTGCGGCTGGCCGTGGCTCTGACGCTGAGAGAGCGGCTTGCGCAGATGAAAGCCGTGTGTCGAAGGACCCTGTGACTGAAAGTATCAGAGAAAGTCGAAATGAGTCACTGGTAGTCATGCGGTTATCTTTTAAACTCTAAATGATGTTAAAGGCCAGTTAGTCCTCTTTAAACGGCAGGCAGCGAATTTTCAAATGAAACCGCATAGGCTCATCTTAACAGCTCAAAATCACAACTGCTCAACAACAGCAGCAGCCAATGAAAGGAAAAAGAAAATATAGCCTATTTAACACTCTGTATATAAAGTAAGTTATATTTTAGAGATGATGCTGTTATTAGATTGTATAGTATGTTTAATTAAGTCCCATATGGTGGGTCTCTAAAAATAGCAAGCAATAAATTTATATTTATTTTATAATTTTATTTATTTATATTAATTTATATTTATGCTCCGGATAAATACATTTGCAAAGATTACATACATGTATATATATATATATATATATATATATATATATACATACACACGCACACACATATACAAACACACAGACACAACACAATATTTTACACTGTTACTAATACTATTATTTAGTAATAAATAGCAGCAGGAGTTTTTATTATTTTATTATAAAAATGTATTTATTTATAACAGTTTAACTATAGAATGCATACACTTTGCTTTAAAATAAAATTATTTATATTATTATTGTTGTTAGTATTTTATAGTTATTATTAATAATAATTGTTAATATTATTTAGCAATACATTAAGTATTAAAAAACGGTAATTAAAATATTCAAAATATACATATGATTATACTGTAGTACTCTGATGACAAAAAAACAAACAAACATTCAATACAATGTTTGATCAGAATTTAAATAAAAAAATGCATTTGCACTAATATCATGTGATGTTTTAGTTTAATTCCTAGAATACAAAATTAAGTGATTAATGATGCCTATAATATATGTTCTCGATATACACACCCTAAGCATGAAGAAGCGTCTTAAACCCTGCTCAGTTCTCAGTACTGTCGGTCTATATAAAGCATACAGTAAACAGCCAAGTACCTGAGTTTGGCCGTCTTCTCTGTACTCTCATAGTAAAAGAGGAAGTTGATTTCATGGACACCCTCTCGGTCGGGCCCCCTGAGCCATAACGGGATCTGCAACGCCTCCCCAGGTCCCAACACACCTTGTGATAAAGGTATCTCCGCCACAACCGGCCGGTCACCACTGGTGACCCCGAACACTGCTGGGGACACGAGTGACACCGTGGCCACTGAAGGGGGCAAGGCCACAGTCTTGTACGCAGAACAGTGCTCTGCAGCCGTGGGGGTCACCGGGGTGAGGTCAGAGGTGGCACTCCCGAATGTGAAGAACTCTGGGTGTGTGGACGCCACCCGAAGACCAGCGAGAGGGACTGCACTCACATTCACAAACTCCACCCACGCTTTCCGGATCTCACCACACAATAAACCGGTGGGGAAGTTAATGAAAAACACCTGGGTGAAGGAAAGACAAACAGTGCAGGCATGGTTTGACTATTGTTAGAAAGTCTGGTGAACACAGAGCTTACTCTGGCAAAGAGACACCACTTAACCCTGCCAGAAACAGGACGAAAAATTAAGGCTAAAATAAAATAAACCAGAAATCAAAAAATAAAATGAAATAAATCAAAAATAACATAATTATTGCCTAACGCTGTAAAAAAATCATTTCAAAGGTGTTAGAAGAATAAAAATAATAGTCTCAGATGACTGGAATATCACTATAAATTAATATTTAACAAGTTGCTAAAAGAGATGATGCATACTAAACCATCCTGAACCGCACAGCATTGATTTTAGGTTACTGATTCAACTCAAGGAAAAACAAAATAGGGTTAAAGTGAGAGAAAAGCCACAGTTAATCATAGTAAACACCATCAATGCCAATTTCACAACAACTGAGTGCAAAGTGCAAATATATTCAGAAAAAAAAGCACTTAAAGTCTTTTAATCAGCCAAAATCAATCGCAGACATAAAGAACAAAGCTGAATGACATTTAGGACCGTTTTTAAACATAAAAGATTCAATGCCTTACTCCACCCCAAAACTACATTTTTGTCATTAATCATTTACCCTCACGTCATTCCGGACCCGTAAAAGCTTTGTTCGTCTTCGGAAACAATTTAAGATATTTCAGATGAGGCTTCTGTCTGACTATGTCTTTCATATTTTTCTAGACCTTGACTGTGTTCATTTCTTGGCGGTTAATGAGACAGCCACACGCCTCCTGCTTTCAAGACAAACAAAGCTTTTACAGGTTTCAAACAACACGAGGGTAAATGATTTATGACAACATTTTCATCTTGACCTGGAGTAACCATTTAAATCCACAAACTAGTACTTCCTCAGACACCATAAACGTAGACTAGTAATACTCCTTAAAATCTGCTCTCCCTGAATCCCAGGAGCATTGGAACATATTGCCAGCTTGACAGCTCTTTTGTGATCAAAGGTTGTGGGTTTAAGTCCCAAGTCCGGCAGGGATTGTGGGTGGGGTTAGTGAATAACCAGTGCTCTCTCCACCTTCAATACCACGACTGAGGTGAGAGCAAGGCACCGTTCCCGGACGCCATAGCAATGGCTGCCCACTGCTCCTGGTGTGTGTTCACAGTGTGTGTGTGTGTGTGTGGTTGATCACTTCTCACTGCTGTGTGCGTGCACTCGGATGGGTTAAATGCAGAGCACAAATTCCTGGTATGGGAAACCATACCTGGCCACATACCACATCCTTTCTTTAACTAGAGCACAAACCTTCATAATTTGTGAATACGTAGATGAGTTTGTTTCTTCATCAGAATAGATTTGGAGAAATTTAACCTCACTCACTCACCACTGCAGTAAATGGGTGCCGTCAGAATGTGAGTCCAAACAGTAATAGTAACACACAAATAACCCAGTTCATAAAAGTTACTTTTATATTTTATATTCCATACACGTCCTCCAGTAAATCCTGCACATCAAAATCCAGTGTTAAGGACTGTTTTTACTTGTAAGGGGTGCTTGATCTGTGCACATTTCTCTCCTGGTCAGTGAAGAAAGCAATGTTATCGATGATGGAAGTGATTTGACACAGGTTGTTCAACTGATATACTGAAGTGGTGCGGATTGCTTGTGAATTATTGTAATGTTTTTTAGCTGATGTTAAGACTCTAATTCTGACGGCACCCATTCACTGCAGGATCCATTGGTGAGCTATATTGCTCCAAACCTGTTGCGATGAACAAACCAGAGTGCAATGGTCTTTGTGTGATACATTTAAAGTAAATTGTAATTTTTTTTATGTACCATCCCTTCAAACGATAGACATTTTGGTCAGAGAAAAAAAATAAATAAACTGAACTTGCTCTTACTTGATTTTTGCTAATAAATCATTTAAACATATATATTTTTTAAATCACTGCAATATTCACAATACAGCACAATTTTATACATCCCCACCAAAATCAATGTGAATATATCATATATTTTATAAATAAATCAGTTGTTACACCGCAATCGGATCACTGTAAATCATTAAACAGTCTCGATTTAACTGAAGAGTGCTACTCTCTATAGTAGATATCTACTCTCAGGACAAGTTCAGGTCCAATAGCTTATTAAAGCTTAAAAGAAAAGTTACACACCTCCAGTAAGGGCATAGGAGGAGTGATAACTGGGTCCAGGCGGCGATCAGGTCCATATCTGACCGAAGTCTTTTCTTCTTTGGTCAAATTGAGTCGGGGTCCCTGGATCTCCAGATTCTGCTGTCCACGAACACACATCAGATCCCCGCTCAGAGAGCCTGCACCACAAACATCAGTCACATCTGCGGTTAGTCTTACATCAGATAAATAATCTGCTCAACAAAACATCAAAGAATGAGTGTTTGTGATGCACCTTCACTGTTGTCCACTTCTCCGGTACCCAGGTTATACACCACACCGAGAACATGCAACTCTCCTGTCTTATGAGGAAGCAATTTCAAACGTGCCTGAGAAAGCGAGACCAGAACGAACACAAATCAGGTAAAGCGGTGGGGGAGGAAGACTAATTAGAAGAAAGGAGATGCACGAACCACTTTGGTCTCCTCTGGACTTATCATGAAGTCTGGAATGACTTGTGTATCAATGATGTCATTGAGGACTGTGGTCTGGAATGGATTCAACATTTAGATTTAAACTGATGAGAAACTCAAAGCTGGATGCTTCAGGCACGATGAACAGTGAAATGATTAACGGCCTTACTTCTTTCAAAGATGCTGCCTCTTTCTCGTTGGTGATGGTTTCTCCGGCTGTGCTGCCCTGAGGGCCTGAGAAGACTTTTGGAGTAAACTTCCACAGCAGAGACAGGGCCGACAGAGCCAAGGGAACCTTCAGGGGGTTACGGAAAACCACCTCCACAATGATGGGCTCTATGATGCAAAAACAGGAAAGAAGCCAATGAATTAATAGAAAACAACATGACCAAAAACAATGGGAAACATTGCATGACTCTCTCTCTATATATATATACATACGGACACCTGAAAAAAGAATTGCAGTGTGCCCTACGATGCTTGCTGTGTGTTTTGCATGAGTTTGCCTAAAATGTAGTGCCTACGGATTAATATCTCATAATTATTATTACTATGATAATTAAAATAAGAAATGGTATAATGGTGTAATAAAACCTTAATTATAACTACCATAACTATACAATATTAAGATGCTTCATCCCCCACAAAAACTCTTAAATAGCTTTGTCGAGTAACAGTGCGTTTTATTTGATGTTCTATGCTGCTGAAATGGTTGCTAATGAGGATTAATTATAAGAAGGAACATGGCAGCATCACTAAAGGGTGTTTGTAGGTTCTTCTGTTCCTCTCTCGCTGTGGGGTGTTGACAGGTGGATGTACAGTACAACTAATGCATTTCTAGGATCCATACTAGTTTTACTTGCAGTATTACATATACATCACTGATGAGGCTGTAAGATAATCAAACCAGGTAAGGTCACTAGTTCCCTTCTGGATTTCACGAAATAAAGAGGAAAAGCACATGCTGAATAATTCATCTCAGTCCAATTAGAAAAACACTAATAAAGCCAAAATGCAGCCCTGCAAGACGTCAAAAGCAATTACGAAGACCCTAAAGAGCATCAGAACCTCTACAGAATCCAAGAGTGTGTGTCAAAGAAGTGGAGGCATGTAGATGTGTGCAAATCAAGAAATTAGAAGACCGGATGTAAAGCGCAAACAAATAATAATAAACATACCCTCCACAACAGCGAGCGGGTATCTGAGGTTGTCTGTCTGACTGTTCAGGCAGCATTGGGAGGGCTGGAAAGTGATGGGAACCGTCCCTCTATTCGCCACGGAGACGACCCGCTCTTCCAATTCCCTCCACAGCTGGGAAAGATCCCGGTCAAACTCCTGGTCCAAAGAGACATGCGTTGCGGCTTGTTTCTCGCCTGTGGAAAATCAATTAAGAGCCTCCATAATGCAACTGGTACTGTACATGTCAGTCATTCTGAGCATACGGATGAGACAAAATAACACGGTCATAAATGTGACCCTGGACAACAAAACCAGTCGCAAGTGTTAATTTTCCGAAATTAAGATTTAAACATGATCTGAATGCTGAATAAATAAGCTTCCCATTTATGTATGATTTGATGGATAGGACAGAATCTGGAATCTGAGGGGACAGAAAAATCGAAATATTAAGAAAATCACCTTTAAAGTTGATTAAATGAAGATCTTATCAATGCATATTACTAATCAAAAATTATGTTTTAATATATTTTCGGTAAGAAATTGACTAAACACTTTAAATGGAACATGCTCTTTACTTGCTATCCTAATATTTTTGGCAAAAAAGAAAAATCTATAATTTTGACGCATACTATGTATTTTTTGGCTATTGCTACAAATCCAGGGTCACAAATATAAAAAAATGGAAGTTCAGATTAGTATAGATGTGTAAATAAAACCACATTTTTAATTTAAAACTACAAGATTGTAGAAGAGAAATCAGCACATTTATTCAGCAGGGACCAATAACAGCAAAATCTCACATACTTAAAAAATACGACTTTTTTGAATAAATACTGCACTTTGCTATATACATTTTTTTTTTTTAATAAATCACAAATTTCAACAAAATCATAATCAGCAGAGCAGTTTTCAACACTGATAATCAGAAATGTTTCTTGAGCAGCAAGTCAGCATTATGATGAATGATTTCTGAGGAATCATGTGACACTGACAACGCTGAAACTGACTTTGCCATCATTTTAAAATAGAAATCTTAAAGGAACACTCCAGCTTTTTTTTAAAAAAAAGTCTCATTCTCTGACTCCCTCAGAGTTAAAAAGTTGAGTTTTACCGTTTTTAAATCCATTCTGCCAATGTTCTGGCTCTGATGATAGCAGTTTTAGCATAGATCATTGAATCTGATTAGACCAGAAGCATCTCGTTTAAAAATGACCAGAGAGACTCTTCGGTAGTTGCATCGTGTACTAACTTTCCAACATGTCACTGCATGATATCGCCAGACCCGGAGATCGGCTGGACGGATAAAAAAAAGAAAGAAAGAAACGGTAACACTCTTGGGGAGTTGGAGAATGAGCCTATAATCAAAAAAGTGGAGTGTTCCTTTAAATTGTAAGCATTTTTCACAATATGACATTTTTACTATATTTTTGAACACACTGTGGAGATTACACAGAAATCTGGGATTCAGAGCCTGGAAATAAGCTAAATGACCTGGGACAGGAAAGTATATGGAAATAATATGTCAGGAAATATTATGGAAATCAAGAATATATAAAACTCAATAGAGTCTGCTTTTGTCCAATCAGCCGGTGCGTCTCACAGCATATCTGGGATTCAGAGCCTCAGGCAAACGGTGCATTGGAAGAGACGGCAGGTACATAAATTGATCATTCAACACACTCCCTCGCTTCCAGTGTGAGATCCAGGCAAAGACTTTAATTAAAAAGGTTTTCACACCTCCTCAGGCTTGTTCTCTTTCCTTCATCACTGTTTTTCACACGCATCTGACTTCCGTGATATTGCTGAAATGAGTCTTTTTGTTTGCGTCTCTTTAATTGAAGTGAAGCTCGCCGCAGATATCGAATGTGGAAGTCCCTGTCCTTTCTCTTATTTTAAATGTAATTTATTCTCTCATGTAAGAAGAAGCCCCTCAACTCCTCTTTTTTTTGAAGTTCTCGCAGGAAATGACTTTTTTATCTGAGTAAATAAATGGTGCTGTGTTCATCATCATTTCACTGTGGACATGACGGGGAAAAGGGCATCGCAGCTTAATGTGGATGTTAAAATATGTCATTCATGACACTGGAGCTGTGCTATGTTTATTATTGTGCAGGGAACAGTCAATTACAGCATTGTTCAGTTTACTTTCTAAGGCAATATTCCTGCTTTTTGTATGAATAACTTAAATTACAGTCTGCTGCTCACACAAAGTTCACCTATTTTTCTAATATTGTTGTTACGTATGTGTTTATTTAATGTGTTAGTTAATTAAATGTAATAGTCAGTTCTTTGAGTTGTATTTGTCATTTTGGCCTTTCCCCCTCCTGAAGTTTTCAGTTATGCTTTTTCGTCTAACATGAACAAATAAATACTTTTCGATTGTAATCTTTTCTTGGTTGATGGCGTGTTTAATTTAACTAGTGAATCGAGAGAGGAGACTCCGGGCTAGGGTTGGACATCGAGAACCGGTTCCAACTTGGAACAGTTTAAAAAATAAGGATGCCATTGGAATCGTTTATAAAATTTGTTTTCGATTAACATTCGGTTTCGGTTAACATTGTGGCCACCGTATTTCCGGAAGTGCTTGCCGTGGACTTGTTCGGTTGCAGCTATGGAGCACGGTAAGCAACGCTCAAAAGTGTGGCTTTATTTCACACTAAAAAAGCCAGGTCGGCCACACGTGACAAAATGATATCTTGCACGGGAGGATGCACTATGAATATGACGAAACACCTATGCCTGCATGATGTACAAATGAAGGGGTCGGTTGCACCAGCTGGACGTACACCTGGTCGCAAGACTAGTCTGTACATAAAGAGATTTAGTCTCAGACGTTAAGTCTACTCAGAGGTAGGTGTAAAGAAAAAATTCATGAGTCGCTCCAACATTAGTTTTTAGGATTAGGATGTGTTAATTATTACAGCAGACAATAACGAAGCTCGGTGTTGGCTCCATCACCAAAACCATTATTTTTCAGGAAATAAAAAAACTGCATATTTTCGGAGTTTTTAAACATTGTATGGTAAAAGTTGGTACCTTATATTGCCATTATTTGCTGTTGTGTACCAACATTAACACAACATACCCCCAAAATCATGTTTTATCGGAGATAGCCTACAAGATTTTTAAAACGATAAGACGCATAGGCGAACATTAAAATAGTTCAGTTGTGTGTTTAATGTCAATTTATTATTTCGTTTAGTTTTTTTATTAAGTTAATTTTGATAAATGTTGGGAGTATTTTTTTGTTCGTTAAATAGAATAGTTTGTTTTTTTTTAAAGTAGGCTAACGACCAAGCGTCCCTCAGCCGCAGTGAGCGGATCATGAACAATGTTTGATCACTTTAGGCTTCTCACACCACCATGACACGTCTAAAATAAAACTATAGACATACCTACTAAAACAGTTTAAGCCTATAACAATGTTTACATGTTAATAATGCGCTATAATAATAAATATAATAATTAATGTGGGATAAGTTTGTGCAGAGAGGCTGAAGTGCGATGAACAGGACACAAAAGCGCAATCACTTGCATTTTTTCAGAAACAAAATAGCTCAAATAAAAAATCTGTTTAAATGTCCATATGTGCATCATTCGGAACTTTAAAGAGTCAACAAAACGTTGTGATTATATAAGCTAAATAAAAAAAGTTTTTTTATTAACCTGCCGTCTTCATTTTTAATGTTTGTTTGAAGAAATCTGTCATGGAACGCATCAGAAAAACGGGCTTGTTTCCTCAATTACATCATGGCGCGTGTGACTTCACTTGTTGCAAAAGAACGTGTTGGCGTCTGCGCCGAGTGTAGCTTTGCCTGGCCGTAGTTTTTGAGGGTGCAACTGGTGTAAATATTGAACAGAAAGCTGGACGCAACGAAGTCCTACGTAGGACTTACACCCAGCTTTTTTACGTCCAGCTGGTGCAACTGGTCCAAGGAGTGTAGCGTGTTTGACGTGCTGCGCAGGTCCACTGTCTCGTCCTCCTCGGGCAACCCTGCGCTAACCAACGTTAGTAACGTTACCTCGTCACAACAATCAGGTAAGTGATTGTAGTTTAACAATAAAGCACTTGACCAAATTTGGGGAACAACAACGTTACTCCAGCCCACAAAGAATCGGAATTGAGAATCTCCGGGCACCTTATGATTTGTCATTAAGGTGCTCTATTGTGTTAAGTACATATTTGTGTGTGGTTCATTTAATTGTTTGAGTAGACTAGGACTTGTGGTCGTGCCACTTTGTCTACCTCGTAACAAATGTGGGCTTGTCCATGTATTATTAGTAGTTTTTTTTTTCCCTCTAATTGTGAAGAAAAAAAAAAAATATTACAATGATGTATTTAGATTTGCATGTGGCCTATTAAGTAGAGTTTAATTTTGTTTAACTGTCCTTTTTGTAAGGGGGGGTATTAGGTGGTAGCATAATTTTTAGTGTGGAAGTGGATATCGAAGCATTTCTTGGTAATCCAACTATTGAACAGCTGGATAAATTTAGAAAGAAAGATCTTTTACGGCTGGCCGATGTTTTAGAAATCCCGGTTGTGCCAAATAAAAAAAAGATTAAATCTGAGCTTCTTTCTAAAATGATAGCTATTGGTGTTTTACCAGAGGAAGGAGGTTGAGGAGGTGGAAGAACCAAGTGAAAGGTTGAAATCTGTCTCCCCTGAACGGGAAAGTGATCCAATGGTTACATTGAAATTAAGAGCTAGAACTCCAGATTAAACAACAATAGCACCAAAATCGTTTACTGCATTTAAGAGAGCTTGAGTTGTTCCGTGTTACGAAGAAGGAAGAGCGTGATGAGGGTGCTCAGAACGTTCAAACTGCTGGTGCTGCTCACACTGATCAATTTGATCCCAGTCGGTATATTCGTTTAGTCCCACCGAGGTCAACGCTTATTTCACAGCTTTTGAGCGTGTAGCTGGGAAATTAAGTTGTCCGAGGGATATGTGGGCACTTATGTTGCAGAGTAATCTAGTCGGTACGGCTCAGGAAGTTTGTGCCATGTTGCCTATGGAAGATTCTCTGAATTACAACCTAGTGAAAGCTGCAGTACTCGGGGCGTATGAACTTGTCCCTGAAGCCTATACGCAGAAATTTTGAGGTTATAGTAAATCTGACAAACAAACTTTTCTCAAATTTGCAAGAGACAAGAGGAACATGTTAAAAAAGTGAGGGTTTGCAGGAGTTAATTCTGCCTGAGGATTTTAAAAAGCGTTCTTGTTTTTATGTCACGATTCTGACCACCTTATAGCTGACTGTAAGGCGTGGAGGCAGAAAAATGCTTCCAAAATTAAGATAGCACATGTAGTAGTACGATTCTGGTGTGTGTCTCACAAATACCTCTGGGGTTTCCCGCTTGCGCTGTGCTCTCACGCACTTAATTATGGAGATCTGGTAGCTTTGTCTGACACTTTTCTTGCACGTTCAGATCCTACTGAACTGGCACTGTCAGTGGATAGTGCTGTGAAGGTGGCTAGTGATGATGGTGCTGAAGTCCCACTAATAATGTTAGGTCGGGCGGAACATGCGGCTGCTCATAAAATGGACTCCACGTTATCTCTCAGTATAGAGGTAGCAGTATCTGACAAAAGTAAGGAGTCAGGGTGGGTTATTATTGGGATGACGATGTTCTGATGCGCAAGTGGAATTCGGTGGTAAATGAGCATTTTGAGCATTTCCAACAACAGTAACTATTTCGTAGTACCTGAACTAACTGTTGTACCACCCACTTTTTGGTGTGTTCACACCACAGGACCTAGGAATGCTTTTAGTTTCAGTTTCAAAGTAGGGTCTAAAATAGTTCCAGGAACTATCGGTGATGTAAGCTGACTGGCTAAACGGGTATGAAAACGCCCTCACCTGACATGATTACAAAATGCTGTGTAAACACTGCGTCAACTATTTTTTTTAATAAACGTGATTTAACTGTTACGTGAAAATAACTGTTCTCATTTCATACATTGAAAAATTTTACAGTGTCACATGATCATTCAGAACTCAAACTAATACGCTGATTTGCTGCAAAGGAATATTATTATCAGTGTTGAAAACAGCTGTGCTGCTTAATATTTCTGTGCAAGCAGTTACACTTTTTTCAGGATTCTTTGGTAAACAGAAAACTTAAAAAGCATTTGCTTGAAATTTTACTGCCATTTAATTAGGCACTAAATGCATCATTACTGAAATAAAACCCGCATTTTGCTTAACATCTTCTTTTGTGGTTTAATTTAAAAAAAAGAAAAGAAACACAGTGTGCGCTTACCTTCGGCGAGTCTGCGCTCATGGCCGAAGAACACGCGTGTCTGTGAGCTGTGCAGGCAGGGCAAAGGCAGCTGAAGGAGGGAGCGGTCACCGCTCAACTGACTCATGCTCTGATGGCAAAAGGTCAAAGTGTCATAAATATCAACAGAAATGGCTCTTCTTTTCACATACAAGTTGTACTCAGGCATTCACCAATTACCATCCCCTCCATCAACGCCTGTAATAGATCTAAGTATTAAGTATATAGTATTAAGTCTGCAGACACAAAGAACTAGGAGCGCAAAGATAACTATCGCAATTTTTTTAAAGGGTTACTCCACCCCAAAATGAAAACGTTGTCTTTAATCACTTTTAAAAACACAATTTAAGATATTTTTGATGAAAACCGGGATGCTTGTGACTGTCCCATGGAGTATTCTGACCATGTCTTGCATAATTTTCTGGGCCTTGACAGTGTTATTTACTAGGAGGTCAATGGGACAGTCACAAGCCTCCAGGTTTTCTTCCAAAATACCTTAACTTTATTTTGTTTAGAGGACAAACAAGGCTTTTAGGGGCTTGGAAAGACAAAGTTTCCATTTTGTGGGGGAGCCCTTTAAGTTGAAAACAGTACAACATAACTCAAAATATATATACTAATGTAGGATTTCTTTATAATACTTAAATAACGTTGCCATCGGACTGTAACCACAATCAAAGTCTCATTTCAATTTTGAATAATGTGATGCGTTTTACACAAAGGGTCTATAGATGATTGAGAATGATCATTTGCTGCATCACTGAACTGCACAAATATTTCTGCTGTCTGTGATACGCGACAGATATTTTACACTGTTCCTGGAGTGTTAGAGCGGTACCATAAAACTCCCATTAAGAAATAAAACAAGAAGAATGTTGTCATTTCCTTTTATTACGTATTCAGGCCGGGTGCTTGAAGATGATGGAGTTCTGTGTACCAGAACAACCCAAGGCCAGAAGGCTGATGAAAAAGACTCAACCAAACGATGAAGAAAGAGCAGTCTGATGCAGAGACACAGGCGGTTAAACTCAGGACTGTGGTGGGGGAAAGAAACTGGGTCAGGGTCCTGCATCTGACACTACCAGAGTCTAGCTGCTTTATGAGAGCAAAAAAAAAAAAAATGCAGGTGAAAACTGCTCTTTTTACTATTAAGGTCATCGCACACCGAGTCCAAAATTTTCACACATTTTAAAATAAAATACAACATATATTATTGTGTCAATCAGGTTTAGACACTGCCTCTGAAACTTTCTCCAATCATAAAACGATTGGATCGGGTTAGTTTTTCTCATTCTTAGCAAGCATTTTGAGAGGTGTTGACCACCAATTCAGAACCACCATACAAGCGAACGCCAAAATCCAGAATGCCGGTTGTAAAGCTCATCCACCTTGTCTTGTAGCACAAAGCACTGTAAAGATCATTTGCACACCTTACTTACTTAAAGCCTTTTTTTTAATATATCGCTACCAAAGCATCAAATCGAGACACTTACATCCTGAAGTAAACTTTGAATTGCCTGTGATATAATCCTGCTGATCCTAATACGGACGCGGAAATCTAGTGCTTCACGATTAATCATATAGCAATCGCAACTGCGATGTCAGCATATGCTGCGATTATATTAAATAATTCTTGCGTTCACACCAGACGTGAATGAAGCGTTAAGCGCGAGTGATTTACATGCGAAGACACAATTAGACATCCCTGCAGCACGATTCGCACAAATTAAGCGGCGCGTACGCAGAGCAGGAGCAGCATGCGCCAATTGTGCTTTCATACTGGCAGCGTTTGTCGCGCGCGGCTTGCACTGCAGCAGGCTGTGTGCGGACATCTACTTCATGTTCCACTGAGCAAGCAGCTGAGTTTTCAGACAGCATTTTAAACATGATTGTCACAGACATGCGCCCACTGTCCATGGTGGAGGATGATGGCTTTAAAGCTATGATTTCTAAATATTTGATAGCTTTCTGTCGTATTTTCCAGCGTTCTTCTCCAAACACTGTGTGCTTTGATTTATGTTATTGCCAGCATACTTTGTGATGGGACTGTCTATATTATAGTTTGCACAATAAACTTGAGCAAAGTTTCCAATACATGTATATAAAAAAAATTACAAAATTATGTCACGTTTTATATAAGAAATATTACATTTGCCAGGCAACAGAAAGGCAGATGCTAGATTGAACAGGTTATGATTTGAGATCCAATTACAATAATTAACAAAGTGCATTTGAATTGAATAATTGAATTGAAAAACTAATCTTAAAGCTAACAAATGCCTCTAGTTTTATTCATTTAACAGACATTTGAGGTTTGGGGGAAAACTAGTGTAAACTATGTATCAAAATGAAAGTTAATTGAATGTGATTTAATTCAGTAATGTAAAGAAGTTACTGTTATTTAATTTTGTACAATTTAGTTTTAATTAGTTGTTGCTAGATTGCACCGTATACTCTATCTCAGTTGAGAAATACAGCATTATTAGTAATCTGTGTGTGCGTTTTCCTTTACAAGCAAGTTGAGTCATACCACTTGTTTATCGTATCGCAAATCGCGATTTTGACCTCAATAATTGTTTGACCAATGTGACATTTTTCCCAAATCGTGCAGCCTTAATCCTTTCTATATCCCAGGTCTGGATGGACCCAATATTTTATTTCCCCTTTTTCTCTTTTTAAGAAGGGATAGGACTACAAAATCAATTTCATGTATTAATACACGTAGGACTCAAAGTGAAAGGTTTCTAATTTTTAGGTTAACAAATACAAAAAAAAATGCATGTGAAAATTTCAGACACAGTGCGCAATGACTTTTAAGGCCCTCCTTTTTAACGAAATCGAAGAATGAACTTAAAAATGGCACCACTGTGCACAAACACAGTTTGAATCG
Organism: Enteromius afrohamiltoni; assembly: GCA_034779775.1. Classification (NCBI taxonomy): domain Eukaryota; kingdom Metazoa; phylum Chordata; class Actinopteri; order Cypriniformes; family Cyprinidae; genus Enteromius; species Enteromius afrohamiltoni. The sequence continues at coordinate 7,338,843 of JAUYWG010000057.1, read as the reverse complement.
GCTCACAAAAGCAAACTTTTTTGTTAGTTCGTTTGACTCCTAAACACCTTTGAGCTCTCATTGGAGGCGGTTACCCAGACGGTGGGTGTGTTCTAGAACTCCACCTTCTTTGATGCAAACTTTTTGTCTTCTTGGTTTGTCTTCTCATTCAGCTGATTGAGCAACAAGTCACTATATACATAGCTGAGCAGCCACAGACATATCCGCACCTGTACGATGGCTCACAGAGAAACTTTACAAGCTTAATCAATTCATTCCTACAAAAGAAATAACAATGAAGCTTGTGTCAACGACCCAAAAAGCGACGTAGAGAAACATCAGATGCAAGTTTACCAAAGCCATGAAAAGAATGCAACTAGCAAGGAAATAAATACTGCTGCTGTGAATTTAAAGGGTATACAATAAATAAACCTTTTTTGTTGTGATTCAAAAATGAATCGAAACCAGATGTCAGAAAGGTCACTCAGGCTTTTCAAGCCTCTTTTTGCCCTCAAACGAAGATCAAAAAAGAAGTTTGTTTGAAATATGTCAGGACCTTTAGTGTTTACTCTGGTCGATGTGGTGTAACCCTCATGATATTTTTACTATTTAACCAAATAGTAAACACCATAAAGTGACAGACTGCAGCACAAACAGAACGATATCGTCTGCTGGTGTGGACACTAATATAGTTATCCTTCCGAGTGGCAAGTAATGGGATGTTGCTAACCTTGTACACATAGAGGTATTCCCTGAGGAAAGCAGCCTGCTGTACAGCTGACTGTTTGCTGTCATTGATGAGAATGTGCCGGAAGGCGGCCACTGCGTTCTCTGGCTGCCGCAGAGTGAAGGATTGCCGACCGATGGTGAAGTTGATGTGATCTTCAGCCAGCGTCCAACCTTTACCTTTATACACCTGCAAAGCCTGGCAGTAGCACCTCAATGCATGTCTTTTCTGTAACAGAAAGAGAGACAGCGTGAACTGACTGACACATTAAAAGAATGCATCTGCATCCTTGAGAGCACTTGATGTTACTGCAACGGCAATAGCTTTCACAGCTGTTAAAGCGGCATTAACTCCCAGGTGAAAACTGACAGGCTGTCCTCATCTGACTCCGTAAACAGCTTTTTCTAATCACTTCAGAGCCAGTGCCTTTTCAGATGCCTTTTGATTTATTCGTTGCAATAAGCAGCAAACTTAGAGGAGTCAATCAAACTTGATCCGTTAAGGCAAGATATCAGCGCTTGACACTCGAGATGAGGCCTGGCATAACGGACACATTACAGAGCAAGAGGATGTACGTTTCCTGGGGGTGGGCGATACGAGTCGTTTTTATTTCATGGTAACAATATGCATCACAATATAATTGTTTTTGCTTTAAATAAAGTCTTAATATAATATAAAAACGTCTGATACAAATAAGATAATATGATATGTCATTTTACTCATGCTGATAAAAACAGGTGTGTATATTTAAGGAAAGTGTTTCTTGTGTCTGCTGTCATACCTGTCCAGCTTTGCTGAAACGATGACCAGCCAATATCATGTGAAAGGCAAACTTCCTCACCATGGGGCTGCGCATATTAATGAAGCAATGAGCTGCCTGCTCCAATAAGAGTGCGCTTCGCAGGTCTGAGTCCTATCAGAGAGGGAAAGAGGAAGTGATGTGAATTGGCAACTGGCCTAGCCAAAAATGAGAGTTGGAAACAGGAACACCGGTTTGAGATTACACGCTTCTGAAACATTTGGTTTAGTTTTAGTGATTGAGGGCGATTCAGAAAGGCCGTCAAGCTGGGACCTGAGCTCACCTCACTGGTCATCTTGATCAGAAGTGTGGCAGCATCTGAGTATTTGGTCTGACTCTTCAAAATCTCAGCACTTAAAAGACAGCACCGCTCAGCCAGTAGCATGTTTCTGGAACACAAACATAAAAAACAGTGCATTATATGCATGCAGGTTTCCAACAAAATCTGATGATCCATCGAGAACCATAAACTGATGTCTGACCTAAAAACAGAAGCAGCCGCTCTAATGCATTTTATTTATTTAAAGTAATAATGTATAGTACTATGCATAATAACAATGTATAATAATACTGGGTTTTTTTTTAATTTTGCATATGAGACACACATACAGTATATCTTAAAATATTTATATTTATTTACATTTATATATTTAGATATGAGATTTATCCAAAAGGTATCCATTTTTCTGTGTGTCTTTATATATACATAATAAATATACACAGAGCAAACAAATATATCATGTACACAAAAACTTTTATTTTGGATGGATTGACTTAATAATAAAACTACAGTCTGAAAAAACAAAACAAGGATAAAATGATTTATAAAATGAAATGAAAAACAAATGATAACAATACAATAAAAACAAAACAAAACAAAACTAATTTCTAAAAGCACATGAAGCAATGTTAGACCTAAAGATCTTTAGCCTATTTATTTAATAAATAAAATTAAATACATTTTTAAAAGCCACGTAAAATGACATCCGAAAACACAAAACACATGTAATTTAATTATTTATTAAAAATAAAAGCGAAAAAAATTCAAACGAAAAATGATGATGCTAAAACAGAAAGAAAAAACTATAACTAACTTAATTTATTCACTCATTGATATCAAATACTAATAAACACAGTAAAAAAAACTTAGTATGAAACACCGAAGCAAAAATATAAATGTTTAGTTGCCATAATGAATTACTAAAACTAAAAAAAGAACTAAAGTAATAGATTTAATTTAATTTCGTTTTTAAATATTGTACATTTAAAATACTAGAACCATGTGTATAAATGGGGGCGGGAATAAAATAATCTCAATACGAATCAACTAAGCAGCAACATGCGACAAAACTAAATGCAAGCGAATGCATGTTCTTACTTGCACACGTCTCTGTAGGTCTGAATGGCCGTGTCCATGTAGTGTGCTGGGTACGGTCTGGGAGCCCCACTTTGCAGAAAGGCAGCGACTGCAGCCATCTCCTGCAGAGACAGAGACAGTATTACTCTGATAACCCACAGAAACTAATCTCAAGCTGCAGCTGTGCTATGACTGTGGTGAGCATCTCACCAGCGCTCCAGCAGCATACAGCATGGCCTGGTCAGAGAGGAAGTCCTTCTTGGCAGTGTGGTAGCAGCTGTAGGCCAGCTCATAGTGCTGAACGAGGAAGCAGAGGTCCGCCATTTTCCTGATCTGAAGCTCTGGAGCCTCCGAGGGATAGCTGATATCACAGAGGTCAGGGGGGTCAGATGAGAACAACAAAAACTATTTCATTTGTACTTCCAAGTGACTTACAGCAGCCCTGCAGTGTTCTTTAGTTCAGCAATACTCTTCTCTGGGACTTTCCCTCCACCAAACAACTTCTTAGTGGCCGAGAAAAGAGATCGGCTCAGACCTTTTCTTGACACGAGCTGGAGAAGATGAAGAAAATGACAAGTTTTAGAAATATATATAGACACACATATATTTGCATTACTGAAAAAGCTAAGAAAATTCAATTCAAAATTTAATATACACTTGACTCTTGGGTAATTTAAGAATATTAAAAATAATAATTTAATAAATAAATAAAATCAAAATAATACATTTATAATTAAATGTAACTACATTTACAAAAAAAAAATTAAGTTGTAATAATATTTTTAAATATTACAGTTTTATTATTTTATTAAATAAATGCAGCCTGGCTGAGAATAAAAAAAATATAAAATAAAAAAATAAATAAAAAATCAAACTTGGCATAATCACAAAATACCCAACAAACAGAATACACAGGTACCAGGAAAAAACTATTTGGATTGGATAAGGCACATTTACACACCTGGTCATTTAGCTGGCGTATGTTCTTCTCGATGTGCGGCAGTAATCCCCTGAAGGTGAACTCCTGGATAAACTGCCGGATGTGGTCGTGATCGTTCAAGGTCAGGCAGGTTCCTCGAGGGGTTGTGGCGGTGTGAGAGGTCACGCTGGCCTGTTTGTGAGGCCTTGTCACATCTACATTGTTTACAGACTGACTGGTGTTGTTGCTAGGGTAACCAGCATCAGCGGGCTGGTCCAGCTGCAGAGGATGAGTCTCTGAGACACCGTCTACAAACACGAAAGGAACATCAATCAATCTCATAAATATGACGCTTATAACCAAAATCCCTAATAATGGGGTTCAACTGTGCCGGACTAACCTCTAACGGATGGCTCAAAACCATCTTCTTCAGCGCTGATGTTGTTTTCAACCGCATTACTCACTGCAGATTCTTCATATAGCTCCTATAAAAGCCCAGCATGGATCGGGAACATTTCATTTAGCTCATGCCAAATTCAGAGAAATCAAAACACAGTAATTCCATATAGGGCTGGGCGATATGTTTCATATCGGTCGATATCAATATTTTTATGACCCATTTAAAACAAGGACCTGGAGAAAAATATATTACATTTAAACATTTTTATTTTAAACTTTACATTCCTCTGATCATAATCCCCTCAGTTACCAAGACAGAAATGTCAACAACCATGGGAAACTCAAATAATTCAAATGTAAACATAATACCACTGCCTCCGTTATATCTTTGTAGCGTTTGGATTCTTTATCATAAGGCACTGATGCGGAGTACCTCTCCGTGGTGGTCTGTGGCAGCTACAGATGTTGCTGGTGGAATACGGCTGTTCTCTCTGTTTTCTTCCGAGGAAGAATAAAAACGATTGAGCGTTTACACATTTTTTTACTGATATCAATCATATCGCTATCGTTTTATCGCCCAGCCCTAATTCCATAAGGCAAATGCATGTTAGACAAGACCAATCATTTTAGTAATTTTAGTAACAAAGTCAATTTTTTTTCCTTCCTTTGTGTTCGCCAGAACAAAGAAATTCATAGATTTGGTAAATGACAGAATTTTAATTTTTGCCGATAAAGTGCATGAGATGCATGTTCAGAGCATGAAGTGGAATTGTGGCACTCACAGGGTTGTGTATGCTGGTCTTGTGTAAGTACTGACTCCAGGGGTCCGGCATCTGTTCGTCCGCACCAGTGCTACCACTCCTGGAGTTTATCTTCAGCAGATAGCAGCCCTGAGTACCATAGCGCTGTTTCATATCCTCGTACACAGAGTCCGCCCTGAGAGACACAGAGACAGACATCAAAACCTGTTCTATACTATCATAAATATATATGACAGCCTGATCTTTCTCCCCACAGTCAGCTTATCTTCTATTCATCAGACCTGGAGGCTGCAGGCAGCACACGATTACTGAGATTGGCAACAAGCAGAGAACTCTCCGAGGAGGAAGCGGAAAGAAATTCAGATGACGTCCAAAGTGAATATTCCACGAGATAAAAAGCTTTGCAAATGCTGTTCATGTTGCTTTTAAGATTCATTTCTGTTCTACTCTTAGCACGTTCTCTAATTAAATGCATTCAGTTACAAAGGAGAAGCAGAAATCATTCTCCTGACATCACTTCAGCTTTAATCCCCGAGGCAGTGTTGGATACACGTTTGCAGTTTTAATCAACTCTATTCGTTTAATTGCAGAATCAGAACGAGCAGTTGGAATATCAAAAGTTATGATTCACTCGGTGCTGGACATTAATTCATGAAAATTCCAGACATCAGCTACCTTTTAAAAGCAGCATAATTGATTGATGAGTCAACGCATGCTCATGTACAAGAATAGAATCACAAATATCTTTTATTCACCCTGATTTCACTTTTAGACAAACTACAGAAGTCCATAATAATGCTTGGCCCGGAGGAAAAAAAAAACCCAGTCCCCGGTTGTCTTCTCACATGAACATGTTATACATAATGATAGACTATTTTAGCCGGAAGCAATGGTTTCAATGAAAAAAAGGTTTAAAACACCCCACTCGGGTGTTTTAAACACAGCTTTTTACTTCACAAGATGTTATCCTTAGAAATTGAATTGTGGATTATTGCAATGTTTTTATGAACTCTCATTCTGACGGCACCCATTCACTGCAATACTAAAATTCCAGAATTGTCTTAAGATTATAAAAAAAGTAGTGCTGTCAAACGTTTAATCGCATCCAAAACAAAGGTTTTTGTTTACATAATGTGTGTATGTCTACTGCGCATATTTATAATGTACATAGTATACATCAAACATTTACAATATATTTATATATTTTAGATTATACATGAAAAATCTTGCATGTAGCATATAACCATTAACATTTTTCTTAAATATATACATGCATAATATATATGCATGTACATCAATGCAAGCACACAAATGCATGCATGCATGTTTGTATTTATATATAAATAATACAAATGCAGAAACTTTTAATTATTTGAACGCACTAAAAAGAGTAATTTTCCAAGCATTGCTTTTTAAACATTTATCTCCTTTCTAAAAAAGTTTTAGTGATCCATCTCCATATTTTTTTATGAACTCACTGGAGGGGAGGACTTTGAGTGAATAACAACCTCTACTGACTATTTTTATGGTCCTTTTCTAAATGTTCTAGAAACGCAGGTTTGCAATGAAAAATAACAGCATTCACATATTTTGGGTGAACTATCCTTTCAACCGTTATACAGTATGTGGCATGCCTGACTGTTGACGGTGTAAAACAGGACAAAAACAAAACGTAACAGGAAACAAGCAGTAAAGACACACACACACCTCTGCTCGTCTCCTTCACTGATATCATGGAGCAGGACATAATATTTGAGCGTGTTGGGGATGAACCATTTGGGATGAGTGTATTCCCCACTGTGCTGGATTCGGTGCTGTTCCTGCGACAGCTTGAGAAACTGCTCTGTCGGCACCGCCTCACGGGACGACACCACCAACATACCTGCAGTCGAGCTCAGGAGATCTCACAGAACACAGATGAACACAACTAAATCTAAAAGACCAATTAAGTGAGAGGTTTAGCCAGACCGGGTACAAGAAAGTTTGGATTTATCATATTTTACTTACCAGAAGTTTTGGGTCTGTAATCATATTATAATAATGTGAAATTAATCTATTGTAATGTTGATCAGATAAATGCACACGGTCATCAATAGACAGGGTGGATTATTGTTGATATTTACCATTTACTATAGAAACTATAGACAGTTTGTGACATTTTATAGCAGCTGAACGTTATATATGGTTCAAATGTCAATGCGCCCCTTGTGGTTAAAGAAAGAAAGAAATATAAACGCATAAAGAAGTGAGTTAGAGTTAATAGCAAAGGAAGGATACAGGCCAGGTAGTGGTTGAGGAACTCGTGCTCTGATGCTGGCATGGACTGCAGGAAGTTCTCCCGATAAGTCTCAAACCATGGTGTTGTTGCTGTAAGATAAACACAAAGAAATATTGTCTTGTTCAGAAACAAGATTATTACAGGCCGCGTGACCATCCCTCCGGGCGGAAGAGGAGAGAAGCACATTATGAAAGCCCCAAGAAATGCCAGAAATAAGAGATCACTTTTTTTACAGCAAGACACAAAATTTAAAAAATGCTTGAAAACCAACAATCTAATAATTTCCCAATAGTTTAATTAAATGCAAATACAGTTCACATAAAAGTGGCACATAAAAGCTCTTATCTTGCAAATATAAAGCAAAAATATAAACCTTTCTACAAAATCACGTGTAGATTATTGCTGAAATGACTACATTTCAATAAAATTGAAGACTTTCTGACCTAATCAGCATTTAACCCTTTAAAAAAAATAAACATGTTGAAAATAGGCTGAAACATTAGTATTCATGATCCATTTTCCCATTCTTATTATATCCAGCAATGAGGGGAAGATGAGGATGCTGGTTTTTATGCTCCCGCTTCATTAGAGGAGTTCCTTGACATTTCGTCTCAATCAATGAACCCCTCAGAATCAATCATGACAATAAGCACACAGCATGATGCACTTCACTCAATGTTCAACTCTTTATCTGAATCATTACAGAGAAGGTAGAGCTTACACCATATCTACACAAGACAACAAAATCATATCACTATCATTAAAATCAATGAAGCGCATCACTTGCTTAAAGTGACCGATGATTACAATGGCAACATTCTAGTGACAAAAAAAAAATAATAGGACAATTTACTTTAACTTTTAATTGTGCTTTAATTGTTTTTGATGTACCATATTAATGTTTCATGCAGGATTATGGTATTATTTAAAACAAGCGTAATTGTTCATAAACTAGTACACTGTCCTTAATGTGTTTTTATTTTTAATTTAGGAGGCACATTAAAATATTTCGCTGAAATGTACCTGTTAATACTGTTTTTGGAAAATGAAGATCGTAGGAAACATACCCCCTGCAGTAATGATGTTAAAACTGCTAATCATTTTTAATCATAATTCCAATTATTAATTTGAAGTCACCTGACCTCTATAATTCATAATGTGAAGTGATTAAGAATATCTCTTTAAAGAAAAAAAAAGGGCCTGATTAATGTCTCAAAACCCCCCAAAATTTAAAATAAAATACTTAATAAAAAAAAATAAAACTAAGTATACACATTTTTTTTAAAAAGTGTTTTGTGTTTTTTTTTAACATCCTTAATAAATGAATAATAAAATAAAGTTTACCAACTGCGTACCAATGCAATGTTTTAAACACTTTTAACACTGTATCCTACAGAAAAAAAAGAGAAGAAATTCCACATATACA
>JAUYWG010000057.1:7308336-7321310 GCA_034779775.1 Enteromius afrohamiltoni | reverse complement strand
GGTCTTATATAGACAGGTGTGTGGCTTTCCTAATCAAGTCCAATCAGTATAATCAAACACAGCTGGACTCAAATGAGTGTAGAACCATCTTAAGGATAATCAGAAGAAATGGACAGCACCTCAGTTAAATATATATATATATATATATTTCCATAATTGTGGGTCACAGGGTCTGAATCCTTAAAAACCATGTGATATTTCAGATTTTCTTTTTTAATAAATCTGCAAAAATGTCAACAACTCTGTGGTTTTTCTGTCAATATGGGGTGCTGTGTGTACATTAATGAGGAAAAAAAAAATTAGCAAATGGCTGCAATATAACAAAGTGAATAATTTAAGGGGGTCTCAATACTTTGTGCAAGTGGTTTTGGGGTTTTTATTAGAAAAATCTTACATACCGTGCCTTTACCTCTTATAAACATTGACAGACATTGTGCTATTTACTTTAAATAAATTATTATTCAAATTATTAATCTTTGGGATTTATAGTTGGCATAATGTTATTATGATTATTATTATTATAGCTAATATTTTAGGGGTGTAACAAACATGGTCATTTTCCAAATCAACAGTCATCCTTATCCACTTGTTAGTGGGGACTTTGGAGTGAGCCGAGCACATGCGTGTCATTATTTAGTCATGTGGAATGCACTTGTCAAAGGGAGCGATGTCATTTCCTTATTATCTTCAGCTGGAATATTCCTGTGATGTTGTTATGCTAACAACAATAAAAAGACATTTCTAACATTAAAACAGCAACATTACTATTCTTTTCTAGAGTTTTTTTTATGATATTTAATGAGATTAGCACAATGCAAACACTTTTACTATTATGACTGCCAACCTGAAAATATGTCATGGTAGAGGAATAGTCAAACACAGCTGGATATCCACTGATATTATGACAACTGACCCCCTCTGGATCCCACCTGGTCCCTCTTCACCCACCCTTCCCTTGCAGCGTGCATGACAGGAACAACCAAATATGCTCAAATATGTTGCCGCATGCACCTGTGTGTTTTCTCTCCACAATCACATAAGCACAACATATAGAGTCAAGAAGAGACTTTGCTCCCAAGCTGCCATGGCATTCCTGAATAAATCCAATCACATCACTGAGGGACACACACACATAAAGAGCAGTGTGTTTATTTGGGTCAACCTAACTGTGTTACCAGCTTTTCTACGAATCCATAACTCACTGCAATGTGAGAAATGTGTTTTTCTTATTATATGAAAGAGTCCTCTGACAAGAAGTGTATTAGTGTAGTCCATGACTGATATGAGAAGTCTGTCTGCTGTATAAAACGGGTGCCATGTTTTTCCACATTGCTAAAAAACCAAGATTGCTGTGAAATGGAACTATTCTAAGACTTCAGTCAATGAATGTTCAGACAGGAATTAAAAGCAGTTCGAGGAACTAAAACTGAAAACAAACGAAACAGGAAACGGTGCACAAAAGCTTTAGCTGAAAATGAAACATGATTAGCTTTTTAAATATTCATAATTGGTTAATAAATGTCATTTGGCTCTAATAACTTTTTGTAAAACCAGCAAATGTCGTCCACGTTAAACTTGCAGAATTACATAATGACTGCAAATCCTTTCATAGCACATGCTCTAATGAAGGAAAGACCATTACAATTACATCTATCCACAATGGCACTGCACCCAAGGCACACACTTCTGTCTTATCATCTCAGGTAATCAAACCCTTGACCTTGGCGTCGTGTCAAATGTGTTCAATTTAGTTTTTGCAGTTTAAAAATTAATACTTTCGTTGCACCAAAATATGCACTTCAGGTGTTGTGAAACTTCAGGTTCAGGTGGTACATCTGATATGCCTGCCTCTTAAGGGTTATCCCACATCCTTTACTAGATATAGGCTGGTGATTAACAGCACAGAGCTCAGTCCAGAGGTAATCTAACCCTCACCAACAGAGGCATCTGATCTGTGCTTTGTCTGTCTTAGGCTCGTCACTAAATGGTCAGGTGAGTGGAAATCAGATCCGATTTCACAAACAGGGAGATGAATCCGTTTTAAAACGCTTCCTATCATTTTAACTGAGGAACAGAGCTGGATTACGAAACGGCTCATAAAAAAGACCCTATATGGGTCTATAAAAAGTCTTGTGGTACCAAAACATACTTAAGAGGTACACTTAGTGCATAAACCACAAAGAAATAAATAGCGATGCAGGCCAGAGAACTTGCTGATCATTAGAGGCCTAGGCTGACCTATAAGGGCCCCGGGCCCCTCAGGGTGTGGTGCAAAACTATTAGCAACCAAAACACTTAAAAATATAAACACTGTAGTCTAAGAAGAGGCCTCACTGGATACAGAATATGGCCTAGAAATCGAATAAACTTCCTACCTAGATTAGCATTTTAACATGCATGACTAAAAACCCAGTTATCTTGGACACGCGTTTCAGAAAAACTGGTTAGCTGCCTAAACAGGCATCATTTTGGGGTCTGTTAGCTGTCAAACTAGACTAGTTTTGGACACGTCCTTCAAAACTTGTGAGTTCCTTTAGACTTTGCTGATTATTAGATCAATGGGCTCCTTGGCACAAATGGCACGAGATAACCACTGGGGCATAGAGCACGTGCTGATCTCGAAGGTCCCGGGCCTCTCAGGATGCAGTTTAAAAAAAAATAAAGGATGCTGAGAAACCATTAGCAAACAAAACGTGACTATTTAGGCAGCATTTAAAGATGCATAACTAAAAATCCAGTTGGCTGTGTATTAAAAACCTAACGTAGATAGCCGTCAACCTAGACAAATGTTTGGGCATGTCTCAAAAAAGAAAAAAAAAAAAAACATATTAAGCTGAGCACGTTTGGGTGTGTATCTACAAATCTAGTGACCTGCCTGCCTTAACAGCATTTTTGGTGTGTGCCTGAAAACCTACTGAGCTGCCTAAATGACATAGACATCACTTTCAGTATGTTTAAAATGCTCCATTGATAGAGAGCATTTTTGGGCATGTCTGTTAAAATCTATACTGAACTGCCTAGCTAGGCTTTATTTTTCCCGTCTGAGCGTTGTTATGGCACCTGGACTGTTTTGGTCAGTGTCTTGGCAGACAGCTTACTATGTTTTGAGACGCAGCCAGTGTGTATGTGTAAGGGAGCTGTCTAACGACCGTCTTATCTAGTGATCATCAGCTGCGGTGGGTGATCCGCAGTTGTCAGATCAGCTGGCCTCTTACCCTCGGACGTCAGGCGGCAGAAAGGCCGCAGCAGCTCCGGGAAGCTCAGACTGTTTTTGCGGGTCACTCTCTCCGCATCCTCGCTGCACAGGACGGCCACCATCGGCACGAACGAGTCCTGGATGAACTCCTGCACTGACTGCACGCACTGAGCCATGAGCGCACCTCGTCTGTTCTTCACCGAGCTCACGGATCTGCTGCTGGGCTGAAGACAAACACCTCCTTTACTGACAGCCGAAGGCAGACATGTTGAAATCTACTGCCTGCTGATCGATTTCGCCCAAGAAGCTTAGCGGCGGTCAGGTGACTTTACTTCCGCAATGACATAAAAGCTCTGCGTCTGCCATAATAAAAGTCCTGGCGTCCCAAAATAACCTCTTTATTTTCGGTACTAAATATAGACTAGACAAACAGATAATGTATAATATAGAGTGTCAGAGGCATTGGTGTGGCATGAACTAATACTGTTTGTTAAATGGCACAATTAAAATTGTATGCACAAGTATGTAATTAGCCAACAAAGTTAACTTCTAAGTTTATCAGTCTATTGCCTTCATGCAAAAACGTTCTTAAACAGATTCTGAAATGGTATTATTTATGTGGCAGTCCCAAAGAGTCATAAATACAGATTTGTTTGCAAAATTAGCGATTTCAGGTTAAACCGGTTCTATATTTATTATCATAAAGGGAAAGTAGCTGAAGCATACACTCCCTCTTCGTGACCATAAGGAAGTTGAGCTGCATTTAAGCAGGGCAACATGAAAGTAAAAACAGCACAAGAGACTAGACAAACAGACAAAACAACATATGATTTGACATGTCCGCTTCGGAGGAAGAGTGTCCTGTATGCAGGGAAAACATACAGAATCCTTCTCAACCATCTTTATGCTGCGGAAAAGTGTAAGTGTGGCTTATATTCAACAAAGATGTGGATTTTGCTGCCTTCACAAGAAGACTTTACAAACATAAAAACCTGTAGATCAAACTTGTGAGGCATTTAACATGATTTAACATATGCTAATGTTTAATTTACATTTTTATACAGTAATACCGTGTATAAAAATGTGCAATTGTAAAATATATTTGATAAGTGATAATAAATCAAACTCAATTCAGTAAATCAAATTTTCTCAAAAATGTCCTGTTGTAGTTGGAAATGGCTTTTATGCTGGACACTTTATTTATTTATTTTTTTTTTAGTGTGTGTGTGTGTGTGTGTGGTATAGATTTGCAGCCTATGCTGATTTACAAGTAGCCTAAATATAGTTTCTAATAAATAACCTGGGCATTTCCTGGCAGCAAAAAGCGAAAGTATTTCTAGAGGGAAATTCCATCACATGATAGATTTACCAAAACTACCAGCATTTCCAGCCAACCTTTTATCATTGATGGTAGTTGATTGTTTTATGCTCGCTCACGAGCACACTTTGTCTCTTTTTAACTTTCAGAATTTGCCAACGATGCCTCAGTCAGTCTTTTCGATACAGGGCTCATTGCCCATACTGCAGAAGCTCAGCAAACAACCCTGATTATGCAAATAATCCAATCCAAGTAAGTAAAAACCCAGCTGAAGTGAGTATTAAATATAAAGTCGTCAAGGATCACATGCTTAATATATTTTGTTTCAGCGTCATGGTAGGAGAAGGTACATGCGCTCAATCCTGCCTGGAGATATTCAGTCGTTTGATTCAAGAAGACGTGTTGGTGCAGGCATACAGACGTAAGTCCCAAGCCAATTTCATTATTTAGTGTATTTTGTGTCAAATGCATAAAACTTCATCATTTCTTTTAAACCAACAGTCTCATCAGCCAACTTCGAAATTCAATGGAACAAGATGCTGCCGCTCAAGCCAGTCCAGCCAATCAGGCTGCAGTGCCACCCACCCCTCCCCCAAATCAAGCCCCTCCCCCTTTAATTTCCCCTGCACGCCCTGTTCCTATGCCTCAGGTCAGATCTCTACGTGTAAATTCAGTTGCTGCCCCACAACCTGCGCCCTTTTCTGCTGCCCTGAGTGGTTTTATCCAAGTCCCACCTCCACCTGCCCCAGCTCCACTGCTGCTAAACACCGCCCCGCTCCAGGATAATATGCAGTTAGCACTGGACGAATGGTAAGTCCTATCAAGAGGATGACTATTTTATTGACACTACGGTTTGTTATAACTCATATTTTGTTTCATTCACAGGTCCTGGCAAACAGAGATCAGTCTAATGGAGAGGAATCCACAACCTCAGGGGTGAGGACTTCTGTTTATTCACTTTTATTCACAAACACACTACATCACTAAAAGCCTGTGGAAAACTCCTTTTAATTAGCATGTTTGGTTATTTCGATAATTCAACAAATCCTAATCATAAGGCACAAAAAACCATTTTGATAGATGTGTGATTTTTTTTAGATGTGTTCTGTTAAGATATTTATTGAAATGTCACATTTTTATTAGTTATATGCATTGATAAAGATTTATTTGGACAGCTTTAAAGGAAATTTTCTTAATATTTAGCACCCTCAGATTCCAGATTTTCAAATAGTTTCTAGGGCAAATATTGACCTAACCAACCATACATCAATGGAAAGCTTATTTATTCTGATTTCAAAAAGGACTATGTATCTCAATTTAGAAAAATTGACTGGTTTTGTTGTCCATGGTCACATATAATGTATATAGCAATCACATATAATATATCCAATCCAAATATATTCACACTTATTTGCTTAATATGATTGTACCTGAACATAAGCTTGGAAAACCCCTTACTGTTCACCAAACAAAAAATGAAAATGACGATTTTAATACATCTTGGCCCGGTTTCAAAAACTGTTAAACTTAGTTAAATTAAGATATTTAAGCAACTTTTACAAAAATGCCTTCTAAGAAAATATTACAGGTGTGCATCTTAACACAGAACAATAACACTGATACGTTTTAATATATGTGAGAGCAAGATATTTTCATCTGAGACAGCTCAAACATGCAATTAAGTCTGGGTCTAGCTTAAGCCTTGTCTGTGAAACTGGGGGTTAGTTAAACACTTTTAATCTGATTTTTGTTTTTTTTCCACAAAAAGTTTACATTCCATGACATACCAGTTACACAAGGGTTTCTCAAATCTTACTCTGGAGGTCGAGTGCACTGCAGAGTTTAGCTCCAACCCTGATTAAACTCACCTGTGATTTTCAAAGGATCCTTAAGACACTGGTTAACATGCTCAGGTGTGTTTGATTAAGGTTAAAGTTAAACTCTGCAGTGCATTGAATCTCCAGGGTATGATTTCAAAACCCTTGATTTACACGGTGCAAAAATGTGTTTTTAGAAAGATTATCAATAAGATCAATATTAAAAGAGGTACTTTATTGGCATCTGTTGTTACATGCAGAACCTATAACATTCCATTGCACAATTTTTTTATTGTAAGAAAAGTGTTTTTTAGATTATTTGGGGAACCCAAAATGATTTCCCAGAACATTTACAGCGTAACTCATTTAGAACATTTATTTAGAACATTTAGAACCTTTATTTTTAGCATAATTAAGCATTTTGCTAAAAACACTCAAAAATACAGTGTGCTAATTTCCCCTTTTCCTCGCTCTCTTTTTTTTAGTTCAATTGTGAGGACATTTGTGTGTCCGTACTGTCAGGACAGTGGACTGGATGAGCTCGATCTACGTGATCACTGCAATGAACACCATGCCAGTGACAGCAAACGAGTGGTCAGTCACCATTTATGTGTAACATCATGTGGAGTGATTCTAATATCCAATCGTGTGTAGAATTAAACCTGCAGTATTCCTTGTTAAAAATGACATAAACACGTATTGTAGGCTTATTGATAAGAAATATGCTTTTGTGCACAAGTAATACTCCAAATAAAGTTTCTATATCAGTAGGTCTTGTGTCAGTAAATATGTTAATCGATTTGAACTATGCATAGTGTGAAATAAATATATTTTAAATATATAACTTTTTAGGGTACACATACACAGCATTGTTTTGATGGCTCTAAAAGTCACAGTGCTACACTTTTCAGGGGAGATCAAGTTATAAATGGCTTACTTATATTTAAACACCCTCAAATTAAAGCATCAGATCCAGAAAAAGCATTTTTGTGTGTGCTCTCTGGCGCCCTCTAGGTGTGTCCAGTGTGTGTGCAGACGCCCCACGGTGATCCACAGTACTTCAGCCGCAACTTCATCGGCCACCTCAACCTGCGCCACTGCTTCTATCTGGAAGACATAACTGTGAGTACACGTACACGTATCGAAGTGTATCTAATACATATGTTCACAATAATGTCATAACCGTAATCCTTTATTTCTATATCCCACAGAATCTCAACCAGAGCGATGAGATGAACATTCAGTGTGCAATTCTAGCGTCATATAGGGAAAATATTTAGACTTCATTTTCAGAAAGATGATTTTTTTTTTGTTTTTTGGTGACATCTTAAAAAAATGCTTGGGAAGATGATTCTGAACTACAATGATATAAGCAAAGAAATGGTATATCAAGTATGTGATATTTAAGTATTTTGAACAACGTTATGTAAAATATAATATAATGCTTGCATATCTGATTAAGAGATATTTTAAGAAATTAACTTCATATGCTATCCAATGCATCTCAGGTATTTATCATGCGTTTAAAATTACTATTGATTTATCTGCCAAAAACGTTTTGCACAGCTTAGCTCTTCTTGCACTTTCTTCTCAGAAGAGAATATATATACTGTACAGTTATGTTTGTGGAGGGTATCTTTGAATGAATTGTTTAAGCGACATCAGGCTCTGTAAATCTATTTATGCTGCACCCCAATGTAAACAACAAAAAGTGCAATAAAAGTTTTAATACAATAACCTACGGGGGGAAAGAGCATTTTCCATCACAATTTGCAGAAAATGTGTGCAATTAAAGAAACAGTTCACCCAAAAATGAACTCACCCTCAGACCCATTTGAGTTTTTTGTTTCTGCATTTGAACAGATTTGGAGAAATGTAGCATTACATCAGTTGTTCACCAATGGA
Source organism: Enteromius afrohamiltoni (assembly GCA_034779775.1). Taxonomy (NCBI): domain Eukaryota; kingdom Metazoa; phylum Chordata; class Actinopteri; order Cypriniformes; family Cyprinidae; genus Enteromius; species Enteromius afrohamiltoni. The sequence goes on along the minus strand of JAUYWG010000057.1, from coordinate 7,313,074 downwards.
TCCTGTGCAGTGAATGGGTGCCGTCAGAATGAGAGTCTAAACTGCTGATAAAAACACCACAGTAATTCACATGACTCAAAAGCATACAAAACATTCTATGTTTTTAAGAAAGAAGGCCATCAGGAAATGACTAACTTCAAACAATTGCTTCTGGTTAAAAGACATGTGCTCTATCAGTATCATTCCTTTGTTCAGTGAAAAAGCAGTCTTGACTGAATCAGGAGAAAAATATTCACAGATCAAACAAATACAGTCCACAACAGTTCTAAACAATACAACTTGGGATCAAATATGGGTTTATGGGAAGCTCATTTTCATTAATGGACTGAAATTTCCAAGGGCAGGGCAATCTTTCATGGTTGATTCTGGCATTACAAGTTCATTGATTAGAACATGTGAATTCACAACAGCGCCTAGATGGACTGGCAACTACGACTATCCAGTCAAAAGTTTTACGAGACCCTTAAGATGCAAAAAAAATGGTAATGAAACACATTTTCCTAATGCCTGAAATATGCCTGAGAAGAGAATCTAAGTCATTCCATGACAGATGGTATAAGAGTAGATCATATTAAAAAGGAGTGGGAGATTTTTATCTATGCATTGCAGTGGAAGCTGATTAATGTACATGAAGTAACATGAATCCCGAGGAAATTGGCTTCATGTGAGTGATTTTACAGCAGTTTCAGATTCACCCTGCATCTTGCACATCTCAAACTAACTGGACTGGAAACAGTTTTGCTTGTGTGCATGTGTGCAATATTTGGTCAGGGAATATGAGTGCAGTGCATGACATGTAAAATGACCAGCAGGCATAGATGCTCTAAGGCATGTCCCAGAAATGTTGTGGCCAAAACCAGCCTGGTCTCATTGTTTATATGTACTAGTACGTAACATTTATAATCACAAAACATAGGTTTTTGTAAGTTATTATTGATGCTGAAATGTACAATTTGGACACATAAAAAAAAAGTAAAAAAAAACATCATGAAGCTATCTGTAAAAATGCATTGTTATAATTGTATTAATAAGTGATTTTTATTTTTAGACCTCTTAACCTACACCTCAAACATAAGCCTACCCATTTATAGCAAATATAAAAGATAATAAATGTAATAGAATTTACTACATTTAATAAAACCAAAACATCAAGGAAATTTAGCAACAATACAGCTTTAAAAATACTTACTCCACATCTAAACATGGCTATTTCTTAAAAATATATTCAGTATAAAGGAAAACATGATAAGTTCAATGACAATAATTGATTTATTGTTAAATATCAAAAGTGGAAATTAAAAAAGATTTTGCAGCTGCTGTCCTTTCTGGCAAAATGCAGTAGGTTTGTGTTTGCTGCAGACCACAATTAAACCCCAGAAATACAGTTATCCTGATCCACTTAATGAAACGTGTGCATTTCTCATTTAAAAAAAAAAAAGCAGAAACTGCATGTCGCAATCAGTCATGACACAGGAGACAGCCAATAAACGCAATAAACATTCTGAATTGGCACCAAACGTGTCACAGTGGGTATTGCTGCTTGTTGCTGCGCAAGGTTGGAGATAAAGAAACATACAAATTAATACCTATTCTCATAAGATCATAAGTATGAGTTTAATAAAAGGAGTTGCACTTGTGGTGATAACAGCACAACCTCAATGCCATCAGATGCCAAATGCTTTTCTGTGGTTCTGTAGTGTGTAAGAACCATTGAGGCCCCGATATACTTCAAACGGAATCGAAGAATGCTTCAAAATCATATATTGCTCATGGAGAGGCTTTCAGAAGTTCAGTGAAAGCAATTCATTTCTACAAAGCTTGTGTCAACGACCCAGAGTTACGCTAAAAGAGACATACTGTAGAGAAACATCAGATGCTAGTTTTTTTAAACCGTGAAAAGACTGAAAGTAAATATTACACCATATTGCTGCTGCTGCTGTTGTTTTTCTTCCTTTAAAGCAAATTTAAAGGGTATACAATAAATAAACCTTGTTTTTATTAAACTTACAGACTACTCGCAAGCTTCGCAAGACATGTTCACATTAATTTGATGTCAGAACATTCAAAAGCAGTGTAAAACGAAGAACGAAAATCGGGGCCTTCACTCATGACACCTGGCCTCACCAGCCCAGTCTCCAATTCGTACATATTTTACGAGGTGGTTAATTCTTACAAATTCGTACAACCTCACTCAAGAGTTGCCAATTCGTATAAATTTGTACGAATGCCCTACACCTAACCCCGCCCCTAAACCTACCCGTCACTGCGTTTAAGAAACGAATTAGCCACCTCGTATGAACCCGTACAAATTGGTCGTGAGGCTGTGTTGGCACCACCCAACTGCAGTACATTGATGACTTGATGGTATGCAGTGTGAAAAAGACACAGTTAAACTGCTGCAGCATTTGGCTGCTGAACATCATAAAGCAAGCAAACATTTTTGGTGCACTCATTAAGTCACTGTCCACAAAACAGGTGGAGCACATTCAAAGAATTTAGCTGACACCTGTGCAGTTGCAGGACCATTGGTGCAGGTTGACATCAGTAGCTTATTTTCCTCCCAAATTAAATTTTGTAGCTACTAAAATGCTTACAGACAGTAGCAGCTGCAGAAAAAGCCCTAATGGGTTCTCAAGTAATCGTTGGTAACGCTGATGCCACACTGCGGGTTTCGCATGCTGTGTGTCAATGATTCTGCTGAAACAGAAATCTTTACATCTGTCTGCTGCTTGCTGGATAAGACACCACACCGTATTGCTTAAAAAGCCAAAAGTGACAGTGAAATGCTGCTTTGTGATGAACCTTGCAACAGAGGAGGAGGAGGAAGAACTTTGCTGTGTAACTGTGCTTGAAGCTGTTTGTAAGCTACGGCTAGAGCTCAAAAAGACCCCCTCTGACATTGATGCTTTTTGTTGAAGGGTCAGCTTCTAGAGACCCTGAGACAGGCAAAAATGAGGTGGGCTATGCTGTAACTTGGCATTTCTTCAACTAGGTGTACTTTTAGCTCTCTGAACACGTTCAAAAGTCATGTAACACGGTCTCATATGTAAGTTTAAATAATTTGTCTAGTTTTAAGGTGTGTCATTGGACAAACTTAGATTACAGGAGAAATTGTAAAAAAAAATTTCCCAACCTGTAATGAACAAATGTCATTTCCTCCACATCTTAATATACAGCTGTTCTTTACTAATATAATAACTTATGCCACTTAAGAATGGACTAAGATCACCTTTGTAAGTAGTTTTACCAGGTTTTCCACAATGTACAATAATTACATTTGTCATTGAGATAAATTAACGGTCCTAATTACAAAATACTGAACTGTATACCTGTCACTCTCTGAAAATTAATTTTCATTTGGGTAAGAGCTTATTTGAATATAAATGACTTGAATTTCTTTGTTAAGTAGAGCATGATCGAACAAATTGTGGATACATTTTTAATGTGTAATGAGAACTTTTAAAATATATATAAAAAAAGATAAAAAAGATAAAAATGTGTGGTGATGGAAATGACAGGGTGTTGTGGAAATGACAATGAATTATCGTGAATGTAGAAAAATGTATTAGAATAAGTTTTAAAGGGTTACTCCACCCCAAAATGAACCTACCCCCCTGTCGCTACAAACCCGTTAAAGCTTTGTTCATCTTCACAATATTTAAGATATTTTTGATGAAAAACCAGGAGACTTTTGCATAGAAAGAATTATTAAGATTATTTTGTCCCTGTAGACCTGTGACCTGTGAAGAGGCTTGCAGATTACTGCCTAATGACTGAACTTAAAATAACTCTTAGTTTTCTTTTATCATTAATGTTGATTAGGGTTGTAATGCCTCTCCTTGGATCGCCACCTTACCGTGGTGGAGGGGTTTGAGTGCCTGAATGATCCTAGAAGCTAGGTTGTCGGGGGCTATATGCCCCTGGTAGGGTCTCCCAAGGCAAAAAGGTCCTAGGTGACAGGCCAGACAAAGAGCGGTCCAGAAAACCCCATATGGTACATACAACAGCAGGAAAAGCGACGTCGCCCGGTACGGCGCAGCCGGGGCCCCACTCTGGAGCCAGGCCTGGGGTTGGGGCTCGTATGCAAGCGCCTGGTGGCCGGGTCTTACCCCACGGGGCCCGGCCGGGTCCAGCCCGAAAGAGCGACGTAGGGTCGCCCTCCCGTGGGCCCACCACCTGCAGAAGGGACCATAAGGGGCCGGTGCTTTGTGGTTTGGGCGGTGGTCGAAGGCGGGGACCTCGACGACCCAAACCTCGGACACAGAATCTGACTCTTGGGACATTGGAATGTCACCTTGCTGGGGGGGAAACAGCTGGAGCTAGTGCAGCAGGTTGAGAGGTACCGCCTAGAGATAGTTGGGCTCACCTCCACGCACAGCTTGGGCTCTGGAACCCAACTCCTCGATGGCAGGTGGACTCTCCACTACTCTGGAGTCGCCCGCGGTGAGAGGCGGCGGGCTGGTGTGGGCTTGCTCATAGCCCCCCAGCTCAGCCGTCGCGTGTTGGAGTTCACGAGGGGGTTAGGAATAGGTCTCTCTCTGTTGTTTGCGCCTACGGGCCGAATGGCAGCGCAGAGTACCCAGCCTTCTTGGGGTCTCTGGAAGGGGTGCTGGAAAGCGTCCCAACTGGAGACTCGGTCGTTCTACTGGGAGACTTTAACACTCACGTGGGCGATGATAGTGATACCTGGAGGGGCGTGATTGGGAGGAACGGCCCCCCTGATCTGAATCAGAGTGGT
>JAUYWG010000057.1:7252106-7301262 GCA_034779775.1 Enteromius afrohamiltoni | reverse complement strand
GGTGGAAACATCAGTACTCAGGTGAGGGTTCCCGCTGCCGATGACCGGAGAGGGCCACAGAGGAGCGATCCGTGACATATACATATGAATTAAATATATATACATACATATAAACTTTTACATTTTAAATAGGGTAACTTGTAATCTGTAACCGGTTACATTGCTGAAGTAACCTTCTTTACACTGCTCCCATTAAAATGGGTTTTCTCTTGCAGAACCCCAGATTTCCTTTTAAAAGGACCATGGACTAAAAGATCCCCATGAGATGAACACACCATGAAGCCTCAATGGAGAGAGAAAAAGGGGGGGGAAGCTTTCCAGGAGTTGCCAGATTGTGTCTGAATTAAAAATGTCTCTGATCAAAACAAAAGTATTCAAAAAATATTGCCTCCTTAAGATTAGTTTTTTTCTTATATTCCTCATTTGTAAGTTGCTTTGCATAAAGCATCTGCTAAATAAATAAATATAAATGCAAAATAAAAAGCAAATAAATAAATAAATAAAAACAATGAAAGCACTTGATCAAAAGTCGTGTGGATTAATGTGTAAGCTGTTTATTGTGACACAGATCAGAAGCAGACAGGCAATCAGGGTCATCACCGGCAAACATGAACATAGAAGGCTGAGCAAACGAGTCGTCAAAGCAAGAGCGGTAATCCGGTCGATAACAATAAATCCAAAATAGAACGACAGGGAACGAATGAAACACCTGCCAGGACGACAGTACAATGAACCGTGAAAACATACAGACATCCGGAGAAGTTATACACCTAGGAAATAGTTCAGTGGGTGGAGACTTGAAAGAATTACTATGGCAAAAGACAAGGGGGGCGGAGACAAGAGTTCATTGATAAGAGTCCATGAACGAAAACAGACACAAAACACAGAGCACAAGTCTGACGCTGGAGTGCCAACCAGCATTTGCTTAAAATATAAATACTTTGGAACATTCTACATGTTTTTATAGTCACTTTTGCACAGTTTAATGCATCCAAGCAGAAGAAAAGTATTTATTAAAAAAAAAAAAACATTAGTAATACTCCATTAGGCATAAATAAATAAAATTAGAATTTTATTCAGCTGTAATTAGTATCTTTCTCATTCAATTATTTACGCATTGTATTTGTGTTTTAAACTCATTTATTTAATAATGCATTACAGTACTATTCTCAGTTGGCACTTAAGTTCTGATTTGCCAAACCAGTTCACACACACATTTTCACAACCATTTCCCTGCAACCTCAGAGCACAGTTAAATATAAAATCTATACGAACCTGTCTTTTCTCTTTCACACGATTCAGATTAGTATTGAAATCTGCTGGACTTGTTACTTTCGACTGTGCAGTTTTGTATAATGTACAATATAAACTTCAAAGACTTCTTAGTTCTGTGTGAAGTTATAGAGTGAAAGGTGCAGTATGCATCAATTTGACTGTCATGGTGTGTGCATGATCACTATATTGGACACTCTTTTGCATTTAAATTCTTACTGTTGACATTGAAAATTATGTAGTTTTTCGAGGACACCGTTTTTGTTATTTTAATTGCCTTTTTGTCTACTGCTTGCATATTTTTCATATTTGGAAGGCTAAGTCTATTTTCGATTTATCTAGCTTTAGGTTTATATTATTTAACCATCACAATTTTGTTTTAAGTTAAAAATGTCTCTTATGAACTTTGATTTACATACGATCACATTATTTTGATAGTTAAATTTTTGGGCGGGTATTTGTGAAGGGCCAACAAAAATAACCGATAACAGTGCCCTAAAGGTCACGCATGTTAACAACTGAACTTAAAACAGGCTTTACATGGGTGCCAAAACTGCAGGATTAATTGAAAATCAACCAGCTATGTCAAAGTGCAACGGCCTCTTCACATTCAAAACAACTGCTGAAGAACTGGAACTTACTGTTCAAAAGTGAAACAGCTTCTTTAAAGACATATACAACTTTAATACTATGGATGCAGATGACCAGAGTATTTGCGAAATGCAAGGCCACTGACGGTGTATAGTCGAAAAACGCAAAACACATTAAAAATCTCAGCAAACCCATGCAAGACACTATCTACAAGGCAATCCCTGCTGTAATGAACAAGCCAAGTTCAACAACAACTGCAGCATCTCAAGATCCTGTCAACCAAGAACATTCAAACTTTCATCAACAAAATCCGACATCGCTGATACCAAAAAACAATGCAAAGAAACAAAAGATCAATCAAGATCAACAAAATGTAGCAGAATAGTGTAAAGTACCAGGAAATCAACCCTTCTCCACAAAAACTCTCTACTAATTAGACTCTACTAATGAACTGACAAGTTGAATCAGGTGTGTTAGATGAGGGAGACAGGGCTGGGCTGCTCCAGGGCATTTAGAGACATGTTCTTAAAGGGCTACTCCACCCCAAAATGAAACTTTTGTCATTAACCACTTACAGATCACTTACCCCCATGTCGTTCCAAACCAGTAAAAGCTTTGCACATCTTCGAAACACAATTTAAAATATTTTGGGGGAGATCCCACTGACTGCCAAATAAAATACACTGTCAACATCCAGAAGAGTATGAAAGACATTGTCAGAGAATACTTTTTAAAGAAAATAAAAATAACTATTTTTATAATAAAAATATATTTAAAAAATAAATATATATTTTTTATTCAACTATATGTCTCCTCTGTGTATTTCCATGTCCCTGTAGTGCCATTTTGGAGAATATCCACTGAACGCACTACATACAGACTTCTGCATCATCTAGGCCACACAGATGCGCTGTTTATGTTCAAATCACAGCATAAATACATGTAAAAATTTTATTGCGGCTGACAAAAGAGTGTTCGTAGTTTGCATCCTTTGGATATTCTCCAAAATGGCGCTATGATGATAGAGAGACACGATACTATCCATCCATTTAACCTCTTGTGCGAAAGGCTGTGTGTTTAGAAACAAGTCCATCTAAACATTTTACTTCAAACCATTGCTTCTGGTTAAAATGCATGCACTCTATCCATAACATTGCTTTCTATGTGAAACAGTCATATCTTCTAAATCAGGAGAGAAATAAGCACAAATCAAACACTGTGTACAGTTTACAAGAGAAAACAGCCCAAGACAGCTCTACAACATAGTTTTTATCAGCTGTTTGGATTGTGACAGCACACATTCACTGTGAGCATGTGACCTAATGCTACATTTCTATGAAGAAATAAACTCATTGACATCTTGGACTGCTTGAGGGGGAGTCAAATTTTTAAGTTTTAAATCTCTTCTAAATCTTAGCCAAATCATTATCAATAGTTACTTTTATTATGTATAATATCATCACGTTGACAAATAGTGTAATAAACCATATACTATCAAGAACAAGCTCTTATCATTGCAGACTAAGCACTTTTGTTCTATAAATTGATTAATACACAACACACTGATGTTCAGAAGAGAGCGGAGTGAAGTCCTCATGGCGTCTCTTCATATATTACTGATTCTGTGTGTATGCGGCACAGCCCTGTGTTTGGTGAGTGTACAATTCAGATGTTATAGAAACAAATTTTGATTATGTATTGATTAATATTATGCTGAACAAAAGCAAATGATCATATCTTATAGCAATGCCTGTTATAGAAAAATGTAAATGCCTTTTTCAAAACTGAATGACTTAATAAATACTGAGTATATATAAAATAAATAGTATAGAGTATATATAAATACTGTAGTTTGTGGTTATCATATGATAGCAGGTTATACAATATCACAACTTGCACTGTACTAGTATTTTTAATGTAAATTCGCACCTTTGACGCATATGTTTTTTTTTTTTTTTAAAGCCAACATCTTCTCTCACAGGTAAGTCTTAAATCATTTTGATAAAGCGATGTATTTATATGATGCATGTAATGATTTCACATGCGCTTTTTTTCTGATAGGCAATACAGAGATTGATGTGGATAATGGAAAGGACCAGGATATATTTGAAATAAATGAAGGTTTGTGGAAATATTAATATCATGTTTTACATCTGTAGCATAATTTCTATAAGAGTTTAGCATTGACTGCTGTCTTGGTCAACAGCGGCAGGACTTGACCTAGTGGAAGGAGATATTTTAATGAATAAGGTCAGTGTTTTCTTTAAGCAAATTCTCATGCCACTTTCATGACTACAAAGTATGACCTGAATGTCTGGGGCTTAAAAATAATAAAATATTTTTTAGGACATTCTTGACCTTCAGAAAATGTCAACAGTAACCTCAAACCCATGTGCAAATACAGTTAAATGGAATAAAAGTGCATCACAAACAACTAAATGACAATTTTTCAATACAAAAGTTGCAAATAAGCTAAATTCATGTTTGTTTTATATTTAACAGGGAGAAGAGAGGAACTCTATTCTGGGTGAAGAGTATCGTTGGCCGACTACTGTGCCATACGTCCTAGACAGCAGCCTTGGTCTGTGAATATATGTCAATTGATTCAATTAATTTATTTAATATATGCTCACTCACTGTCCTCTCTCTCTCTCTCTCTCTCTCTCTCTCTCTTTAATAGAAATCAATGCCAAAGGTGTAATACTAAAAGCATTTGAGCAATACAGACTCAAGACATGTATTGACTTCAAAGCTTGGGATGGAGAGCCAAACTATATTTCTGTATTTAAAGGCAGTGGGTAGGAAAACTACAAAAACATTATTTTAAGTTAAATTTTACATTAGACTTATAACAACATCAGACATGTGCAAACATTGTGGCTTTTCTTGCATTGACTGTCGTGATGTTTTTACATTCAATCAGGTGTTACTCAAAGGTGGGGAACCGACAGATGGGGAAACAGGAGTTGTCAATTGGTGCAAACTGTGATCGTTTAGGAACAGTGGAGCACGAGTTTCTGCATGCGCTGGGTTTCTGGCATGAGCAGTCCAGATCTGACAGAGATGACTATGTCACCATCGTGTGGGACCAGATTCAAGAGGGTAACTATTATATTCTTAAATACACGCTTGCTAACATTTTTATAGTTTAATATTAAATACAAATCTATTTGTTTATTAACGGTTTTGTTTCTCACTTAGGTAAAGAGCACAACTTTAATTCATATGATGAAACGGTGTCAAGCTCTCTTGGCGTGCCGTATGATTACAGTTCAGTCATGCACTACAGCAAGACATCCTTCAGCAAAGCCAGTGAGTCAACCATCGTTACCAAAATACCAGAATTCTTGGATGTGATTGGTCAACGCTTGGAGTTTAGTGACAGTGACCTGCTCAAGCTGAACCGGCTATACAACTGTAGTAAGTTTATAATTAGGCACCTTCTGCGAAGATTTTGCGAAGTACAATGTGTCCCTAGGTCAACATATTTTGTTGACCCTGGAACAACATTTTAATGCAAAAATATAGCCTTGACCATATCTCTACACCTAAACCTACACTTACCCATGAGTAATGCCTAAAATCAAAAGAAATGATTGATGACTGATACTGATGTACAAGCACCAAACACTGATTGTAAGACTAAATTTTGCAAAAACTGTAAACTGTATCTTTAAATCTGATTGGTTAATCACAGTGTTGTCCCAGGCGACATCTTGCACTTGGCAAAATCAGGTTAGCAGAAATCAGGTTGACTGATAAGTGCGCTTGGTCAACTAATGCTCACTCACCATCTCCTAAACATTTTTCATAACTCTTCCAGCTATAGCCTCGACCTTTCTGGACTCCTGCCACTTTGAGGAGCCAAATATCTGTGGTATGATCCAAGGTGATGGTGGAAATGCCAAGTGGGCTCGTGTACAAACAGTTGAGGGTGGTCCACAGACGGACTACACCAACCTGGGTCAATGTCAAGGTATAAAATCACCTGTTCACAAAAACTGATTTTTGAGCCACAGAATCACTAAAATGAAGTTTATGCAAATGAGACAAATGGAAACACGATTGCCAAGTTCACTTATGTAACTTTGTGCCTATTGTGAAATCTCAGTGGTTCAAACTCCACATAACTGAAAATTAATTTGGTTGTGATGCATCCAAAACTTGCACACTGTCATTAACCAAACCTGTAAGACCTTTGTTCATAGTTGGAACCCAAATTTATATTTTTACAAGATCCAAGAGTGTTCTGACAGCAACTGAATAACTATGCTCAAGGCCCTTTTTTAAGTACTTTTTTTAAATAGTTGCATCAGTGGTTCAACCTAAATTTTATAAAGCTTAGAGAAAAACCTTTGTGTAAGGAGAAAAAAAGATTTCCATTATGAATCATGTACATAAAAATTCAAAATTCTACAGCTCTGGGCCAATCATAGTATTCTGACGCAAATGACGCATTAACTCCGTGTTGTGTAGTTCAGTATAAAGTAATCTAATTTGATGTCTCTGGACAAAAAGTGGTGCATTAATGTGAACGTTTGACTCAGAAACGACATCAACAAAAAAAGCAAAAAGCTTCATAAAATTTAGGTTGAATTACTGATATTGTATGGATTATTTTAATGACCTTTCCGTGACTTGAACTGGTCAAAACCTTGGTATCTATGGTGGTCTTACAGGTTTGGAAGGCCGTAAGGGTGAGTTTTAATGGCAGCGTTTTCATTTTTTAAATAGGGTGGTGTCACAAAGACTATTTGTTTAGTTTTGTCTGTTTATTGTTATATCACCTCTGTGTAAAAAGGTAAATAAATCAAAGTCCACAATCCTGCATTGATAACTGTTTTATGATATTTTGGTGGCACTTTGGTCATCATGATAAACATTTCACTCATACTAGAAAATATTCTTTGACCTTCTCTAGACATTTCTTGTCGAGGACTATTATGACTTGCAAAGTGATCTTTAAATGCCATAAGATGCGAAAAGAAAGCTGGCTTTATACCTGATTAGTTCACACTTCCACAGGGGTAGGGTTCTTCATGCATTTCAACACAGCCACAGGAACCCAGGGTGACACAGCTTACCTGGAAAGTCGTCTCTTTTACCCCAAAAGACGTTCCCAATGCCTGCAGTTCTATCACTACAACAACGGGGGCACCGATGACGAGCTAAACATCTGGGTGCGTGAATACACCGCTGAAAACCCCAAAGGAGCCTTGAGACTCATTCAGAAGATCAGTGGTAATAAATCTTGACGTTTAAAACATTGATAGATAAATCCTTTTAACCAATGGGTAACTTGTAATACTTGTACAACCTAGGTGGACTTCAAGGCTCCTGGAAACTATACCATGTTACGCTAGATGTCTCTCATAAATTCAGAGTAGTGTTTGAAGGTGTTAAAGGAAGAGACACATCAAAGGGTGGTCTGTCTCTGGATGACATCAACCTCTCAGAGACCCAGTGTCCTCAATACACTTGGCGCATTCGTGATTTTAACAGTCTTCTCGCTACAACTCCTGCTGGTTCCAAAAGCTACAGCCCCCGCTTCATATCCCCAGACGGTTACTCATTTCAGATTGGTTTGTACATTAATGGCTTGAAGGACAATCCAGATAATATGGCAATCTACCTCCACCTGACCTCTGGTCCCAATGATGACAATCTTAAATGGCCGTGTCCATGGCGTCAGGCATCCATGGAGCTGATGGACCAGAATCCAGACATCCAACACCGCATGAACAACATTAGGATGATCACTACAGATCCAGCCAAGACTTCCACTGACTGTAAGATACAAAGAGTTGAGGAGGCATTCTTATGAGCCATTAATGCTTAGCACATTTATGTTTAACGTCAATAAAACTTATAAAACAAGTAACATCTCTCTTTGTGCAGCCATGGGCAATGTTGAGTATTTCTGGGATGACCCACGAAAAGTAGGAAGTCTAGTCACAGACACAGATGGCAGTAAATTCTACCGGGGGCCAGGTTCTGGTACCAGCAGTTACATCACACATAATCGTCTGAAGAGTCGAAGCTTCATTAAAGGAGATGATGCCATCTTCCTCCTCTCCCTTGAAGGTTTGCCGTTTTTATCCCATACCAGTGAAATTCTTATAAATATGGCAAGTTTTTTAACTTTTAGCTTCATTAAAAACAGATGTGACTGGCCTTTTGGAGACTCAGATGAGGAGACCAGAAATCCCTGACCTACAACTAGAGATCGATGGCGCCATTGGAAGCTCTACAGCAACAGTGGCAATAAGTGTTTTTTTTGCAGCGGCTGTGTTCTTGGGTGTTTCTGTGGGTGCAATGTTTTACATGCGGAGGAGAAGGAGACTAATGGAAAGAGATGGCGAGATTGAACCAGAGAGGACTGATGGTTGTATGTGTCCATATACCAGTTTTCGCCTCCCAGACTAGATAATTGTACCAGTATTAAACAGTACAGTAACTTCCAATAACTGAATTTTCTCTTACAGAAACACAAATGTCCATTTAAAAGGTCAACGGACTAGAAGATTTCCATGACATCAAACAGGATACATAATGAACCTCTTAAATGAAGAAAACTTTTACAGAATTTATTACTGGACTTTATAACTATTCTCAAGAAACTATTACTGGATGACTAGCATTTCTTGTGTTCTTTGCTTTAAGTTGAATTGCACTTTCTATATTTCTCATTTGTAAGTTGCTTTGAATGGAAGCTTCGACTAAATTATTAAAAAGTACAAAAAAAATAAAATAATAAAAACACTTAAATCGAATTAAGTACTCAACCGTTATTGCTCACATGTTTTATTAGTGGTATGTTAAAGTGTGTAACAAAGTGCTGGCATATTATAAATAATTGCCATGTAATTTACATTCCTGAAAAAGATGCAGCTGTCCATTGGTGCTGCTCTAGATGAGAAACACCACATTCTCTGAAACCATGACCTGGTTGTCATCCTGCATGCGATCCAGCAGAAGGTTGATCTCGTTCTGGTCAAACTCCTCGTCCTGGCCTTTGTTAACATGAGGAAGAAGATCAGGCACCGCCACAGACTGAGACCGGGTCACTTTGAAAGCCTTCAGTAGAGCCGCCTTGAAAACCTTCAATCTAAACACGTCAAGTCAAGAGGGTCACATTAATAATCGAATAGTCTACCAATGTGTGGTTAGATTCTGGAAAAGAAAATCCAAACCAGGCCATCATTGTACCAATCTAAGCACGTAATGGAGGAATAACGCAGGAAATTTCTAAGTACTGGCACAGGCCAGAATGTAAATCTAAAAATGAAGAGGCCTCTGTTGTACCTGTCCTGACTGACGTCAGCCTTCTTCCCTTGACTGCTTTTCTGAGACGCTGGCTTGCTCTTTTGACTTGGCTGAGCTGACAACACCACCACCACATTATAAGACAATGTTATAATAGAAGGACACTTAATATTCAAAATCTAAAAATTAAATGTAGAGTGGAATCAATAAATACTAAATGGGTTAAAGTGACTTTACTAAAGCAATGGACAAAACCTGCTTTTAGCATAGCTCACTGAGAAATCAAATGAGTTCGCCTACTGTTTTCATCTTCTGTGAAATCATAAGGGTCAGAGTCCTCTCCTTCTTGGGTCATTTCCACATCGTCATCAACATCTTTAGAGATGCGAGAGCGCTTCCTGTAGACATAGTTCACACCTGCCACTTTGAACACTTAATTTACAATTACCAATCTTTAAAAAGACCCAGGATTTAAAACCAATAAAAATAAAAAAAAATAAAAAAAAACCTGTACTGCAATTCATCTGAAAAAAGAAAGTATTCACCTTACCTTAATATTCACCTTGGATGGCTCGGGAGTGAGTAAAACATGGCAACATTTTCATTTTTGGGTGAACCATTCCTGCAGGGTCAACCTCCCTTTCACACTCACCTCAGGCTTCTTTGACTCTCTGTATCTTGGCTCTGAGAGATGTCCATCTCGGAGTCCTCAGGCACCTTCCTCTTCTTATCCTTTTCCAGAATCTACAGAGTCATGCCAAATGACATTAGTCACAAATGACACTGAATAATGGTATCAGTTCTGTAGGTGAATGACCGCATGCCTTTTTGAAATAAGCAAACTGCATGAGTTCAAGTGCGGCTTCTGCATCTCCCAGATCGATGGTTTTACTCATGCGGGCCTTGGCGTGAGCTGTAGACAATCGAATCATGGTCTCCAGAGCTCGAGCGGTCACAGGCATCGTCTGTGGGAATGGATACAGTCAGTATAAATCATACCAAGCAATTACATGAATTAACAATAACATGAAAAGCACTCTTTAAATGAGCTCTACAGACCCTGGCGGAGTCACTGTTGACTTGGTCATGGCTCCTGAGCCTGGAATATTCTGCTGCTATGTGGTCTGATGCCTCTTGTGTCAGGACTGGCTTCACCAGCTTAGCCACGTGGATGTACTTCCTGATGAACTCCATGGTAACAACCTTCTCCCTTTCACAGGTTTCACAGAAGGGTAATTACAGAAATCCACTGGATTATAGGTTGGCTTTCTAAGAAACAAAAGTAGATTTTTTAAAAGTAAAAGCAACACCTTTTCTTCCTGTGGCCATGCAGGACATTGTCTTTTTTCTCATAGATCTGTAGCTCCTGCTCGGCTGCTTCTGTGATGTTCGGGTCCTCAGTGGCAAACACATCTACTGAACTCCCCAGCGGCATTGCTGCAGATACAGACATGACAGAATGAGAGTAACAGCCGACTAAAGCAAATACATTTATATTTCACAATATGAAAGCTTCATAGATTTTTTAGATTTTTGATCAAATAAGTGCCCCCCTCATATCTATGCAAGAAGTATAAATGTTTGAACAAACTTGTTTCAGTTTTAAAACACCACTTGTCTAGTGCACAAACAATTTGCTTGCTTTGTGCTTTGACCAACAGATGTCAGCCTTACCTGCTCCCTCCGGCTCTCCCGGTGCTCTGTAGCGATGCATACGCAGCACATGCTCCGAGATCTCCCGATCGCTGTCTGGATCCATCTGATCCAGAACTATGAACAGCAGATCAAATCGGGAAAGCAAGGAATCCTGGAGCCCGATGTTCTCCATTGGGGTCTTATACTGGTCATACTGGGTGAAAAACACAAGGATTATAAAACAAAAAAATAAATAAAAATCCCTAAATTTGATCGGTCAAGCTAATAGTCGGTCTTTACCCTTCCATACACTGGGTTGGCAGCAGCTAACACACTGCAGCGAGCATTGAGCCTTGCTTGAATCCCAGCTTTGGAAATTGTGACTCTACCCTGCTCCATCACCTCATGGATGGCTGTTCGGTCCATGTCAGACATCTTATCAAATTCATCAATGCACACCACACCTCTGTCAGCAAGCACCATGGCTCCTGCCTCCAAACGTCGCTCACCTGGATTAGCCAGAGGATAAATTAAAACTCATCACGCTGAACTAACATGTTAAATATTTTAAGACCTGCGATGCACGTGTTGAATTCTTGTATGACTAGAAAATAAATACCCTGGGGCATTTGCAGCAGACATGGACATGTCATAAACTTGGCTATAAATTTCTGCATTTTTGGGTGTATGCTTGTCATGTTACCCGTCTCCTGATCAGTCGTGACTGCAGCTGTCAGACCAACCCCAGATGAGCCTCGTCCAGTGGTGGGAATTGCTCTTGGTGCCGTGAACAAAACATATCGCAGCAATTGAGACTTCGCTACTGAAGGATCACCTGAAATGAGAAAAATGTATAGTGTTATCCGTAGGCCCAGAAATTACTTGGATAAGGAATTTTTATGAGTATAATAATTTGCATAGATCAAGTCTAAATGTAGTCTAGATAATTTGTATTCTCGAAGAGAAAAGGGGGTAACCCACATAAAAACTAGTGCTGTCAAACGATTAATCGCTTCTTAAATAAAAGTTGTTCTTTACATAATGTGTTTATGCTGTTATATATATCTCTCACACATATACATACACACGTTTCATAAATATACACAGTACATGCAAATATATTATGTGAAAAAAAAAAAAAATGTTTTGGATGCGATTAATCATTTGACAGCACTAATAAAAATTTGAATTTATTAAATCTGTTTAATTATATAGGATTAACCTTTAATATTACATTTAATTGATTAATGTGCAGTTCCCCAAACAGGGTTTAAGACTAGTCCTAGATTAAAATAAGTGTTACAGCGGTCTAAACTGGAAAAAGCTTGCACTGAGATATCTTAACATACATTACTGGCATTGTTTGGTCTGAAAATGCTTACAGGTAATGCTTTTTTGTGAGACGTTTCTAAAAACTATTTAAAATGTCCTAAATTAACAAAGACCTAGTCCTGGCTTAATCCAATTCCTGTCCGGGGAACCGCCCCTATGTGTTTAAAGTCTCAACATGTAAGACAGCTAGATAAAGATGCAATATTGATTATGTGATGAGAAATGCGTACATTTGTAGGCCATAAGTTCACCAAAAAATTTTTTTTTAAAAAATAGAGGCACCAGAAAACAAATCTAGCCTTTAGATAATACATTTTTAAAACCATACCTATGAGGAGAATATTTATGTCTCCTCTGATGCGCGTTCCATTCTCCAGGTTGGTCTCATTGCCTCCCAACAGCAAACACAGAATGGCCTTCTTTATGTACTCATGGCCATGGATACTGGGAGCCAAAGAATGGCTCAGCTGCTCAAAGACATCCTGAAACATACCAATACGCTTACCTTGCACAGCGAATATGAAATAGATCGGAGCTGCATTTCCCACATGCATCATACACCTCAACAACTTGTTGAAACCATTGGCACCAGTTTATCAAAGATGTTTGTGCCTCTTCTTACTTTAGCATGAGCTTTGCAAAACTTCTTTATCTTGGCAACATCATCTGCAGAGAACGTCGGCACAATCTCTTTACTCATAAGCTTCACATTGTTAGCCAACAGGATTGTTCTGCAGAGAAGCACAGATTCATCGGAGGACGTGACAGGAGGACAAATTCTGATCTCAGGAAACCGTTCAGATATACACACACCTGAAGGTCCCGGAGGTAAAGCCACCCTGTTTCGCAGGCAAGCAACGGTAGACCCCAACAATCTGCACACGGTCACCTGGTTTCACCCGGTCGACAAGGTCATCATTTGCTATGATGTCCACAGAGCGTGGCAGCTGTCCAGCAGGGGCCTTCTCTGGCATCTCCTGAATGGTCAGCGTCTGGTGGTCCTTATAACAGCACAGCCCAAACTCCGTCTCCAGAGGATTGTTTTCTTCATCCTGCACATGCAAAGTTAAGGTTAGGATTCTTAACATTGATACTAAATCAGTGGCCAAATCATGGTTATTGGGATTCTTCCCAGTAAAACATTTTCCTGGATCAATATCCATGTTTCTGTGAGAGGAATGATAAAGGTCAGGCAAAAGAGGAGGATCGAGGAATGTCCTACAAACAAATACATTTTAGTCAGTTTATCTGATAAATAGTTTAATTAAAAATGAAAGAAAATACATTTAAATTAGTGCTGACAAACCATTAATCATCCAAAATTAATTTGTTCACAGAATTTATATAGATGCATTTAAATTAATTAAAATAAATAAACAGTTACACAAACAACTAAAATTAGATAAGATTGTTAAATTACCAGTTTAATAAATACATTTTCTACATGATTACATATATAGTAACACACTATTAAATATGACCCATGCAAAAAAAACAACTCACTTTAGTTGGATAGATGGCACTGGAAGGGAAAGCGTCCAGTGAGGTAAGATCAGTGTATTTTCGTTCAAGGGTTTTTTTAGTAGCTGGACAATAGTGGACACTACGCATAATTTTGGGCCTGACTAAGGAACCTACAGACCACATCAAAATTACAAGTTAAAAATGACAATGCATAATACATTATTATAAACCTAAACATATTCATCTAAAAATCAGGGCCTGAAATTAAATAAATTGTATTATGTTTAACTATGTGTAATTACAAGCGTTAAAAAAACATAAGGAGCAATGATAATTTGTATTTAAAAAAAAAAAAAAAAAAAGAACCTCACATTTGGTCACAATGCCTTCCACACACACAAGGTTTCCCAGAAAGCGTGCGCTTAGAGTACGTGGAGAGACATGTTTGTTCCCAAAGCTGCCCTCAAAACCAACATGGAACTCTTCAAACTGCTTAGAATAAGTGGTGTCTATTGAGGCCACAAGATCCTTCAGGGCTTTTTGGAACGCCACCAACTCAGCAAAAGCATTGGTTAATAATCTATCGAAAAAAGAGACTAGCTTAGACTAGATGAGCTTCACGGACAAACTGATGGACAAAGTATTTCATCAAACAAAGGCTCAAATTAAAAATAATAAGATACGTAATAAAATACTTACTCTTTAGCTCTTTTTTCACTTTTTCTTCTCAGGTCATTAATGTTGACAATAAGACGACACTGGCCATCAGACACCATACTCCTGACCTTCTCATGATAAATGCCTTGGTCTTGCTGTAAATAACAAGAACAAAAATGACATTAAATGCTGTGTTTGCACAATCCAGCTGACCTACGTAACATCAAAAATAAAAACAATTCACATCATCATCCAGAAAGTCCAGATACTCCCTCTGAGACTCTCTCAGCTCAAGATCCTCTAACCCAGTATCCATTTCCACTACAGCAATGTCAGCATGTCAATAATATCAAATCATTCGCAATTCAATATTACAAATCAAAGACACAGACAAGAAGGACAACCAAACGTCTGTCTTTGAAAACCAGGTGGATGCATGCCTACAAATCAATTATGTTAATTAGGCTCATTAAGCTATTTTGAGCCTGTGATTATTAGTTACAACCACTGAGACTTGCATTCAACTATGTAACTGTTGAAAATAAATTTGCATTTAATATGAATGTCTTTTCTCCCTGAACACAATAACTAAGCGATATTTATCTCCTTAAAGTGAACTGCTTTCTTGAACAAAAGGACAATGGAGGAGAGGAATGTGACCCTTGTAAAATGTCAAGTCGCATGCAGCAGTGTATCTTTTTCTAATGCAGCAACCCCCACAGTATTAATGTATTCTTTTATGCTGTATTCGACAAAACCATTGAAAAGAGCTGTCCGAGAGATTTGCATGCTATCATAATAAGAACTGAATTCTGACAATTACTTATTCAGTGAAGTAGAGTTTATTTCGTGCTGCGGGATATTTACAGTTGACAGTGACACGTAGTTGTATAATCCGCTTATAAATGACCCAATTTACTTTTATTACCACATTCCAGGAGGTAGGAGCCTTGGGTGACAGCCCATTTCAAGTGTTTTGAACAAACGAGTCTTCCTTCGTTCTGGTCCACAGTTCATTGATTATTATAGCAATACGAACACGCCATATTGAAACAAAGCACTATCATATGTCTGGCTTGTTAGTGTAAATATATCTTGGGATGCCGTTTGTTGTTATACATTGTTGGCATTTGTGGATAAACGTTTTTGGTGGCTGGACGACGTTTGAAACACAGCATCATGAAGCTTCTAAACATTGTTCGAATCAGTTATTCAGATGTTGCTCAACTGATTTGCTGCACGTAGGTCTACTGTTTTGTTCATACTGTAATCTTTTGTATTTATTATTGCAATTTAAAAAAATCAATCATGTTTATAAGGAAATGTGTAAAGTCGTAAAAAAATACCCATCGCCATCTACTGACGCAATGTATTGAAAGAATCGTTTTAGTGAACTGACTCAAAAGACGCGACTCCCTGGAATGAATCAAACACAATGCTCGCCTCACTGACGTAAGTTTAGAACCGCACACAAGTCTGTAATCTCAGACAGCAATCTTCCGTGATCCTCACTCCCGTTATAACGGAGTGGATCGTTTAGTACAGCTTATAAGCGACCAAATAACGCGGTTTGACTGCATTTGGTTGCCGCGTCAGTCACCTGGTATCACAGGTGCTCAACCCCGCCCATTCCGCAGGTATCATCGCGAGATTTCACTGACGGGGCTCGGTCAAAATCTCTTGTCTGCGGGAAAAAAAGAAGGAGTTTTGATTAGGAAAAACAATACAAATGTGATCGACGTCTTTTAAGCAGGTAAGCCGTGTTTGTTCAGTGTGTTTAGAAACATTATTTGATATATGTGTTCAGTAAAAAACGAATGTTTCATGTTTGAGCCGAAGTCAACTGAAACAAGGGACAAGTGAAACTTATTGACCGATACTGAGACGCAGGTGTTTTGAGTTAAAGCGGAAACATCTTTGGTTAAAGGAAGGATTGTAATATAATAGATTTGCTGTTTTGAAATACAAACTACTTTACTGAAAAATGTTTGCTTTATTGTAATATAATGCATATATAGAGATTATAATCTCTATAATAAAGATTATATAGAGATTTTACTCCGTATATCCAGAGACTACGTATAGTACATTGAGTCTGTGCACAGATAAATACATTTATGAGCTAAAAGTAATATAAGCATAGCATGTACATAAATGTCATTAATGAAGAGCATTACGTCCTTTTTTATATTGGGGTCTCTGGGTTGCCTCAAAGTCAGGGTCCCTGGTTATGTAAAATTTAAATAGCTATCCTATAAACACATAATACACCAAAGCATATTTCCCTCATGAAGCAATGAGCCAGCCATCCAGAAACCATCGTCCGCAGAGAGAGAGAAATGGGGGACACTATAGTGAGAGGCAAGAGCGAGAGCCCCGCAGCCGTCGAGACCATCCTAGTGATCGATCAGGCAGTGAGAGGTGAGACCACATTCTGCCTGCTCAAATAAACAACAACATGTACATCTGAACTGGAATTTGTGTTTCATCTTTTGTAATCGTATTTGACCCAGGTCGTCCAGCCAGCCGCCGTACTACCCCAGAGGTTCCCAGAGACAGACGAGGAGCGCTCCTCGAGAGCACCGGGAGTCAAAGTGCTCTCACATCTGTTCCAGGAGAGGTAGGCATTCACAGACGGGAGATGAATATTAGACTGAAACACCAATGCTGTGGTATGTATGTTGGAAAATGTCAGAAACCAGGTTCAGGTGATTCTCAGAATTCGGGTGTCATTTTCAAACATGCCCTCACACAGGTCTGGTTTCAGTCTCGCTCAAGCCACACCTTCTGACGCCACACAATGTAGTTTTACCCCCCCCCCTTCCTCCTGGTCTAACCGGTTTAGCTTTTTAAGATTGTTGATAAAACACTCTTTCAATTTACAAACCATGAGAGATATTCATTCTTGCAACACATAGACCAGGAATAGCATACAGTTTATTACGGTTTATGTTTATTAATGTGTAGTATTGTGTGCTGTTATGATAGCAGGTGACCTGTATTTGCATGCTTGTATGAACAAAAGTTTGTGAAATGGTGCACGTACATGACAGTTAGCTTTTCTTTCACACACTTAAAACATACTCCATTGCACACAAAATAAAACTGTAATTTAAGGGCACTTAATATATTGATTTAACTTTTTGGTGTGAAAGCCACACCATTTTCCAACACGATATTTGAGGGTCCCCATATTTCAGCTTCATGTTTTCAAACTGTTTTATTAACATAATCTAGAGTGCTTGTGTAGTAAATTAATTAAACAATATTAAATATATGATTCTGTGAGGCTTAATATTCTAATTCTGTATGCCAGTGGTTCCAACCACCTTCTTTGAGGACCCCCAACATGTTTTGCACCTCTCCTTTGTTTGACACACCTTTTTCAGCTCTTGGTGTCTCTATTAATGAGCTTATGATGTGACTCAGGTGTGTGTGATTAAGTAGACATGGAAAACATGCATGTTTGGGGGGCCTTTAGGAACGTGGCTGGGAACCACTGCTGTATGCATTTTATAAAAAGCTATATGAAGCTACAGTCTGTAACTTTTGGCGGTTAATAAGCAGAACTGTGTGCGTCTTGCAGAAGAACATTGTAGCTGGAGCTTCTTCTCTCTGTTTATGACAAATTACACGGGACTTTATAATCGTTTTTATTATATCAAGATGTTTATTATATGTCGATATTTTATTATCTCTCATATTATCAAGGATTCACATTTTTTTAGAATGTATTTTTATAGTAAAAATACATATTGTATATGACTTTTATATAATTAGCATGAAACAAACAATATAATTCTTATTTCTTATATGCACTAAGTATGTAAATGACATTTGAACAGAAGAAGAAAGAAACAGCATGGCGTGTTTTTTCTTAGCATCGGTTTCTCAAATTGAGATATTTTTGATGATATCCGAGAGCTATCTGTCCCTCCGTAGACAGCAACACAACTGAAATGATCCCAAGTGGCAAAAACATCAGTAAAACAGTCCATCTTACATCAGTGGCTCAACCTCACTTTTGCGCTGCTATGAGAATATTTTTTTGCACAAATAAAACAAAAATAACATCATTTACTGTTCTCCAGTGACTTAAGCCATTTTAGAGTATCTCAACACAGCGCATACGCGCAGGTAGAAAACCTGCTACCGTAACATTTAAAAAAAATTTTGTACAATTTTTGGCCGAACTAACATCTTTAAGAATGGGCATTCCTCACAAGACTGATCATGGTATTGATAGCTTTAACGTATTTGATGTAATCAGCATCCATGTTTACCTCCAGGTGAAAGTAATCAATCTGTGGCTGTTTGCGTGTATGCTTTCAGTAATATTCGTTAAAATTAAGAATGTTAGAGTATATGATGTTATGTTTGTTTTCTCTAAGCAAAAAAAAAAAAGTATTCTCATATAGGCGCAAACCTCAAGTTGAGTCACTGATGTGATGTCACATGGACTTTTTTACTGGTGTATTTACTATGTTTCTGGTAGTGTTGTCATGGTACCAAAATTTCAGTATTCGGTACCAATACCAGTGAAAATCCACGGTTCTCTGTACCAATTTCGGTACCAAAGCAAAACACAAACACTTTTATATAAGAGGACTTTTATTTAATCAAACAGTGCAAACTATATTTCATAGCCTAGAACTGTTTTTCTGATGGACCGATTTTAAAGATACAAACATTAACCATACGTTTGTTCTCTAACACACATATTTTGGCTACACCGGTCATTTCAAAGCCTCTAGTGTGTAAAAATAGTACACTATTATGCCCTGTTTTAAACGCTATATGAGCATTAAATAGTTAATAATGAAGCTTTAATGAGGCTGACTTGTCATCAGCCTCAAAAACAAAATACTTCCACACGTGACTCTTTCCTCCTCTCTTTTTAACGAGCAGATTCAGAGCCGCGTCATCAGTAGCACCGCCGATCGCCATCTCTCTGTGCTTTTATGAAAAGTATGCAACTTTCGGATAGCGCAGCAAGAACCGGGTTTACTCGTTGCTCTGTACTAACGTTACTTCAGAAAACCTGCTACCGTAACATTTTAAATTTTTTAGTACAATTTTTGGCCGAACTAACATCTTTAAGAATGGGCATTCCTCACAAGACTGATCATGGTATTGATAGTTTTTTGGAATTGCAAGGTAATTCATGTTCTAAACAAGTTTGCAGTTTCTTATGCAGTTGTGTCTGTGTTTGTTTCAGGTATCGTATTAATATGCACCGTCCTGACCAATGCGTTGGTGCTCATCTGCATAGTGGCCGCTCACATGTCCCAGCTGGGCATGTCTGCGATGGGTATGGGCGGAGTGAGCTTCGTTGACGCCATCATTCCTTTTGAGGGGGTGGAGCTGCAGCAGGTGCGTGATCTTGACATGCAGTTCGGACAGCTGAGAGCACCAGGAGTCTATGGCGGTGTGGCCTTCAGCCTCACCTTTGGTGCACTGTCACTCTTGTTCGTAGTGTCCAGCAGCAAACCCCCCCACATGCTACCACGGAAGCTCCTGATTGGACAGCTTGCTTTCCAGATCATTGGTGCAGTGGCTTACGTGGTTGCGGTAGGTTTGTATCTGCACTTCGTGATCTCGGTAAACTCAACTGATGTGTGTGTTCGGCGTGAGCGACTGTACGCTCGCAATGGATATACCTGGATGAACTGTAGTGTGAATGGGGGGGATGCAGCTGTCGCACTGTTTGGAATTATAACCGCAATTCTGTATGCTGTCGGGACCTTTTTAACGGGACAAACAATCAAGGATGTCAATTGTTACTTTAAGGAGCGTGACCGCTATAAAGCAGAAGAAAGCAGAGAACAACCCAGAGGTCATCTGAAAACACCTCTTGATCCAAACACTTATGTCTGAGCTGTGCAAGAAAAGACTTCGGATTGCATGTATATGAGCTGGTTTTTTAACTTTTTTAAGAAAATTGAACTGTGAAAACACCTGTTTTTAGAATTTTTTTTTTTTTTTTTTTTTTTTTTTATGCATACGTTTTCAGGCTTCAGTTCTGATGATGAAATTTTTCACACTAAATAATTGCTGTATATAATAAATGAAGACTCTGGTATTTAGCCTCATGAATATAATAAATAAAAAGTGAATGCACAAATGTAGTTGCTGTTTAAATGAAGAAAGTGTAAGCTGTGACATCAAAACACAGAATTTTTTAATTTGCCACAAATTAAGGTCTTAAAGTGGTACAGAAAGACTTCAGGGTACTTATTGTTGCATGCAGTGCAAAGTAACACCTTGATCAGTATTTTGTCTTGTTTCCAATTAAATTATCTAAACATGCTTAATAGAAGATACATTTACTTGAGATGCAAATTAAGATATGTTTGTTCAAGATAAGACAGATACTTTTTATTTATTTATTTTTGTTTTTTGAGAAATTGAGTTAAAACAAGCATGTATTACTATCAATGGGATATGAAAATTTGCCCTTTGGATTAAATTGATTTATTTTTGGCATATATTAACCTTTTTAATGTACAAATGTTATACTTAGTTTAGATTAATTATTTCAGACTTCTTGTCATGTAGTTTCCAGATTTTGATTTGAGAGTTTGTTAACATTTGATTCTAGTCAAGCAGTTTATTTTGTAAAATTAAATGTAATAGAGATTGGTTTGGAAGTCACGTTGCTAAAGTGACTCATTTTGTTCTCCTTAAACATTTACATTTACAAAAATAGTTTAATGTGCTCCTTACATTTTCTTTAAATGATGTTTGAAATTCAACATTTATCCTCATAAACAGAAGCCCTGCTATTAAGAACATACACTTTGAAAAATTAACATAATCGATACAAATTGTACGTCCTAACAAGGGACAGTGTAGTTTACTTTATAGATCAAAATATCAAAGTATAATTGATTTATATTTATCACACAGTGTGTTAAATTAAAATACCCCATTATAAAAACTCATAGGAAAACCTTTACTTCATATTGACCATTAAGCCTGACTTTCTTTCTTCCGTTGAACATAACATTTTAAAATATAATAATTTTTTCTGTTTATGCAAAGGTGACTTCAAAAGATGTCCTTCTGTATTCTACAAAAGAAAGTAAGTCATCGGTTTGTAATGACATGAGAGTGAGTAATCGGCAGATTTATATATTTTTGTTTTGTAACAGGTTGTCCAGCAGGGGGCAGCAGACACGCATGCATTTTGCATTTTCGGCCCCTCAGTCTGACCTCACATTTACTACGATGTATGACCTTAAGTAGCCTTAGAGACGAATGTGACTTTAGCATTCGTAATGCAAACTTTTAATGATTCCTTACAGATACAGCGTTGTTTGGAATCAACCAGCAGGTGTGTTAAATAGCACTAGATGTACCTCGCACCTGAAAATAACACTGCGTTTTCTTAACACCAAATACAAACGTACGTTTACACTGTTTGTGGAAGCTTCAGCTGTCACACTCCTTCAGAGTTGCTGGGGGCTTTTTCAGTTTGTGATTGACAGCCATAATCTCGCAACTCTAGATACAGCAGGAATCAGGGAAGCGCATGCTGGTAATATTTAACCATTATGAACCAGTTACAGCATATGGATGGAAATAAAACATACGTGAGTTCACATAGTTTCGTTGATTAATTAGAAATCAATGGATTTCATGATAATTGTGTGTATTTTAATAATGCAATCCATTCTATATCAGGCGTCCTTTCTAATATGCAAAAAAAAATCCCAGACATTACTACATCATATGTCCATTGTGTGACTCAGGACTTTTGTAATAGGGAGGTGTGTTCCCCTGGTACTGTTTCTTTACTCATGCTTACCACACAACAAGTGCTGACAACGGGTAAACACACACGCACATACGCCACCACGACCAAAGTACACGTGAGCTCACACAAACGCCTAGTGCTGCATTTCTTTTCTCTTTTTCTTTTCACAGGAGTTCAGAAGACTATTGAGAGGAGTTTTCTGCCGGACAGAAGGGTGAGTTCTTTCAGCTCTTTTTGTATTGTTCGGTGAAGACGGCACTCAGGTGAGCCATCATTTGTGTTTTTATCTTTTTTAATGGGTCTAATTGGAGGTTGAAAGTTACAGACAGGTTAAGGATTAAACATACTGTCGATAAGTGACCAGACGCACGTATACTGACACAGGAAGCACATGGTGTAGGTGTGCGATGCTGAAAGTGAAGGTGGGTGAATCTGATCTGGTGAGCAGATCCTTTGTGTTTAACCACACCTGTATTTCAAGTATAAGGTTATATTATATTCATTTTGCAACAAAGCTTAGCTTGAAGTGAAGAATTGGCCGGTTCGGAAGCAAGTATTTATACTGAGACGTAAATAGAAACGAGAAGCAAAGTCCTTTCTAATGTGTCGTAAATAGGTGTGTCCATTTATTTCAGGTCAGCTCACAAAAGAGTCCAATATTGGGTCTTACTCCAGTTCAATGAATCTGATTTGCCTTTCTGCTATCACATGGCAAGGGTCAGACAACGTCACTCACAGGCTCTGATGTGTTCACTTATTGGAAGCTGCATGGTCTTGCGCACTACATGTGTTTGTGGGTCAGAAATTAAGTAGGGGCAGAAATGGCAGAGACAAAAAAGGAACTAATTTGATTGAACTTATTTTTGACTGTTGTAATTTGCACAGTAGCATTATTATGAACTCGTTTTATATTCAGAGACGATAATATAAACTGAATTAAAAAAATAGAGGAAGCGTCCTTGGTGTGAAAGAGAAGGAGTCAGAGCAAAAGCAGATTTATATCTTGTGACTCTGAGTCCTTGATGAAGGAACTGTTGCTGCTTAATCAGGCTGTGGTTTCAGTTTCTTTCATGCATGGACTTTGAAATGTTTTAAATATTTGGTTTATATTTTGGGGAGGGGATTTGTCCCTTTTTAATTAGTTTAATGTTCTTATATTTCTGTTTAACATTGGATTTATGTAAAAAATGGCTGTGGTTTTAACAGTAAAAAACTGAAAATGCTACTGGAAAAAAACTGTTAAATGGTTAACGGTAAATTCCTGTAAAATTTACAGTAATTCCCAGAATTCCCTGTTTTGGGTAATATTTGGGTAATTTCCCTGAAAATTTGTTTGAATTTGATGTTTTTTTCTTTGAAATGACTCTTTCTTAGTGTTTTCGTATCAGTGATGTTTATTAGGGTTGTATGTTACACTTAGGCCCGGTTCCACAAACGGGGCTTAGCTTAAGCCAGGACTAGGCATTAGTTAAAAAAAAAAAAGATATTTAAGCAACTTCTACAAAAATGCCTTATAAGAAAATATTACAGGTGTGCATCTTAACACAGAACAATGACACTGACACGTTTTAAGATATGTCAGAGCAAGATATTTTCATCTGAGACAGCTCAAACATGCAATTAGGTCTGGGTCTAGCTTAAGCCTTGTCTGTGAAACTGGGGGGTAATGTTTTTAAATTAATGTTTGTAGCATATTTAAGTTAAATTTCAAATTAAGTTCATCATGTGACTTTCTCATCATCACCTGCATTTGGTGCTTATCAGTGTATTACAAAGCTACAAAACAGATTGCAATACTTTACTATGTTGGTTAACATTGTATTAGTTAATGAAATTACGGTATTTAACTGTAAATTAAACTTAAAACTGTAAAACCTAAAAGGTTTTTACCGTATTTTTTACGGTCACATTCCGGCAACAATAAATGCCAGTTTACCGTAATTTTTATTTTATTTTTGTATGTGTGACACCGAAGACTGCGTATGCTGGATATTCAGTTTTGCCATCACAGGTATAAATTACATTTTAAAATAAATTTAAATAGAAAAAGCTATTTTAATAAATATTTTTGAGTTTTACTGACCATATTTTTGTATTTCATTTTTGTTTGTTTAAGCATTAGAAATCTTTTTCTATAATAATAGATTGTATTGTTTTCTTCATCATACAACTATCATACATATTAACAGTAATGACACGATTTACATATTTGTGGTGTTGTGGCATGGTGGAGATTGGATTGGACGTGATGTGTGAAGAAAAATCAAGTTAACTATGATTTAGTTTATTTATTTATTGCTTTAACTTGCTATTTTCAGTCAAGCTGCAATTTGTGGGGGAAAAAAAATCACCTCCTAACAATGAAGTTATGAAAATATGATTTCCACCCTCAGCCTTTACAATACAGAACACTACTACACACATGGCCTTCGTACAATAACGGAAGTGTGACATTTTTCTTGTATTTATGGAGTGTTACTATAATAATTTGCATGCATTAAAACTAGTGTGTATTCACGACTAATACGTTTGATATAAATTATGTGTTAGAGAACCTACAGACTATTTCATACAGGATATTAAAATCACATTTTAACTGGAAGGTGTATATGCATAGTAAATGATGCAAACTTTCCCGCGTGTCTAACTGTAAGTGATCAAGTGTTAGACAAAGCCCTACTTGTAATGTCTGCACATTACTGTACTGAAGCCAGTTTCATCCTCTTTGCAGCGTGATGGCAGAGGGGTCTGAATTTGACCTGGACTATATTACAGAGCGTATCATTGGTATCACCTTCCAGCAGTCCTGCACAGAGCAGACGTACCAGCACAACCTGCGCAGCATCACGCAGATGCTGCAGTCCAAACACGCAGATCGATACATGGTGAGCAGACAAGAACAACAAACAAATCAGGTGTCAGTGTGTGTGTTTGTTGACTGATAGTAACTGTTGCTATCGGAGTCACATGGAACAAATCTTTTTATTTTCCTGCATGCAGGTCATTAACTTATCTGAACACAGTGATGATCTCGGCAGGATGAATCACAGGGTAAGGTTAAACTGTGTGTCATGTGGCTCTTTTAAAGCGTCTTGGAGACGTTGTCACAGTTCTTCTGGATTGAGTCTGTCTCAGTTTGTTCTGTTTCTTCATGATTCCAGACAGGCTGATGATGATCAGATCAGATCTCTGTGTGGAGCACTGGATGTTATAAGACAATAACCTCACAGCATTTTTACAATTAATTACTAATATAATGTTTGGAAATGTAAACTTATATTTCCATCTGACACGCTACCGCAAAAGATAGAAACAACCGTTTCTGTTGCTGAAAATACTAGCGGCCTAAGACTTTTGCACAGTACTGTATGTAAAAAAGTCTTATTGTTATAATATTAAATATTATATTCTAAAATATTGTTAAATATTATTATTATTAAAATATGTTTATATTGTATGCATTTCTATATTTATTTATATTTATACATTTTATGCAATTTATTAAGATGCATTCATCATCTGGAAGTTGAATAAATAAGCTTTTCATTGATGTATGGGTTGTACAACTATTTATTTTTCTACAATCTGCTAAATAAATTAATATGTCAGTCAAAATATTGGGTAAATTGCCTTTAAAGGTGTCCAAATGAAGTTCTCAGTAATGCATATTTATTACTCAAAGGTTTTTATATATTTATATATTTATGGTAGGAAATTTGCAAAATATCTTATGAAATGTAATCTTTATTTAATATCCTAATGTTGTTCTGACCCATATAATGTATTCCCATATGATATTTAATATATATAATGCAATAATCTTGTAAAATTATAAACGTCTTTATTTACAATTTTGATCCGTTAAATGAAACCTTACTAAAAAAAAAAAAGTTAATAAATAAAAAAAAAAAAAACATTTATTAACCCCAAACTGAAGATCAAATATCTACCCACTGCCTCTCTGACTGTTAGGTGTTGGATTTGGGATGGCCAGAGCGACAAGCCCCATCGCTCCATCTGTTGTGTTCAGTGTGTAAAAACATGGACAACTGGCTCAGGGCACACTCTGAAAATGTGCTGCTGCTACACTGCAAAGTGAGATTTGAAGATATTTGCTGAGGTTTAAAGTCCATTATTTGTCTCAAGGACTTTGACTCTGTCCTGTAGGAATGTCACGGTCGGTTAACTTCTTCCTGTGTCTCTCATAGGGCAGCAAAGACCAAGTGGGTGTGGTAATATCCTCTTACATCCAGCTATCTAATGTTTCCTCCAGGTACTACTCAACAATTCATATTCATTGTTAACAAGTAAAAAAAAAAAAAAGTCAATTGCAATCTCTGCCTAATGACAATTTTACTCACCCTCATGCCATTCTAAACCTGTGTGAGTTTCTGTGTGATTACAATGAATGGCCAGTGTAATCCACAAAATAATCCTTTAGATTATGCATATATTTCAAGTCTTCAGAATTCATATAATAGCTATGTGTAAGGAACAGATTTAAGCTGAAGCCATTAATTAATGAAACTATTAATGCAGTTCAGAAGCAACGTTCAATTTTTAAACAGGTCATTTTGGATTTGGATCTTTTCAATTGGTATCTCACAGATCCAGTCCAATGACCAATGAATCCAAAACCAGTGATAATATTGCAAGTTAAAAACTCACTTTGGAGGAAATGAAATCATATGCATTTGGAAAAACATGAAAGAATATTGATTTTTAGACGAGCTGTTCCTTTAAGACCTTCAAAGGCATTGTTCGTGCAAAAATTAGGATTTTTTCATCATCCTATGTTGTAGCAAACCTGTACGTTCTGCTGTGACATGATAATGTCTGATATTAAGCTTCATCTGGCATAATTTCAATCTGTGTTTAAATATATAAAAGCATTGTGAATTGTGCAGATGTGACGGCTGCATGTTGTGGCATTGAATGTTAAATCATTGCAACAAAAAGATTTTCGGTTTAGGCATTCTTCTGTGTCTTTCAGTGAGAAACATGCATTAGATCTGTACTCCATGAAGAAGTTCTGCAGTGATAAAATGGTTAGGCTCATGACTCCATCTCAGAAAAGGCAAGACCCATTTGCTTATGCATTAACTTTCGTTTTCCCCTTGTTCCTGTTGCTTACCACCTTGAAGTTGGTCATGTCGTGAGTGAAGGTCACTCACAGGAGAGGAAATCCCCCTATGCAATCTGGATGTCCTGATATTATTCCCACTTCCCACTTTCTGTGAAACATCTTCATTTTACACTTTGGTCATTTTTTAGACTGCCTCTCACCCTTCATGCACGTGCAAACTGAGCAGGAGTTTTTATTTTCCCCCTGATGTTTAGTGCACTTTCATTTTCCTTCCCTTATGTTCTCCCATCTTTATTGACTCTAGAAACACTTTTTGGAAGATGAGTTATTGTAAAGCTTAATGGCTACATAAATACTCTGCTCTGATCTGTTGCTGGAACAACACAAAGAAGTTGATTTTGGCAACACTATAAAGAAGCTATTCTCTCTGATAGTGAGGCGCACCCAGAAAAGCACTAAATCCACGAAGAAACGTCAAGAAATTCACTTTTTTTTTTAGCTTTCAGAATCAGTAAGACTTTTCTTTGGAAGCTTGTTTTCACAACAGGCTTTTCCCCCTCGCAGTTCTATGTTTACATTATATCTTGCAAATGTAATGTAAATTTAATTTAATGAGAAGAACTGTAAGAAATAAAAAAATATAAGAATATATAAGAAAAAAAAAATGAAGATCTAAGATAAAAAAATCAGGCTTTTTTTCCTTCCGTAGTGGAAACAAAAAAAAAAACATAATTGCAAAATGTAAACTTGGGGGATATTAACAATTTTAGTTTATGTTTAAAACTTTGTTTTGAAGAATTGTGCAATTTAACTAGCAAAACTGAGTTTATCAAAGCTCAGAATTGCAAGAAAAAAGTAATACTCTATATTGCAATTCTGACTTTTTCTTCGTAAATTCTGCGTTTATATTTCACAGTTCTGAGAACTTCTGAGAAAACTGAAGTTTGGTGTAAAAAGTTGGAATTTCCCATTTTGTTTTTATAAAATTTGTATTATATTTTAATCTCATGGTGGAAACGGGCTTCCATACTTAGCATACTTTATTGGGAAATGTTTATGCATTCTTTCTTCTCCCTAAATCCTTTTAGATGATGAAATTTCTCATAATTGCCAAATAAAACCAGGATGATGCATCTTTATGCTGTCTGATTATTGATGTTGCTGATTTATTGTCAGTATGATGGACTGAGGTGTTTGTGGATGTTTCAGGTATGTGCAGGTGCTTGGCAGACTCCTTACCCATCAGATCCTCATTAACTCTTCCCCGCTCTTCATCCACGGCATTAATATCCATCCCATTCCTGACTTCCACCCTACAGGTGATGAAAACACCCATATGTCGTACATCCAGTCTTTTTAACTTTTTTAAATAAATGGTGTTTTTAGTTTTCAAAAGTTTGTTATCCCTTTGAATGTCTCAATCATTTTTCTTGTACATTAATAGAAACCAGATCTTTCTTAGAATGCCTCAGTTCTCCAATTCTAAGTAAATAAAAAAAAAATAATAAAGATAAATCTTACTTTCATTTCTTTCTTCTGTGGAACACAAATGTCTGTAATCAGGCTGTTTTGGTGATCATTGACTTCCAAGTTGTACAGTATTGTATACACTACCAGTCAAAAGACTGATTTTGGATGTTCTTCAAGGCTGCATTTATTTGATTTTTAAAATACAGGAAAAAAATGTAATATTGTGAAATATTATATCGATGTAAAATACCAATTTTCTATTTTAATATACATTGAAATCTAATTTATTTCTGTGATGCACAGCTGTATTTTCAGCATCATCGCTCCAGTCTTCAGTGTCACGTGATCAGTGCTGGAAACTGTTGTGCTGCTTAATATAATTTTTTTTTTATATATATATTTTTTTTTAGGATTCTTGAATTTAGGATTTTTTTTTAATCTAAGCTATGACATCCATGTTAAATTTACAAAGATTTTTTTCTGCTATTATTTATACAAATCTGAGACTAAGATTTCTATTATTCACACTATAAAAAAGATAACACTGTTTTTCTTTGGGCTTGTTTGTTTTCAGCGTGTCAGCTGTATATCAGAGTGTATCAAGACACACAGACAGTTTACACATCAGAAGTGCAGTAAGTCACCCGATTTTATATGAATATTATATAAAAGGGCTTCCGTATGTGTATCATGTTTCTCCATGCGTTTATAATATGTGTGTATTTAGTGCTTGTGTATAACTCTTAGTCAGGTTGTCGTCGGTCAGACAGACAGAGTGTGTTTTTCTCTGGAACCCCCACAGATGCTCAAAGGTGATTTCATGGTGAGATGTCTCTCTGTCTTTTACACACACACACACACACACACACACAGAGACTGCACACTGTATTTTCTTCATTTCTTCTACAGATTGTGTGTTATCATAAAACCGATTCCACAAGGACCCACGAGACAGTGTTTGCTGTGCAGTTTCACACCGGCTCTCTGTGTGGAGAACAACTTAACCTGCGGAAGGAAGACCTTGATCATGCAAACAAAGGTATGCAAAGTGTATCAGAATCAGAATCTATGAACCACAATCTGGTTGACGATTGTGATTGGAAAATGTTCATGAACTACGCCTGTGATTTATTCTGCTTAAACATCGGTTTGAGAATAAGAAACTGACCTGATTTTCTTGGACCTGGGTATTTAAAGTTAAAAGACATTCATATTGGAATTTAGAGGGGGAAGAAAAAACACTTTAACTGAAATAAAACAAATTAAAAACATAATAGTTTTTAAAGAGCAGGTCATATGGGTTTTTGCATGATAAAGAAAGTCTCTCAAAAGAAAGAGTCGACTCAGAATCGCTTTAACGAGTCGTTACATTTTCGAATCTTCTGCCTGTTAATAATCCCAGACTGCCGGTAAAATACGAACCATCTTTTTTATTAACACAGTGATATAAAATCCTTATTTATTCAAGGAAGTCAGCCTCATGAAAAATCTATTTGTGGCGACAGACATTGCCAATTTGTTTGTACATTAATAATTGTTCATTAAAAAAAAAAATAAAAAAAATATCTAATTCTGGCGACCAATCACAACAGACTTGGCCAACTGACCAATCAGAGCAGAGTTGGCTTATGGAAGGGAGGGGTTTACATTCCTTAAGATCGGAAATGATTCAAACGAACCGTTTCAAAATCATTCCAAAATGATTCTAATATTAAATGTATATTCTGAGAAAATTACAATTACAGAAAATTGTTTTTTTTGACTCCAACACAATATTAGGACACTTTTTAAAAATACCATATGACCTGCTCTTTAATTTCATATTAAATAATTTAGTTGCCTGGATAAATGGCAGATATACGTGATTTTTTTTTATCCATATTGATGTATTTTGTTATATTATAGAAATAATACCTGTCCTTGTTGTTATATGTGATTTAGTTCTATAACGGAAACAAACTGACCGGCTGTTTGATATTTGTATATAATGTGAAATTCTTACTTTTTGGCGCCAACATTTCATTATTTTAGCAGAGGTTTGTTTTTCCTAGCGTGTGAGTGTGTGCGTGACTAAACATGTGAGTGTTTTTGGTAAATAATGATAGACAAGACACACGGTGACCCAAGCAGATCTGAGAAAGAGATGGACAAGTTAACTCTTTACACAAACACTTCATTTTGCTTCTTACGCAATGGGAAACCTTACTCAATCAACTGTAATTTTGAAACTTAAACAGTCACATTGCTGTGGCCAATGTGCTTACAAGTCACGGAGACATCGGCTGACATTGAACCTGTGTGTGTTGATGTTCCCACATTGCTGTGCTGTGTAGTTTTTTCCATGCCTTTCATCCCTTTCAGTCATCATTTGCTCTTGTCTCTATTCAAGACCCAAGATTCCCAGAGGACGGTGTGGTGGAGCTGCTCTTTTCAGAAACAGCCGACATAGACCCATCCCTTGCTTCAGGTATCCTCAAGTTTCTCTGGAATGCATGGTGTTTTATGGATCTTCATGAATGTGGATTTTTCACTATGGCTGGTTCAGGTAGATATTAATGTAGTTATAAATTAACTCCATTTCAAGATTGTGGCCACTGGAGGAACAGTTTAGCAGCTGTGATTGACCCTCTGGATTCACTACAGGCTCAATGGGACTTCACTGAAAATCTTACAGCAGCAGGTAAGACTGGACTTCTCAAGCTCTTCACAGTCAAATATAATTCTACTTATCAAGAACACATTAAATAATTCAAAACCATAGTAAAGGCAGTTATAATGCAACGGAATAGGTTCTATTTCAAATAGTTCTGCTCTTTTTTAAACTTGTGTAATGTACAAAGGTTAATATAAATGGTATTTAAAAAGAGTAGACCAGTCTTTTTCATTTTATTAATTTACACTGCCCTCCAAAAGTTTGGAAACACCCCTGGCAAAGTGTGGTTTTGGATGATATCAGCATAAATCCTTATCATTTTTTGGTGCAAATACTGTACACTAACATTATCATTGAAGACCAGCAATAATAATTTTCATTTTGATTAATATATAATGGCAGTATGGGAGGAACTGTGGTGGTTATTTTCTGTGTATAAACTGCTCGTTTAATAAAGTATGTTTTCTTAGTTTGTGCTGTCCTTTATCAGTGTAAAATGATCACAAGGATTCATGCCAATATTGTCCAAACCCACACTTTTCTAGAGCGTTTCCAAACTTTTGGAGGACAGTGTATAATGCTTCTGATCAAATAAAAGTCTAATTTCAAAAGCATTATAGAGTTTTACTGATTCCAAACTTTTGAATGATATTGTAATGCAACAACAAAATATTGAAATATGTAATTTGTGTTTTGTTGTGTCGTGGCTGTTTAATTGCTAA
The DNA here is from genome assembly GCA_034779775.1 of Enteromius afrohamiltoni. Classification (NCBI taxonomy): domain Eukaryota; kingdom Metazoa; phylum Chordata; class Actinopteri; order Cypriniformes; family Cyprinidae; genus Enteromius; species Enteromius afrohamiltoni. Next base: position 7,269,355 of record JAUYWG010000057.1, on the reverse strand, counting down.
TTATGAAGAACAAAACAATATGTATGAAACTGCAAAAATAAAATGTAAAAACGGTATCAAAAGTATTTTTCAAAAAAAGTATCCACTGTAATTCATCACTTTATTGTTTATTTATTATTTATGGATTTATTATTTAGTTTTACTGTGAAAATGTGTGCAACAGTGCTGATATTGAATTTATACTTCATAATAATACAGCATTCACTCAAAAATTCCAATTTTAAAAGGTCTGTTTTTTCAATAAGACAAATGAAATGCGAGCTAAATTACTGAAATATTTACCTAATAATTTCCCAAAATCACAAGCGTAGTTTTGGAATATTACCAGGGAAAAGATCTGCTAAATGGCAATGTGATTATAAATTATTATTAAATTATCGCTAGTCTACAATAATTGTATTTTAAATTTTTTTTAAGTCCACCACATAATTGCTTTCTCATCATTTCTTCAGTGAATCACATTTAGTTTTATACCGCATACACTTTACTATATCTTTATTATCATACTGAAAACGCACTGAATCTGACTTTGCATTCACTCACTAAATTAGGACATGTTTTTATAGCACTTAATTGTGGGACTCGAGTGGTGAAACCATGGAATTGTGGGATGTATTTTAGGATAGAAAACAAAAGCATGAATGCACATGTAAGCAGTGTTTACTTCAGGATGCATGAGACATGAAGGCTTGGTCTAGTAATTGTGAAGTTACGGTCCGCTACAGGAAACACGCTTTACCTCTAATGCTGTTATTAAGTCTGGGCACTGTTTGCTGAGGTTAATTGGAACATATGAGACCGAGAGGGACCGTTCACAATGAATGGAAAACTTAGCCTCCTACAATAATAGTAAAGTTCTTGTATTTGACCCTAATCTAATCTTGTTTGGCCTTAGGCCTCCAGACCATAATGAGTTCCAAAACAGGCCTGCCAGTTACCATAGTATCACCACAGTACTCAGCGCTGTTGCCCTGGCTGTTTTCCTTGAGGCTTTGTAAGTACTGTAAATGTTAAGGTTGCTGCACTAAATGAACTGTAGTAAGACAGAGCTGCTCAAAACACATGATGTTTTGTTGAAGAGAGCGTGTCAGGATATCAAAGCAGAGGGATGGAGCCCAGACATAACGGACCCAAATGACTCATTTGTTGTTTACAAGCCAGACTAACGAGTGGACTTGAGTTTAGTAGCAGTTTGAGGTGTCTTCTAGGCAAGGAGAAGTAAGACAGAGGTGAAGCATATGTGTAGGATTTTGTTTATTTGTGTATCCATTTCCCAGTCTATTGCAGACTGGGAATAGCACAATCTTCATTCAGATATAATCATGCCTCTGAAGGGAAACATGTTTAACAGTAACAGGGTTGACTGTTTTACAATTAAGTTTGATAAGTCTTGTGACCGAGATTTAGAAACTGCAGTGTGTTTCAATGATGATGTCTTTACAGACATCAGATATTTAGTAGTATTTAAAATCAAGGTAACAGAGTTGACATTTTAAGATTGTATTGCAAAAAATGATTGTCTTGATTTCATTTTATGCCATAATTACAAAGTTTGGGTTATTTTGACAGTAGTTTGTCACTTGAAAGGTGGAAATTTGATGAAATCAAGGTTGCCGCTATTGTAAGTAAGCATTTAATCATGTACATTGCAAGCCACCAGTGTCTTTGATATTTATTTCTGAAGAAGTACGTTTGATAAAAACATAATTTACCAGTCATGTTGGAAATGTATTTTCTACATGAATTAAACTAAACAACAAAAAAGAAATAAAAATGCATTTAGAATGTACACACCTAATTTTTTCTTAAAAAATGTGGATATAGTAAACTACTTTTTTTAAGTTTTAATGTTTTTTTTTTTTTTATTTTATTTTACTTTTGTTTAGCAACGTTGTAAATAGTTATAAAAAGAAAATCGTACACCTTTTGAACAGTAAGCTATTTTTTACTCGCTGGCACATCTTACCCCCCACCGTCCCCTATACAAAAAATCATTCAGAAGTACAGTACATTGCTTCAAGGAGTGGAACCTAGTAAGTGTTTAGCTTTCACGAAAACGGACTTTGCTCTCCTTGTCCAGTTAAAGTTCAGTGATCAGGGAACAAATAAGCTGCACTTGTCGTGATGTTTACCCTTGACTTCTCCGCATGGCAATGCACAAGAATCGGAAATTCCAGGGCCGGATATTTAAAGGTTGGGAGTTTCTGTGCACAACTGCAAAAAATCAATCCCAGCAGCTTAGTGTGTGTGTGTGTGTGTGTGTCATATGGGACTGAGGCTTGATGCACATCTGGTTGTGTGATTCCGTCTCGAGCAGCCGTGTAATTTAGAGATACCTCATGGTTGGAGCACAAACAGCCTTTACAATTTACAATACATAAACTCAAATATAGAATTACCCACGCTCACAAACACACACTGCATGTCTATAATTATTGCCAGTCGTAGCAACAAACGGTCTGAAGGAATTCTGCTGCCAAATCACTAAAGCCCCCCCCCACTCTCTCACTGGTTATCTTTCTTTTGCTTTCTTTGAATCTCTTTCATCATTGTGTGTTTCTTTTTACCTGCCACTCTTGTTCTTTACTATACCAATGCCTCCCTTATCTCTCTCTCTGTCTCTTTTGCGCTCCATCTCTCCACCCACACATAACTCCGCCTTTGTGTTTACATTCCCCGCTCCATATTTGGAGGGCTCAAGGTCCTCTGAGCGTCCGTTCTCGCTCTGCAACAAGCATATGTGTGAGTGTGTGTGTGTGTGTGTACAACTGTATTCTGAGGAGCATTGGCTGGATCAAGCGGAATAATGCTTCCCAAGCCAGGATTTTCCTGTACACCCAGGAGGGGCACCTGAAAGGGGTTACCTGTGTGTGGAGGTGGAGAGAGAGAGAGCGAGCAGGACTGTAAGGGGAAAAAGGAGGAGGGGAAAGGGTGAAAAAAAAGATTGACTGAGAGAAAGAAAAAGAAGAAGAGGAAAGAAAAAGAGACCCAGGGGAGCTGTTATCACCTTTTGGGGAAGAATGCAAGCTGCATGTCTGTTTAAAACTGCGTGAGTAGGAGAGAACGAGAGAGCTGGACAAAATGGGCACAGACGCCTGCAGGATAAACACGGTCAGGACCGCTTGCCTCTTTCCTTCCTTTTTTTTTCTCCTCTTTCTTTATTCATTCAAGAGACTTTGCTTGTTTTTTCAGTGTAGTAGAGGCTCTCTTTCACATTTGTGACTCTGTCAGAGGTCTTTTCGCTCTTTGCCATAGTTTCCATGGTCAAAGTCATCTCGGATACCTTTGGGGTCTGATTCGAGAGGATGTTTCTGGAAAGCATTAGGTTTGTGACGCTACGTGCATTTTTGAAGCAGGGGTTCCAGCAGCAACACAGCTGATTTATTTGGTGAGTTGTTGAGAGCTCTTGTGATAAACGGATGCAGCAGTGCTTCATTTATCAAGAGAAGCTGCAGCATTGGTCACTTTTAAAGTACTTCTGAGAGAAACAAATAGTCTCAGGTTTTGCATTTGAGAGTTTTATGAGTCTTAATGCTATTGGCTAAAGCATATTTGGGCAGAATATAAATAAATATTAGTATGTTGCTCTTTTACTTATTTATAATGTGGGCTTTTTATTAGTTGCATGTCAAAATCAAGTTTGTTGTCATTTTCTCTTTGCTGAACGATGCATTGAACTATTCTATTAAATGTTTATTTTAGATTATGATGAAGTTTGTTTGATAGCATGATGACTGTTGAATCTCAGTTGTTGGGTGTGTGTTTTTATGCCTGAGAGTGTGTGAGAGAGTTGCCAGCTGTGGCATTTTATCATGCATGCCTGGTATTTGGATTTCAGCCTCTTGAGACTAGGGAAGCTGTACTGGTTTAGTTAAAAAGGTCTGTGTTTTTCTTGAGGTCTGTGTTTTTCTTGACATACTAACCAGTTTTGCCATTGTGATCAGTCCAAGTTTATAAAAGGTGTCTTTACTTGTCATGTGCATGCATCAAAAATATATGCAATGCACTTTAATATTATATTGCATAATGCATTTGTCTCTGTTGAGGTGACATGGTTATGTTTAGGCTTTGTGGTTTGGTTAGGGCTAAGAGTAGTTACAGAAATTAATTACAGATGTAATTACAACAAATTATTTACAAGTGAGTATTTGTGATAGGATTATTTTTGCTTGACAAAACACCATTTTACACAACAAAAAAACCCAATAGGTTTATTTCCATTGGATTTTTTTTTTTTTTTTTAGAAAATAAACTCAAAATAATTTTTTTTAGAAAATAAACTTTTGTTGTGAACAACAAAAGTTTATGATTTATAGACGTCTGGTTCATCATGTTAATTCTCACAAATAAACACAACTTGAATTAATTTATAAGTCTGAATCCCAGAAGGTAAAAGCTAAAGTCTTTCAGTGTTGTTACGTGGCAATATCTTAATATTGTGTTAACAGAAATTTTCAGAGAAGCCTTATTTGTATCCATTTAGAAAAACTCAAAGCCACTGATAAAACCAGTGCTAAAATCCCTGCTTGGTTTTACCTATAAAAGCACCTCAACCCTGCTGCGCCTAAAACGGATCGAGTATGGCGTGATGTTAAATATCAGTGTTTGTGTGTGTTTGTACAAGCCTGCATGTGTGATGCTGCCTTCTGGCTTTATGTAGAACAGTAGATATGTGTTATCAGTCATGATCTTTGCTGCGAGACTCTGAGTGTGTCATGACACATGAGGCTATCTGCTGCGATCTATGTTCAGCTGCTGCTGGCTGACTGATGTGTCTTCGCTAGAACACACACAATGGCCACACAAAGACATGTATGTCTGTGTACCTGTGCGTTTGCGTGATGACTAAGGTGTCTGCAACTCATTAGAGAGACGTGTTAACGTTTCCACTGGACCCCAGACTATGACACACACCAGTGAATGTAAGAGGAGTGGGTGAAGATAAGGGGCCACAGGTGTGACTTTGTTTTTAACACCTGTGTCACCATGGTAACGTTTCACACTTATAATTTGTCATGCATAAAAAATGAGTATTTATTTTAAAATTAAGTACAGGCATGAATGCCATGGAAAAATCTGCCTTTTGCTTTTGCGTGATGCTTCATCCACACCAGTAGGTGTCAGTATAAATCATATAGGCAAGACAAAGATATATTTGATCTATGAAAACTGACAAATGTCAATGCAATGTCATAAAACAATAGAATTTAAGGGCATGTCAGTGAGAAAACATGGTGGATACCATAAGTTCAGGATCTGTTTTGATGGTACATTTGCTGAAAGGTATGAAATTATTATTTTATTTACAACAACATGTAAACAAAAATGGCATTATACAATACTAGAAAGTTTTGATGGCATTGTACATTTTTGATAAATATTTAACTATTTAGTTAACAACACCTTTACAAATTTAGTAAGAAGATAAAAAACCAAAAGCACACATAATACATATTACATATATATATTAGATATTTTAGATATTGTAGAATTTAATAAATCCTTTGCTATATTCTTGCTACATTTTCCTTCTTTCAAAGTGATTTGAACTAGTGCTGTTAAATGATTAATTGCACCCAAAATAATTTTTTTTGTGTACATAATATATCTGAGTGCAATGTTTATAATTATTACTTGGACCTGTATTTAAATATACACAAATGCAGGTTTACATTTAAGAAAAAAGGGTTATGTTTAAATATTTAATATATTTCTATATAATATCAATTATGTGAATATAAATGTTATGCATGTAAATATTTTCCAAATATATACTGCATGTGGGTGTAATAATAATAAATATACACAGAACACACATATATTATGTAAACAAAAACCTGTATTTTGGATGTGATTAATTGCGATTAATTATTTGACGGTACTAATCTGAAAACAACTGGAAGCACTGGAACGCACCACAAGTCCTAAATGAGTGCCATATTGTAGAGGTCTACTGATTGTACTAACTTTTTTGTTTTTTCTTCAACAGCCAAGCAAAAAGAAGGCACTCGCTCTCTGAGCAGTGACTCTGGACTCTCCAGCTCCTCCCAGTGGACTGGAGGACAAACCTCTGGGCTCCCAATCAGCTACGGCTCTGAGGAGCATCCCCAGCTCCCCAGAGTGATCCCTGGGCTCAGAATGGAGGAGGAACAAGCTTCTTCAGGCCTCACGAGACGTAACTCTAAAGCCAATCAAGCTACATTTGATCATTTAAATGGTGAAACAATGTTCATAGAACGAGAGACAGATATTATAGATGACGACGATGACATCATCGATCCGAATGCTGCTGTTTTAGACTCTAAAGACACACTGTCTTCAAAGGAAATGCCTGGCTTGTCTTCAGTTGAATCTCAGAACTCTATCCGGTCAGAGGATTGTCAAAGTGAAGCTTCTCCTGCCATACTTAGAGATGTGAATTCCTCACACGCTTCAGTACCTTCTGGATATCAGACACATATATGGGTAAAACAGCAACAGTCCACGTCTTACATGCACAGACTGGATCACAGAGAGGAGATAGAGCTCCAGAAAGACGCAAGCAAACCTTCATTACCAGACAATGGCTTTCCTGAGCCTGACAAGGATGATGAGTTTGCAACGCTGGCTTTGGATGTTGATCAGTCAATCGAACAACTGAATCAGCTGATCCTGGACCTTGACCCTGACTTTGAACCAATCCCCACACAGGCAAGGAGTCACATGACCCGCTCGGCCTCCCTTCACACCAATGGAAAGACGCATTTGGCTGGAAGGGCCAAATCTCTCCAGTCAGGTAAGAGCAAATCCTAATAGATTCATCCGTTCTGAATCAATGTATTGATTCCAACTCACCAGCCAACAACCAAAAACACAGTAGTTTGTGTCAAGAGGCAATATTTTTACCTTTTTTGATTTTATATCTTTATATTTGTTTTTCTCAACATAAAATTCAATTAGTTTATATCAATTATATAATTTATATTTATGTTATTAATTATATTTAAATTATATCCATTATTCTGACTGTAACATTTATGACTATATATATATATATATATATATACACACACTTGTTTCATTAAATTGATCGATATTTACTTGTAAAGTCATGTATACTCTTACAAAGATCTCTGTTTCAAACAAATGTTGTTTTTTTAAACTAATTAACGATAAATCTTAGAATGGTAGAATGTATGTATAGATATATATTACATTCATATTCGAATGCACATGGCATTTTTGGTGCTTTCAGTGGTATTTTTCCCTTGTTCGCATTCACAGGTTAATGTCTGAGCCCTCAGTCTAGTGACTTTTTAAATTAATGTTTGAGACTGCTATTGGCAGAGGCCTAATTTATGCTAATGTGTGTGAACACAAGTAACATACAATGGTCCTCTATGTGCTGCTCCTAACAGGTTTGCTAAAGAAAATAAAGTCCCACCTTTCATTTCTGTGTGTGTGTGCTTGAGTATGTAAACATCCAGGTCTAGTATGGAGTGCTTTTATGGTGTAAATGTGACCTTTAAGCTGCCTTTTAGTTTATAAATGGACATAATCTAGCATATTTCTAGCAGTGTGATAACAATGCCCTTGACTACCATTTAGTTACTCCTTCATAAATGTTTTATTGACTGCTGCTTTTACCAAACATATCTGTGATGCAGACTGCTTGAACTCAATACTCTGTCTCCTTTGACCTCGGCATACTGAGCGGGTCTTGTTGCTTTTGAAGTGTGTCCTCTGCCTTGCTTATGTCCCCTGTCTATTCTGTTACAAGATCCCAAGATCCTTTCTTACTGGATCAGCCCATGTCAGAGCAACTCTGACACCTGGAATGAAGAGCCTTTGAGTGGAGCGGAGAATTCATCCTGCTGAACAGAAATCTATGCAGAGTGTTATTATTACTGTAGTATGTCACCAGATATATGCCCTGTGGTGTGTGTGTGTGTGTGTGTGTGTGTTTGAATACACATGTTGTAAGGGCTGAGGAATGCCTTTGAAGTGAGTGTCTACTGACACACAAAACATGTTGCCTTTCCTCATCGTCGAGTCTCAAGGATTTTGTTTGTCTGTACAGTGTTAGTTAACAGAGCTTCTACTGTTGCCCATTTGTAACGAATTATTACCGTGTTTGTATAATCATTATGAAAACCCTGGACTAAATCTCTGACACCACACTGATAATAAGGGATTTTTTAATTATTATTTAAACCCAGAAATAATCGAATAAATAAATAAAACAAAGAAATGGAAAAAATAATTTTTTAATTTTTTTTTTCACTTTTTTTAAGGTCTCTAATCAAAAAAAAAAAAAATTGTGTCATTGGTCTTGTGATCCGCAAGATCAAAAATATTGTGGATATATGTATTTATTTAATTTATAAAAATATTTTTTTATAATGTTTATTTTGTTCTACTGCTATTATTATTTTATTTATTTATTTATTTTTGTTGTTGTCGCTATTTATTTTCAATATTTTTGTGGAATGTAACCACATGACACAGCCCCAAGGTCAATGACCCTTGTTTATGTAAGGTCATAAACTTCTCCTCATGGATATCATCTAAACAAATGTTGCTTGAGAGCTTGCTATTTTAATTCCTGTTGTCTGTTTGGTGTTGTTAGAAAATTATAAGTAAGAGTAAGATCCTAATGTTTCATATCCGAATGACCAGACACAGTTGATTTGTCATGCATTAAATACCAACAGTGAATTCAGTGTCTCTGTCTGCACAGGTTGGAGGCAGAAACAGCTCAGTGATGTGTCTGAATACTCTGTGCTGCGAAAGGCGGGTGGCGAACAAATGCAGAACAACCAGAGATTCGTCTTTGGAACGCCAACGGTACAAATTCACAAATAGCCTCATAACTGTATAGCCTCAAAACTAGTGTGATAAAATCGCTTTACCAACCCATTGTCAACTAAAATGCAAGTTTAACTTGTATTGAACCCGGAACATTGCTACAACAATGCCTTAAATGTTTTTGTCTGTTTCAGCGAGGTCTATATCACAGTGACGCTGTTGACATTGGTGACCGTCCCACAGAGGCTGACAGTCCACTGTGGGTCGGTCTTAATCAGGTTCCGCCCACACCGTCATTTCCTGTGACACCCCCCACTCCATATGGTAAGACTGACACTGTACTTGATGTATGCCTTTCACTGTCTTACTACGCTCTTTTACCATTATAGTGCCCTTGCATGGGCATTTATGAAAATACAGTGGTTGGCCAAAATGATTTTTTCACCAGCTAAAAATGGTTTTAATTTAGTTATTTCTATCTTTTGCTGTAGTGTGTCTGTAGAATATATATCAGTTTGCACTGTTTCTACATGTCATTCCAGACAGACTGGATGATGATGATAATGAGATCAGATATCTGCGTAGAGCACTGGCTGGTCTCAGACTCCTTGTGCAAACAAAAATCTCACCGGATTGTTACAATTAATGGCAAAATAAGTATTTGGTCATGTAACCTACCGACACAATGCAGCAAAATATAGAAGAAACTGAATTAAAACCATTCTTTAATGGTGAAATTACTAGTGTTCTAATAATTATTTATCTCCACCACTGTATATTTTGTTTTCAACAGCACATTTACAAAATACATGCTTTGCCCAAAGTGCTCTTCAGCAGATAATCTAAACAGAACATTTATATACACACAGACACATCAAAACCTTGCAGTGTTTAATTTTAAAATGTCTTTATGCTCAAATAAAATGCATCCTCTGTTAGAAAAAAAAAAGTATAAAAGGACTGCATAGATTGCATGCTGGGAAGTCGAAAACAGGAATGGCCCTTTGCTCTTAAAGAATCTTAAACGGAATCCAAAATTCAAAAAGGAAACTAGTGTAAAGACACTAAAACTGCTGCTATTGCTCCTATTTGTATGGGTCAGAAGCCTGGCAAAACAACAAAAAAACACACACTTAGCCTTATTAGTAATAAGATGCAGAAATGTACTGGCCAACGAGGCTTTAACCTTGCCTAAGCAGTGTACTACTGAACAAAACAATTGAGACCCACTTGGAGTGCAATATACAGCATACTCTAGGTTTATATCATCAGCATATAAATGATAAAAGTTTTGTATTTATGAAAAATTTGGTCTAACGGACACACACACAAAGAAAATAAAAAAGGTCCAAGAACAGAACCCTGTGGCATACCACTGCTTCATGTACTTAATTGTGCCTTTGTCCTCATAGTGAAGAGTGGACATGACTTCAGCCCCTTAAGACCTGGTTCCAGCAGACACTACATGAGCTCTCCAGTATGGCAAGGTAATCACCTGCTACTGTGGCTACATCCTTATGCTACTTACTTTTATACTGTATCAAAACTGTAAAAGAAAATCCATAAAATTTATGATAAAAACCGACAGCTGTGGTTGTCAGAATTCGACTGTAAAAATACGGTAACAACATTTTACTTTTTACAGTTTTAAGTTTAATTTACAGTTAAATACCGTAATTTCATTAGCTGGTATAATGTTAAAATTCCAACCTATTAAAGTACTGAAATCTATTTTGTAGCTTTGTAAACACACTGATAAGCACCAATTGCAGGCAGTGATGAGAAATTCACATTGATAAGAAAACTGATAAGAAAAAACTAAGAAACAGACTTATTTCAATGAAAAAAAAAACCTCAAATTCAAACAAAATTTTAAATGCACTGTTAGCCAGGATCCAGTGATCCAATGATCCAGTCAGGAAAGCTTTCAACTGTATCTTACACAAATGTTAGGTCCCCTGTAGCAAAGTCTGTCTTGCCACTGTCACAAATTCTGTGCTGCTTAAAATAACTCTGCTACAGGATGTGGCCCTCTGGGTCAGGATGCATACTTCCTGTAACCTGGCCAGTCAGTGCTTTGGGAACTAGAGCTGTGCTTAGAATTAAGCCTAAAGTGTACTTCAGTTTTGATGCAAACTCTTATTGTACGTGTACAGCTGAAAAACATAGCCTTCCAGTGTGCAACACAAAGTGCCCTACACATGTGCATTAGAAGGTTTCGTCCTTGTACAGCTATTTCTCTCTAGAGGTTATAAGCAAAGAACTGCATTTCTTAACTCCCTCAAGTTCTTCTCAGTCCTAGCATCTGTTATTATTGCAGTCTTATTCTGTCATTGATTTCCTTATTTAGTTGTCAAATACATATTTGTTAAAAGTTATGCAAACCAAAAAATATCACAATCATTATAGTGAAAAACATCAGCACATTTGCAAAAACCCAAAGATCTATTTTGCACAAAAATATTATTCCATCGGTCAGTTATGTAACTTCATGGGGAAATACTATTGCCTGATTGCATCTTAATGAGGAGGCACAGGAAAATGAGAATGATGATAGATTAGAAGAGCAAATCACAATATATCACAGTAAAATACATAGATTCGAAAGATATTTTGCTTTTTATATTCTACTTTTTACAGAATAAATACACTGATAGATATAAAAACATTCTCAAACAACTATTACAGTCTAATTTCCATGATTTTAAATGGAAAAAGATAGACAGAGTGATAATGAAAAAGATTTGTTTTGATGTTTAACACATCCAGCCTGCAGCAAGTTTGTCCCAGAGGAGGTGAGGATGTCTTGTATATTTTAATTTCCTGATGTGGGAAGATTTGGAAGTTATGCAACATCAGTTGTTCTATGTTTAAGTGTCTAAATAAACAGGAGAAAATGAAAGCTCTCACAGCCAATCTCTTACTGAAAGACAAATGCAAATATTTACACAGACATTTGAGGGGGAAGGAAGGGTGAAGCACGGCCCCTTTAAATTAATTTATGGCTGAGGTCACGTCGGGGACGTTACAGTCTGATAAAGCAAGAACAGGAAAATTTATTTTTTTTCATAATAATATTTATATTTTTTTCTATGTAATTGAACTTCGTTATAGAGTTAAATTAATTTTATTTATTCATCAACTAATTTATTAATTCTTATATAAATTACTGTTTAATAGTTTGGGTTTATATTGTTTTTTTAATGTTTTCTCATTCTTACAAAAGCTGCATTTATTTGATCAAAATTTAAAGATGTAAAATATTATATTATAACATTTTTTTATGTTTTGTATTTCAATGTAATTTAAAATGTGATTTAGGCGAAGGTGAAATTTTGAGCTGTCTTTTGTCCAGTCTTCAGTGTCACATGATCCTATTGAAATATTGTTATTATTCTATACGTAAGAGAAAAAGTTAAAATAAATCAGGATTCTGTGATGAATCGAATGTTTAAATTTTAATGTTTTGGAGTTTAGATTTTAACATTTTTGTAACCGTGTATAAATCTTTAGAGTGATCAAATTATGCATCTTTGCTAAACAAGATAAAGTCACCATTTGATGTTAGTTTAGCTTTAGCTTACTTGTGGTTTAGTGTAGTGTAGTATTTATTTATTTTGGAATTTTTTTATTTTTTTTCCTAAGCTGAATTTGTTCTTTTCTTTTAATAAAAAAAAATCGTAAAATTATGTAAGTATTTAAACAAAATAATCAGCCAAAGTCAAATATTAAAATCAAAGTAGTTCAAAAGTCAAATTGCACAATGAGTGTGCATCTTGCGTACGTTGCTTCTCACGCTAAGAAGAATGATGACCAAAATGCTGCTTTAGAAATACTTCTTAAGAAAATGTCTTTTTTTTGCGTAGAAGCAGATGTTGCGAGCAGCAGCACATGGTGGAGAGCATAATGGTGTCCATAAAAGGCCATCCTCACCCCTGACCTGTTTGGTTAGGTGAAACAGACTGTGAGAGTCTGCGGAGAACAATGCTTGAATGGCCTATCAAAGGCAGAAGAGCACTCATGAACTCATATGGTAATGAAACCATGGGGGACTTTCGCTGCTTTTCTGCCTCGTGCCAGTTGGGGGCAGTCGTCCTCCCTACCTCTTCCCTTTCCTTCAGCCCTCCCCCTCCTCCCTCCCTCAGTCCCTCCTCAAAGCTGGAGTCAGTCAACCAGTGACACAGTCCTGCTGGAAGAATGAAGTAGTTTTCCATCTGGGGTTTAACAGAATCTCAAAAACTCAATGACTTTATTCAGGCTAGACACAAGTAAGTAGAGAGAGAGGGACAGAGCTGGACAGAGCAGCAACTGTGTGACGTGCCGCCTGTGGTCAGTGTTTGTGCCGGGAAGCAGACAGCACAACAGAGTGAGAGAGAGAGAGAGAGAAAAAATGTGAGGTGGAATAAGTGACAAAGTAGACGTTACAGACCGGGGCCGTGAAAGACTGACACTGGGAGACAAAGTAAGCGTGCAGGAGCAGTGTCCAGAAAGTCCAGCTTATCTTCTGTGGATGAGTCTCGGTTGAGGAGTACTTCAGCATGACTGCTTCTCTAGGTATGCGGGGAAAGATTTTTAAATTGTGCTTGTGTTTTGCATGTGTTGCCTGTGTTTGTATGCTAATACATCAGCCATTTGCTCTAGCCGTCTCTGGCAGACTTCAATTGTCCTCTTGTCAGCATGAAGTCTGTGTGAACACCCCCCTCTCTTCTCTTCTCTTGCAATTGTGAGTTTATTCTCCATATATTGACATCCCACAATTTAGATTTTTCTTTCCTCAGGATTTTGTAAAAAAAAAAAAAGATTCCTTGTACCTTGTATTTTATTGTATTTAATTTTATTTATGCATTCTTATGAAGTCTTATACAATTTAGTAAGTTACTTTATGTAGTTTTAAGATGTGGAGATATTGGGTAACTAGATCTAAATACTGATTAAAAAATATTTGATAATGTGTAATGTAATATAATATAATATAATAATCAATGCTTGATTTGCTGAGATGACAAAAAGGCCAGGGTCTGTGGTTTGGAGAGATTTATGCGTTTATGTATATATGTGATGTGTATGTGGTAGGCTCTTTTGGTTTGTTTATATGTGAATGTTTCCTGTTTCAGCTTTGTCTGAAGATCTGAATGAGTTATTTGCATTGCCAGAACTTCACTTATAAAGACAAACACATTTAAAAGCCCTCAGTGTTTGCCCTATATTTAGTTGGTTCTGTCAGTGTTTGGCATTCCTCATGTACTTTCTCACACACTCAGCAGATCACTGCTTCACCAGTGGGATGCTTTGTGGAAAACGTGGTGCTTTCGCTCTTTTCTAAAGTTCATTTACACTTGATTTGTCTTGTAATTGACCTCAGATTGGTGATTTAGCTTTGGCACCTTCTCGTCTGGTCAGGCAGATTTATCAAGCAGCTGTGGGAGGTACTAAAATGAAAAGAGATGGATGTGCTGCTCTTGTTGTGAGCTCTCTGGTGGAGTGGAGAAACTGATGGAGGTGGAGTGGAGACAGTGGACGCTATTCTTCTCTCTGTCTCTGGACAAAAGACAGTTTTGTTTGGGACTGTGTCCAAATGAATGTGGATGGGGAAAGAATGTGTTACGTAATCGTAGTATGAATCTCGGGTTAGTTTGAGCTGATATTCCATCTGGTTTGAGCTCGAGATTGAACGAATTATCCAAAACAAACAATTTGGTTTGTTTATTACTGTTCTTTTGGCAGGGTACGACTCACTTTGACGAAGAATAGGAACAAGGGCTTACAATAGTAACACTGAATGGAGAAACAAAACACTGAAGAAACCGAAAAAATATAAATGTGTACAACAAGAGACTTTTCAGTTATAAAAAGTCAAAATATGCAGAATTCTATCTTTCTATCTATCTATCTATCTATCTATCTATCTATCTATCTATCTATCTATCTATCTATCTATCTATCTATCTATCTATCCTTTACTTTTTTCTCATTATATAACTATTTAAGTACACTGAATAAAATAAACAACCTAATAAAAGCCCTTTTAGTCCAAAAAATAAGTAATTAGTAAAATTTTTTGGCCAGTTATAGAATCTTTAGAAATTTATAGAAATTTTAACGCATTCACTAAATAATGTATACATTTTTTTTTTAAAGTCCAGCATCTAAAATTTTAGATTTTCAATTAAAATTAAAAAGAAAATAATATAGAAAAATAACATTTAAAAATTTTAAATACCTAATATTAGATTATGGTTTTCCCTTAAAAAATGACATTATAAAATTATAAATTGGAAAGAAAATATTACAAATAATACAGTGCCTAATAATAAACATGTATTATTAAATTAAATATAAATTAAATATAAATTTAAATATGAAAAATACTTTCCCTTAAAGTTTAATAAAACTAAGTAAAGGATTTAAACAAAAACAACTGAATAATTGAGAAAAGTGTCATTTAATACTAAAATCCCATCTGATTTTATATATGTGACCCTGGACCACAAAACCAGTCTTAAGTCGCTGGGGTTTATTTGTAGCAATATCCAAAAATACATTGCATGGGTCAAAATTATTATTATTTTTTTATGCCAAAAATCATTAGGAAATTAAGTGAAGATCACGTTCCATTAATATTTTTTGTAAAATTCCTACTAAAATTTTACCTTATGACTGGTTTTGTGGTCCAGGGTCATATATATATATATATACATTCATGCCCACAGCATATTATTGTCAAACTTTTTTATTCACAGTATGTTCACAGTACACTTTATTGTCACATTCATGTTTTTTTTTTTGTTTTTTTTTTACAAATGAATGGCTGGTTTGTTAGTTCTTCAGTTCATTAGCTGTCTTACTTGTTACGTTCAGTTAGAGTGAGTATATTGCCTTATAAAGACCAAAAGCAGTTTCCATAGCTGTTTTAGTATGCTGAATTCCTACACTATGAAAAAGTGTTGTTTTTGGTATGTGTGTGTTGTCGCTAAAAGGGTAAGTGGACAGGTCTATAATACAGAAATGAAGTTATGTGTATGCTTATGAATGAAGCTGACATCTGAAAGGAAGCCCAGGTGTCAGACTAGAGCTCAATCTTATTGCAGACATATTTTAGAACATGTATCATTGCCTTTGGCTGGAAAGTATTTAATTCTGCTGTCTTGAATTCTCTCATTTTATTTTCCTCTCAACACATTCTCTATGCTGCTCAGCTTTGATCACAACAGCTGGACATTTTTCAGCTTGGCTCACTGCGTGTGTGTGCGTGCATTCCTCCTTTGAATGGCGAGTTTGTTAAGTCCGTAAAACTGAAGTCGTCCTTTGTCTCGCTGGCATGCGGGAGATTTAATCCTGAAAGACCTGGTCTGAGCAGACATGCACACAACGCTTACACACACTTTTATCATCCTTCTCTTTTATTTGCCAGACAAATTACAAACTCTGGAAGATGCTGATATAACATGCAAATATTGATAACGGTTATACTGTATTTTCTGCGCGACTGGATTTAATGTTAAATTGCGTTTGTTTGTTTTTGTTTTTTGTAATTATGATCTCATTGTTTTGGAGACTATAAGAAATATTAGTAAGTCCCACTTTATATTAAGTGTCTCTAATACCTGTGTACTTCCACAGTAACTAGATGTGTATGTAGTATGTAACCACAATGTAAGTACACACCGGTACACTACACACATGTAACAACCCTCAGAATGGTGTGTGTAAGTACAAATGTGTAACAGGACATTGGTAACAACACTTTTTTGGTAATGAAAGTACAAATGTGTAACAGGACTAACAGCACTTTCTGGTAAATAAAGTGTTACACTTTATATTAAATAGACAATTGCTGTGGATTTACCATGTAATTACTCTGATATGTGTACTCTGAAATGTTACACTTTATATTAAGTGGGCAGTTCCTGAGGAGTTACCATGTATACACACTGGTTTATACAGAGGTGCACCAACTCCACCCACTTTACATATCCCTAAACGTACCCAACTACACCCCCTGACCACCCCCTGTTCCAGTTACTCTTATACACACTGCTGTTACAAAATATAGCTCTGTCATACCTGTTGCATGACTACTTAGTGAAGTGAAAAAAGTGTTGTTACCAATGTCCTGTTACACATTTGTACTACATGTGTGCAGCTACATAAATATTACAGCTCTAGATACTATGTAGCAATGTGTACTTACACTGTGGTTACATACTACATGTATTTATTTAATTATTATTAGGGGTTCGAGTGCGTAGCACTGAAACCCTATTGTAATTGTTAGGATTTTTATTAGGGGTTCGAGTGCGTAGCACTGAAACCCTATTGTAATTGTTAGGATTTTTAGGGGTTCGAGTGCGTAGCACTGAAACCCTATTGTAATTGTTAGGATTTTTATTAGGGGTTCGAGTGCGTAGCACTGAAACCCTATTGTAATTGTTAGGATTTTTAGGGGTTCGAGTGCGTAGCAC
>JAUYWG010000057.1:7209404-7252006 GCA_034779775.1 Enteromius afrohamiltoni | reverse complement strand
TATATATTTAAAAAAAAAAAAAAATATATATATATATATATATATATATATATATACATATATATGCAATATTTTTTTTTCTTTAAAAAAATAATACTTAATTTTATTAGAGACACACTGAATCGATCAAAAATTACTTGTATTGTGTTATAAAAAATAATTTAAATTAAATGCTGTTCATTTCGAAGTTCACAGAATCTTAAAAACATCACAGTTTCCACTAAAATATTAAGCACCACATCTGTTTTAAACATTGATAATTCATGAAATTCAGATTTGCATCGCATGAATAAATTACATTTTTAAATAGAAATAGGTCTTTAATTCGCAATTATATTTCACATTATATTAATAAAGATGATAAAAGATTATATATTTTAAAAACAGATTATAAGTAATCATTTTTGACTAGTTCATAGTATTGTCCGAAATTGTATTATTACTGCATTCCTAGAGGTTAAAACCTCTCTCACCCAACTGAAGTAAACGCTTTCTTTTCAGTAACTACTTGTGTGGTCTATTGTGTACGTAGTCTATATTTAACAATGTATAAACACATGGTGGGGTGTGTTTGTCTGAGCACAGGATATGTAGGATAACTCAGTGCTGTTTTCTCTTCTTCGTGCAGCCCCACCCCAGCTCATTCCTGGTTAGAGGGTGGATCCAGCACCCCCTTGAGTCACTACACCCCTCAACCCTCTCCACCCCTCACCCTCTCAGGCCCCAACTCCCACAGCTCCCCTCGCGGAGCCCCCCGCGGCCTGTCCTCTTCTCTGGATGTCGGGGGACTGGAGAGCAGCCTGCTGGAGGCAGTGGAGGGTCTCGAGGCTCTGGGTCTGGATGTGGCCCAGCCTCCCCTTCTGCCTCTGAAGAGACGAGGGACGGAGGGCTCAGAGAGCCTGTTCCCGCTCAGCAGAAGCGCAGTCAGCACGTCCTATGCCAGTCACAACACCTCCCCTACCAGATCTACACCAAGTCCAGGTTTGTAGCGTGTCTGTCCGCAAGCACACACACAGGCATATCAAGACATCATATATAATGTGATACCATTCTTCTTTGCAGATTTTATGGCCGGTAAACCAGAAAATGTGAAGTTCGTTCAAGATACGACAAAGTTTTGGTACAAGCCGGACATCTCGAGAGAGCAAGGTAACAATATTAGATCCTCAGTAGGCCTAAATTGAATTTGGAGTAATTCTAAAAGAATACCCAAACATGAAAATGGTGTCATTATGTGTCATTATGTACTCCTCCCCCCCCCTACCACGGAAGTCAAAGTGTTTGATTGCCAACATTCTTCTTTTATATTCATCTTATATCTCTTTAACTAAGATAACTCTTTAGCACTACTTCTGCACATTTAAAGTACAAAATTAGTTGTTTTAATTTAGCAATATACCAGTTTAGTATACTAAAAGTACAACTGCATGGTATTTTATTAAGTATATAAATATGAAACGTTTTTTTTTATTATTATTATTTGTTATAGCTATTGCCGTTCTCAAGGATAAAGAGCCGGGCTTCTTCATCATCAGAGACAGTCACTCATTCAGAGGAGCTTACGGATTGGCTATGAAGGTGGCCACGCCCCCACCCTCCGTTCTACAGCAAAGCAGAAAAAGTAAGAGAGTGTTACACACACAACTTTTGATCACATCTCTTACATCTCCACTGACTCGAGCTGAACGATGCCCATAAACCGAGTTTTCGTGTGTTTTGAAAATATCCGACCACGAATCCCAATTTAACACCAGTTTCTGCATGAGAGGGGCAGATATGAACTGTGCTTAGAGTCTGATTATATACAGGGCAGTTCCTTGAATGAACTCCGGCGAAATATTTGATGGACTTTAAGACCCTGGAGATCAGGACGTCCTAACACTATTGTGTGAGGAACAGCTGAATGAGTGTGAGCACAGCTGGAGCGTTCATATCCAGAGCCCCTCCGTAAACATGGTGTGTGTCTCAATCAGAGGAAGGAAGGGAGGCTCACACACACATACACACACACACTATCCATCTCCTTCTGATTCATAATTCTAGGTGGCTCCTTAAGTTGGGATTCACAAAGTATTAAGCTGTTTTTTGGGGGGGTTTTGTACCATCGGAAATAAAATGTATCTTTATCTTTAGAGTTTATTGTATGAAAACATAATCTATACTGTTGTTGCTAAATGCCAGACGAACTGATGATTGGAGTAAAATGCAGGAAAGTCTTGAAATGCTGTTTATAGCAACATCCCTGATCATTTCTGAGCTACTTTTACATTTTGGCATGGAACAATTCAGCGCACTGTTTTTATTCACCTTCCCATGAGGTTGTTATTGAAGCAGTTAAATATAGCCTATAATGTACTTAATAAACCCATGTGACTGCTATTTTTCATTTAACTTATGAAGATGACGAACACAACAACATAAAATGTCATATTAATTCTAAGGGCCAGTGAGAGGATGGAAAATGTTTACAAACAATTATGGTATTACTAAAACTACAGACGTTACAACTGAGCTTTAAAGTGTTATGGGTAATGGAAGGCTTTTTTAGTTTTTTGGAGTCCCCAACAACAGGATGACTTGCATGCGAGGTCAAGAAACACTTTCGTTGTCTTATAATGTGCATTTATTTTTTTAACGTCCCTAAACTTCAACATGAAGTAGCACGGGATTCCTTTTAAAAACAACTCGTTTCAAGCATTCAGAATCAACCGTTTCCTTTGAGAAACAATAACTTTATACAAGGTTTAAAACTTTGCAGGATGTTTTCATTCACTTACTAGGGGCACTTTAAATAATAATAATAATTTAAAAAATGACAATAAACAAATAGGACAAATTTCAGTGAGACAAGCATGGTGTTGAACTAAGTTGCTTTGAGCAGATCATTGGAGTTTCTAACTTTTGTTGATATCTTAGGAAATTCAAACACAGTTGGAGACAATGTTGAGCTCTCTTCTGAACCCATAGGAGCCACAAGTGAGATTACGGCATTCTCAGCAGAAAACATCTGAGCTGAGAAACAATCAAGCTTGACTTTGTTTGTGATTTTTTTTGAGTCTTCTATATATAAGCTTTCCATGGGTCTTTTCAGATTTGGTCAACTCCTCTGCATCCATTTTCTCTTGCTGTTACACGTGTGTCATCATTGCTTCTTTGGTAAATTAAAAATAACGTTACAAATGAAGTCATTTCCCGTCTCTGTGCACAGTGGGTGATCTGTCCAATGAGCTCGTGAGGCATTTCCTGATCGAGTGCACACCGAAAGGAGTGCGATTAAAAGGCTGCCCCAACGAACCTTATTTTGGTAAGTGTCTAATATCTGTGCGAATGGAAATGAACGACACGAGTGCTGGTTAGAGCTCCATCATCGCATGGCCAGGATCTCCCTCTAGTGGCTGTAGTCAGGAACATCGTGCAACTCTTTGTTTTCATTTTCTTTTCACTCCCATTGAAGTTGGGGTCAGTAAAAAAATAGTTTTTGCATTAAATAGATCAAAAGTGACATGTATATTGTTGAAAAAGATTATTTTAAACCTTTTTACATATTTTCTGCATCTTGAGAAAAAAAAAAAATATATGTATATATTAGTGCTGTCAGTGATTAACTCTGAAATGAAATGAAAGTCATGAAAGTCATTATTTACATAATGTATGTGTGTACCGTGTTTATGTATATATGGAACATGGAATGTATTTTCTAAATATATGATAATATAATAAATATATACAGAATAAATTTACACAATACACACATTTTATTAACAACTTTTATTTTGGATGTGATTAATTGCAATTAATTGTTTGACAACAATGATATATATAAAACAACTTTTATTTTAGTTGCTATATATATATATTTATACAGTATATACAGTATATATTTTTGCGCACTAAATCAGTATATTATAAGGATCATATGACACTGAAGACAGAAGTAGTAATGGCTCTTAACAATTTGTCTTTTTATTGCTGAAATTACATTATAGTCTATTAAAATAGAAAAAAGTTATTTTAAATTCTAATAATATTTGACACAATTACTGTCTCTACAGTATTAATACCAAATAAATGCACTTATGGGGAACACATATTTTAATGTTATCGCTGACTCCAGAATTCTGAGCAGTAATGTGTGTATTTTTAAATAAGCAGTAATTGTTTGTAAAATATGGTAAAACACTCAAGTAAAAAAATACATTATTGTGTTTCCCGTACGTACAGGAAGTCTCACAGCTTTGGTGTGTCAGCATTCAATCACACCCTTGGCTTTACCGTGCAGGCTCATCATCCCAAACAGAGGTGTGTTATAGTATCAGCGTGTGTCTGCATGGGTTTTATGTTTTCAGTGTACCAGCATGCTAACTGAAGACTTCTTCTAGATCCTCTAGAGGAGTTAAATGAATCTTCATCACAGACATCTACAAACTCTGCAGCAGAACTACTCAAACAGGGAGCAGGTAAAGAAGTGTCTGAACAGTATCACTGATTATTTGCATCTCGTCCGTGTGTTAATGTGTGTGTGTTGTTGCCTAGCGTGTAACGTGTGGTTCCTGGGCAGTGTGGATCTGGAGTCTCTGACAGGAGTTCAGGGTGTTCAGAAGACCACCTCTGTGGTTTTCAGTATGGACCCACCGCCCACGTCCACCGTGGTTCACTTTAAAGTGTCTGCACAGGGAATCACCCTCACAGACAACCAGAGGAAGTGAGTCACTCGCTTTATATTTCATATATTGGGTTATATTTAGATAGTTAAATGGTATATTTACAGTATGTTAGCAGTCATTTCTCTATAATATTGTAAGGTTAGGTTGTGTAATATTTTGTCCAATGTCTTAATGATCACCATTTTTTTGTCTTGTGTTCACCAGAACTACATTTAGTTGATTAACAAAACAGTGATATTCTGCAATATTATTTCAGTTTATAATAGCGGTCTTCTACTTGTGTATAGTTTGAAATGTAGTTGGTTCATGTGAAGCAAGGCTGAATTTTCAGCACAATTACTCCAGTGTTTCCATTCTGATTTGCTGCTGAAGAATACAGTTTTTGTGGAAACCATGATACATGCATCTGGATCAAAGACTTTAAGATGTCCGCATCAAAATATCAACAACAATAAAAAACAGACTTAGGTTTATTGTTTTTATATGGTTAAACCATCTTTGACCCTTATACATATAATGTTGTCCTGAGTTATATTACTGTGTGTTTCCAGATTGTTCTTCAGGAGACACTACGCAGTCAACACAGTGATATTCTGTGCCCTGGATCCTCAGGACAGAAAGTACGTAACACACACACACAAGTGCATACACAGTGCAACTTTTTTAGGCATTTATTTGCCTGTTTTTCATTCACTGTCTAGTCCAACTAATACGGTCTTAATAAAGCAGTCTAACCTTAACCGAATTTGTTTGTTGTTGGATGCAACATAATCCTGACTTCTTCCCTTCTCTGTTCACAGGTGGACACGGGACGGCTGCTCAGCTGCAAAGTAAGTCTTTAGTCTCAGTTCTGGAGGAGTGGCAGTTATGTTGTTATGTATTCATAGCTTGTGTATGTGTGACAGGATCTTTGGCTTCATTGCGAGGAAAAGCGGAAGCAGCACAGAGAATGTGTGTCACCTGTTCGCCGAACACGACCCCGAGCAGCCCGCCAGCGCTATTGTCAACTTTGTCTCTAAGGTCATGATCGGCTCTCAGAAGACCAAATAGAAGAAGAATTTTTAAATGTTGAAGAGAAAGTGTGACCGCTTTTACTTGCTGATGGTGGGGAGACGGTGAAACGCCAGTATTGGAGTGGATGAAACTCATTTGTGGACACAGGGATACACAGGGATGTTGCTAAACCTAATGGGTACCAGGAGCAGTTTTTATAGGCGGGCCACTCTTTTCACAAATGTCCCTCCTGATGATGGCCCTTAAAAACCCATTCTACAGGAAGTCTTAGAAACGAGTTGCGTCACAGGACCACATGTCCAGAAGAGGGCGACACACTTCTTCGGCTCATTCTCGTGCTGCCATAAACACAGTCTGCTCAAAGCAAAAAAAAAAAAACCTTAGGGTTATTTCATTGTATATGCCTTTTTTGCTATTTTGTTTGCAATATTTCTTTGGTCCTCGGTTTCGTTTGGAAATTAAAAATGGTGTATATGTAGATTCATTTCCATGTTGTGTCTGGGCACATACTGTACATCCACAAGACCAAAAAGCATTTTGCATATCAATTTACAAAAGGTGTGTATACATTATCAAATACTACTTTTAACATTTTTATAGCTCCACATATTCAATTGTTGTGTATCTCTCTGTATTTGTTTATACGTGCCAAGCTCACATTTTCAGTCAATGCTAAGCGGTTTCCTTAAAAAGCATATTGGCTTTGACTTTGTTTATATATTTGGAAATATTTATCATATAACTCATATTCTGTGTATACTCATCTATGAAGCATAAGCCATCTAATTTTGAAAGATCACCTCATTTGAGGTAAACTACATGACATTACTCATGTGAACTCTGTTTTCTGCGTAACAAGTGTGTAAATGCTTGATCAAAGAGAATTTTGCAATAAATGTTTGTCTTGGAATTCATCTGAATCAGACAAATGGGCTGGTGCCGTTACTTTTCTTACTTTAAGAAACAAGGACCATGTTTTCATCACAAAAGCTATTCTGTACTTTCTAACGCTTTGGTTTATTTGTAAATTAATGATTTATGGACTGTATACATGCACAGAATACTATATTAAACTGTATAGTACTAAAACGAGGCAGTGTTTGTCATGTGCTGAGCTAAAAGGATGTCTGTCATCAGTTTCTGACAACATCATGTTTGCGTGACACTATGAGAGGAATTTTTGTTCAGTGCGACACTGTTGAGTCGATTGAGATCGCAAAATGTCAGTGACTTCTCTTCTTTTTGTGGTAAAATCTGTTTATTCAGCATAATGATGCCTCTCCATTGACATCCCTTCGAAAATAAAAATGGCTTCTGGTCTCCTTTCTGTGGAAGCCCGTTTCTGCCCCTGAATACAAAACAACAAAAAAAGGTTATTGCTACTTTTTATCTCACAATTCTGACTTTTTTCTTAGAATTGCGACATAGAAACTCACAATTACGTGTTATAAAGTCAAAATTGTGACTTTATAACTTGCAATTGTTTGATACTAAGACATTTTTTCTCTAAATTGTGAGATATAAACTAGCAATTGTAAGTTACAACGTCCAATTAAGCAGAGAAGAAAAAAAAAACTTTTATAACTCTAAAAGTATTACTAGTTTTACTATAAAACACTTAAAGGGATAGTTCACCCAAAAATGAAAATTGTGTCATCAATTATGCCCAAACCCATCTTTGAAACACCAATTAAAATATTTCTGAGATTTCTGTCACAGAAATGGACATCGTTAAAGAGTAAATGTGTGTTCTGTCACACCACAGAAAAATGTTAATAAAATAAAGTATTCAAATCTTGAAAAAATAAGCCGTCCTCTCTGCTCTCAAACGCTGGGGGCGTGTCCTCTCGCGGCGCTGAAACCACACCCACTCGCAGCAAAGCTGCCGTCTCTCTCTACTGTCTTCCTCAAGCAGCTTGATTTAAACAAGGAGACCAAGCTCGGTGGTTTAGGCACAGCTAGATAGCAAACCTTCAGGTTTGTGACAGAATTTTCATTTTTGGAACTATTCTTATAAGCTTAAGTAAAACCAGTGTTTATTTTGTAGCTACTACAGTTTTACTTCAAATGGTGTTTTTAAAACCAACTGGTGACTGTAGTGAAGTTTTTTTAGCTACTACAAAACCACAGTTTAACCATGGTTACTCTAGTAAAAACATGGTTTGTTTTTTTGTAGGGGATCACAGTTTGACAATCTCAAAGACACTGATTCAGCATAATGTGGTAGACTGCAGGTGGCATGAGCTCACCTTATTCTCTGGAGAGAGAGGGTAGTATAATGGTTTGCTTATTCAGAGGTTGGGTCGGATAAAAAGATAGTGTCTCACTTGTTCAGATATGATTACTGATTAAACAAACTGCCCCTTTATACGGGCTCAGGGCAAGGGGGCGGAGGTGGAAATTAAACAAGAAAGAACGAGACACAAAGAAACACAGAAAGAGAGCGAGTTTTCGGAGTCAGCTAAGCTGGATTTCTCTAGCGCAGCGCCCCCTACTGGCCCACCCTCCCCAATATAACAAGCTTTCTTACTTTTCTGTTTCTTTAACCTTCTCACTATGGGTTTGAGTCTGATTGAGAGGAATGCCAGTCATGCAGCTCTCCAGACACACACACACACACACACAATTCATCTCAACACCCTGCAGGTCTCCACATGTTTGCATAAACACACACATTGAAAATGAGTCACAGTGGGGAGAGTTTGATTAAGCGCTGTGAGTGTATTACACATATATGAAAACAAAGATCTGTGTGTGTGTACGTCTGTAGAGCTGTGTATCAGGCATTCCTCTTCGTCAGACTCATGCTCACGACTGGGAGCTCTGTGTTTTTTGGTGAATGTTTAGTTTTGCACGTTTTGCTTGCCGTCGAGTTCCAGCATCACGCCGGGAGTCTGAGCTTTGGCTGTAAAGGCACATTGTGAGGAGCGTCTGTGTCATAAGCGTGGCCCTGGGGTGGTATTTTCTGTATGGTTACAGACTCTGACCCTGAGCTTAATTATTTGTGGGTTGGGGGGGCAATAGGTCGCTGAAAATTTGTATTTGAATGAAATGTGATAGACAGGGGTACGTGCAGGACGTGGCTGGGTGTGTGTTTTGCATTTTGCTACATTGATGAGAAATGTGTGAGAGGTTTATTGGGGTGGTTCTGTTTATTTTTTCATTTAAAAAAAAAAAAAAAGATCATTGCTATGACCCTGTTGATGTATTTTTTTAATGCAATTGCATTTTTTGTACAAAATACAATTCAAACATAGAATTATCTAATACCACCTTTTCTGTAATTAATATAATTAATTTTCTTTTAATATACAATAAATGAAGAAAAAAGGCTCTTTAAAAATTACATTCTTGATAAGAAAACCCAAATTGCCTCTATTGCTTTATGATTGTATAAATTATATATTTATGCATATATCCAAAAGTTTTTATTTTTAAGATAAGATAATTTTGTAAATATAAATAAAAAAGAAATGTATATAGTGTGTATATAATGTATGCATGTATGTGTGTGTGTACATATATATATATATATATATATATATATGTGTGTATATATATATATATATATACACACACACACACACACACACACGCATATATGGGTGTGTACTGTATGTGTATTTCTACGATATCAGAAATGATATCACATATTGAACCTTGGCTTTTATGATTGTGTGTCATGTTCAGATTAAATTATGAGATAATGTTATTTTTTATGACGGGACGAGATTAGCTCATGTTGTGAAATGTCAAGTGGTGTAACGTTATAAAACTTTATGAAAAAAATCAGATTCATGAATCATTTGTAAACATTGCAAAATGTATTTCAATACCTTTTTAACAACTAATGATAAAGATTTGTTCATTCATACGTATTTAAGGTAAAGGAAAACACCGCATGACGTATTTAGAGGACCTATATTGTCCCTTTGCTCATAAATGATATAAAAGATATATGATAAAAATTTTTTTAAAAAAATCATAAGAAACCTCCATGAATACCGAAGGGTGCATTTTTTGCATGCTTTTTTCCCTTTCTTTCTTACAAAACCCACACTTGACCTTCATCGCAATCCTATATATGTGCACAAACAAGTGAAAAGCCAAGACCTTGTTGTATACCTCCTTCCTGTGTGTTTGTGAGTGTGTGAGTGAAACAGATCTGGTGGGGTGGGGGGGCCGAAGGGATGACCTCATCAGGAAAGGAAACTTTCCCACAGTCTGTACACAAAGCCTGCTGTCAAAAGGTGAACTGAAAGAGAAAGAGAAGAAATTTAACACACTGGATAAAAAAAGGCCTAATCTCAATATACAACCTCTCTAAAAAAAAGACGTCTCAGCTCAAATATTTAGCAGCGAATAAATGGTGGTTCTCACTCGCATCAAATTTGTTCCAGAAAAGATTCTTGAGACGATGCTGAGGTGCCATTTTGTCTTGTCTTATTGCCAAGGTCTTAACAGCCATCACAAGAGGGATCATCGGTTTATCGCGCAAACAAATATTTTCTTAATGACTGTCAACGTATAATACATGACACATGTCTTTCTTAAACACTCTTGACATGTTTAATTCCTCGCTGGGACACGTGAATGCGCTTGGGCTTACAGTCGTAGGCGTTGCTGATTAGCTGAGGCATGCGATGGGTGATAATTACAGATGGAGGCCAAGTGCACGGGTTATGCCTGTGCAGTAGAACACTGGACCGCTGATGTTTTGCTATTAAACCGGCAAGTGTTTTTGTCTGGCTCGCAGATTGCGGCGGTTTCTAAATGAACCAAATGAGCGTCTTTCCTGGAAATGGGTTTTATGCTTTCGCACTACACAACCTCCTCATGCAATATGACAGAGCCACATTCTTGGACTTCTTCTCAGACAGGCCGCAGAAAAACCATGGAAGTGTGTAAATGTTACAATATGAATTATGAAAATGCTTGATGGCATGCTGGATGAGGGATTCTAATGTCTGGAATGATCACATGCACTGGCGCTTGGACAGTGATGAGGATGTCAGAAGAGAGAGCGTGACTTAAACGGCTCAGGTTTTTGGACCGAAACTTTTCGTTTTTGTGTGAATCATCTGTCATTCCTAAAGAATTTCTTCGCTAGCGCAGACAGGTTTATTCAGCTATGTTTACATGCAATTCATTAGTGCTCAGAGCGATGTCTCAGTCGATTGAGACCCTTCATATAAACACCTCAATCGATCTGACTGAGCTGGAAATAATTTCACCTCCAATGCGCTGACATTTTGTTCAGAATCCATAAATGCACACGTAAACAAACATGCAAGTCGAATTGCAAAGTTTAGGTTTCATATAAACAACTTTCAGACGTAAAAATTAGTCTCGAAATGTACGTACTGACATTTTTTTTATTTGGCAGATGCTCTTGAAAGCATTTCAAGTCATGGTTTGTGTGGAATCAGACCTGTTAACTTGCAGGCCATGCATGCTGTACCATGTACATTTATCTAAATATATGCATGTATCTTTAATCCATATAAATATATACAGTACACACACATATATAGTATAAATATATTTTGCTATTTTGGATTAGATCAATCACAATTTATCAATTCGAAAGCCTTAAACTAAAAATAAAATAAAATGCATCCATTGTTTAGTTTGTCAACTCATTTTGTGTGAATAGTTTGGTTTAAGGAGGTCTCCAAATGAATACCATTAACATTCCTATTAATCTCAATGGCAGTTGCTTGGCTGACACAGGACCTCCTGAAGGTGTGCAAACCCCTAAAATAGCTGTCCTAACTTCAAAATGATTTGAAAGCTAACAGAAAAAGCGCTTACTATTGCACCATCCAACAATTTTTCTTCACAGACACAGATAGTGGCAGCTATGTCTTTTCTCCAGAACTTATCAAAGTTTTAATTTCTTAGGCACTAAAATTAAAAGCTTGTTGGTTATGTTTACCTCATCAGCAGGTGCATTGCTGCACCCTCTTTTGCATTTTCGTGTATTATACTTTGATCGGAAAGAAACAGCGCATCTGTGTGTCAGGGCTGACACAGCACAGAATATGCTATTTGTGTGCATCAATTCTCTCCAAAATGGCACTATGGTGCCGAACTTCTTACATAAATGTTTTATTTTTGTTTTCTTTCTGTACAAAAAGTATTATCGTAGCTTTAGAGTATTAAGTGATTTTTCAAAATGCTTCAGAAAACTGTGAGTCAGGGCCGAGTACCAAAACAAACTTCTAACCAATCAACTATCAGGGGAGTGTCTATAAATGACATGGTGGAGCCGAGCAACAGAAAGATAAAAAATAGAGGAAAATGTCCACAGAGCTTTAAGGATAGAGGTAGGATCCGTGTAAATATTCAGCCTGTCCTCCAACAAAAAACGACTCTATTGGTCGTTTGTGCAAGTACCGTATTACGACCTATATTTACGTATTAAAGAAAAGTGCCCTCTAGTGGGCGTAAAAATAATGACAGTGTTGTATTGCATCTGTCGTCATGAAATGACGTATTACTGTCATTATCAATCAAAATGCGTGTTTTGTTTAAATGCAGTATGTGGACTTTCAACACTGATCTCACTGTGATTAAAACATATTTTAGTAGGTGTAATTTGGACCAATAACCACACTAACCCAACCCTAAACCTACCTGTTACAAAAAGGATTTACTAACACATGCATCCCCTGGGTTTGAACCCATGATCACGTCTCGTCTTACAACACATTGCTCTACAACCTGAGCTACACCAAATCTTAATGTGCTAATGTCCTGCTGCTGCTAATACGGGGGGGAAATGCAGTATACGCTCTGATGGGTCGTATTTCGCTGCTTTGTACAAACGACCTATACACGCGTATTGGTTGGAGGACATGTTGAAATATTGTATCAGCTTTCCAGCGCTAAAGAGAACTCAAATTGAACGTTCCGTGTAGACGGTGTAACATTGGTTCTGCTAGTTTAACAGAACTAGCCAATCGTTGCATGTTGTTTTGGTGATTTCAATAATCGCTTACCCTACCTTTAATGAGTAACCCTTTAACTTGATTTGGGATTCTTATCCAATCTTACAAAATCATATCTTATCTCTAGTTAGGAAATCTGTAATTGCATTATTAATTTAAGAAATCCACTGGTACTACGTGAAGAAAAAGTGTTGTATGGTGCAATAGTACAGCAAGGTGCAACATGGCATTATTCACAGGGTCCCCAAAACCAAAATATGGACCATTCATTACCCATATTAGGGGCACTTTAAAAACACTTCAGGAAGTTAAAAGCATGTGTGCACTTAGATGAGCATGAGTGCGTATGTGTTAGTGGACATTTGGCCCTCTCATTGACCTGGGGCTTTGGGTGTTAAGATACCCAATGGCTCCTGCTTTGAAGTGCACACACACCCCCCATTTTCAGAACATTCCCTCCGCAACGTCTTTTCTCTCTTGTGACAATGAGCTCAGTAATTTCTCCTCTCCTTGCTCTGTAACAGGATCGTCGCTTGCTCGCTCTCACGTTCCCTTTCAGCTGTAGCCTACGTGCTGTAAAGCACATGTTCGGTGCACTTTTGTGATCTGCTCCCTCTGTGTATTGTCTGTTATTTGAAATACACTCATGCACATTCACACAGAGACGTAATGAACCTGTCCGTGGGGGTGGGCAGAGTGATCACACTCACTTCTCAGCCAAAAAGAGGCCAACAGATTCGTTTTCATGACATCAGCATTTCTACAATGCCGTTAATGAGGGAGTCCCTGTGTGAGTGAATTATTGTGGACTGTGTGTTCCTACTTGTATTTTTTGCACTCTCATGGTTCTTTTTGGATGCCATTCATCGTATGAGGTATGAGTAATTTGATTTTGGTATTTTGGGTCTGTGAGGAAGAATTCTGAGATGTGTCAATCTTAGCTTAATAGTTTAGCGTCTGTTCCAAAGCCGCCTTGCGTTGCATTGCATTGGCAGCTGCCTTCTAAGGCAACCCGAATGTGAAACTGAATTTATCAAAACAAAAGTGACAGTTTTGAAACCTTGTTTGTAGGTACCTGCATTAGGGCTGCACGATTTGGGAAAAATGTGTGGTTGTGATTATTGAGGTCAAAATTGCGATTTGCAATTGCCAATCATTTTCTCAAATCCCTCTGTGCGTTCACACCTGAGGGGACTTGGGCGAATATATCTCGCTATTTGCGTGTAGTTAGACGCTTGAACATGTTGAGTTTACGCAGGTTTTACACTGGCGCTGCACGCTTCAGCAGGGCGTAAGTAGCGAATATTTTCCTGGTGCCCATGTTAACGGATGAGAGCTTTCACACAGTGAGTAGCAGGTGCAGAGAAATTACATAAATCAAAGCACATGGCACACAGTGTTCAGAGAAGAACGCTGGAAAATATGACAGAAAGATGCTTGTCTACAGCCTGCAGCACAAGCTGCCAGAATGAAAGTATAATCGGCGCGCTCCTGATCTGAATACGCACCGCTTATGCATGCAGTGTAAAGCCGACACGTTTAATGCGCTGCTTAATTCATGCGAATCTGCTGCAGGGTGTCTAATTGCTCTTTGCATTGACTTAACATGTAAATGACTGGTGTGAGCAAGAATGAATATCTTGTTGCGTCCACTAATACATTTATTTATTGAATATAATCGCAACATTTTCTGTAATGTAATCGCATAGACTGATATCGCGATTGCGATATGATTAATCGTGCAGCACTAACCTGCGTGTAATACAAACAGCGAGTTCTCATCATGTGAACTCTCAGGAGACTTGACACAATTAATTACAATAGAATTTGGCATTAGCATGTTATTAATGTAATGACAAGATATTTACTTAATTAATTTAACTAACTTGAATTGAATTAATTATAAGAATATTTGTTTGCTCTTTTATGTTTTATCTCTGTCTCTATCCACCATTTTGGTTTACTTGTAAAATATTATAGCACATAGAGCTGTAACAACACAGTCTCACGACCAATTCGTAAGTATTTGTACGAGGTCCCAAATTTGTACTAATTCTTACTAATTCATACGACCTCACATACGATGTTGTACAATTTGTCTAAAACCCCCGTGACTGGTAGGTTTAGGGGCGGGTTAGGTTTAGGTCATTCGTACTATTTCATAGGAATTGCCGAAATGTGGTGGTGTGCACATTTCTCCAACTTGCAGTACAACTGGTGGGCCAGCAACCTCCGTAGAACTGCTCGGACATGCTGGGTGTGCTCCTCGAGGGTCTTGGAGTAAATCAGGATGTCATCTAAGTAGGCATAGCACCATCTAACCAGCATGTCCCGGAGAACGTCGTTGATGAATTGTTGGAAGACAGCTGGACTGTTGCACAGACCAAACGGTATAACCAAAGTCTCGTAGTGACCAGTGGGGGTTATGAAGGCTGTCTTCCACTCATCACCCTCCCTGATGCGGACCAAGTTTGTAGGCGCTCCGTAGGTCCAGCTTAGTGAAGAAGCGTGCACCAGAGAGGGCGTCCAGGGCTCCTCCATCGCCTGGTGTTCAGTGGCCGACAGGGAGTATAAATGGCCGTGGGGAAGTACCGCACCCGGCGCGAGGTCGATGGCCAGAACGTAAGGACGGTGCAGTGGTAAGCTGGCAGCACGTCTCTTACTAAAGACCTTGGCTAGGTCGCGGTACGGAGCAGGGACCCCGTCCAGCTTGATGTCGGGGGCCTCGGACTCCCCGGAACACGTCCCAGCCGTGGCCTGGAGAAATAACTCCTGACAGGTCGGCCTCCAGTGAACAATCCGGTTGGTGGTCCAAGAGATGAATGGATCGTGCTTGACCAACCAGGGATGACCCAGGATGATGGGGGGTGACATTGGGACCAGATGAAGACCTCCCTCTCTTCACCTGGTCTGGCCGTTTCCCAGACGAACAGGGCAGACCGCACGATGGTGATCTGGGGAGGCGCAATAGGCACAGAGGCCCTCGCGGAAGCGTCTAGTCCTTTCTGCTGCCGTCAGGGAGGTGCGCCCTATCTGCATGGGTTCCCCGGCTCCGTGTGAGTGGGCCTCTGAGGCGGTCGGTGGAGGCGGAGACAGCGACAGCATGGGTGAACGGAGAATCTGGGTGACAGTGATGGAGAGTGGAGCTTGTGGTGAATGGTGTAGATCGCCGGTTGGAGTGACTCATTTGTTGATCCACCCGGAGGGCTAGCTGGATTATGCCCTCCAGGGTGGCCGGCAGCTCACACAAAGCCAGTTCGTCCTTGAGACGGGTGGACAGTCCTTCATAGAAGGCTGTGCGGAGCACCGCGCACTCCACTGCGTCTGGACTGCGAGCGTGCGGAACTCAGTAGTGTATCTGCTGATGCTGCGCTCACCTTGCTTCAGGTGGTATAGTCGAGAATCCACCTCCACCTTGCTCTCAGGATGTTGGAAGGCGGCTCTGAGCTGGGTGGTGAACTCGGGGATGAGAGTGAGCGGCGATCCCGTCAGCCTTCAGAACCGCCGCAGCCCACTCAGCTGCCTGCCCGGTTAGAGGAGATATGAGTAGAGCAATCCGGCTGCAGTCTGATGGATATCTGGAGGGTTGAAACTCGAACAGGAGAGAGAGGGTGGTTAGAAAAACATCACAAAGTGTTCCGGATCCATCCCATTTATCCGGAAGTGCAATTTTGGGGTGAATGGTGGAGCGGATTGGTCCTGCGGGGGCAATCCGCACTCCGCCCGAAGACCTACGGAGTAGGGATTTCCCCCGAGAAATCCGCGTTCTCACACGCACACAGACAGGTATATAAACGAGAGAGTACTCACGTGAGTTGAGTTGATATGGGGACCTGACACAGCTTCCCATGAGCTTAATGTCTGGTGCTAGACAGACACCTGCTTCCTGTTTATATACCTGCGTGAGGTAACTTCCGGGTCCTCGTGACCTCACGTGACCTGGTACGTGTGACAATATTGTTTACATTTAATCTTATTTTATTTTTATTTTCTTTCTTAAAAAAAATATTTTATTTAGTCATGTAAGATCATAAAATTATTTTTGTTGTTTTGCTTATTATTTGTTTTATATTATTTAAGATAATATAAAGGGAAGGGACATTATTTATCTATTTATCAACAGATTTTTTTTTTTTTCTTTATGTTTTATTATTTTGTTTAAGTATGTGTGTGTAGCATAAAAATATTATACATTAATTATGCATAATAATATTAATAATAATTGAAAAAAAGCAAGTCTTATTATTTTATTACACATATTTATTTACAAGAAAAACAAGATAATATTTTGATATTGAGCACATATTGTTTCCAAGCAGTTCAGATGTTGTGGTCAGGTAGAGCTCTGCATGTATTTCACCAGTTCCTGTTGTTTAGTAACTGTAATTTAGCAGGCTGATTTACGTTACATCATTCTGGTCCGTCTATAATGAAGATTTGTAATTGCATTATTGGATTGGTGTGTGGTTACTTTGGCAATGGATTTGGAGCTAAATGGCTATGTAATCATTGTTTTGTCACTACTGATTTATAGCTGATGAAAATCTAATATCGACCTCAGCTCTGGTCCAACACTGGCCCCTGATCCAGAGCAGCTGTGAGTTCTGACCCAGATTCCAACGGCTTGTGGAGAGGAAGGAGCATAGAAACCAGCTAATCAGCCAGTGAAAGAGAGGATAGAGAGACTGAGGGAGAGAGAGAGAAAGAGAGAGAGAGAAGAGGTGTGTTTATAAATACCCTTAAGGTCGTTCGGGATGACAGCATTGTCACCGGTCGAAAAGGACTGTTGCCAGGGGCAACCACTCATTCCCACAAACTTAAGTGGGGTTAAAACTGTCCTCTGGGAAATCCAGCATGGAAAACTATAGCTTTAGGTGATTTTAGTTTATGTTGCACTAGTTAGGGCAGTCATATTTTAATTACTGACACTTAGTGGTGTGATTCATGTTATCGGTTATCAGTGACATTGTGAAGATGCTCTGCATGCAGTCAGCCATGATTCATTTCTTCTGTGTGTGTGTGTGTGTGTGTGTGTGTGCGTATATATATATATATATATATATAGAGAGAGAGAGAGAGATACTACCTTAAATTCCTTTTTACTGTATGATACATTGTTTCAAATTCGGGGTCAGTATTTTAATTTATATATTTGTTAAGAAATGTATGATTTTATTCAGTAAGGATGCATTAAAGAGTTTTAAATGATAATAAATGTATTTTAAAAGTGGGGAAAAATCTATTATATAATGCTGTTTTAATTGTAAACCTTCAAAGGTTCATCAAAGTATCATTGTTTTTTTTCAAAACATTAAGCAGCACAACCTTTCCCATATTGATAATAACAATAATAATAATAATAAAAACAAAAAATCTGCATATTAGAATGATTTTTGAAGGATCATGTGAATACTTGAACCCTGACTAATGCAGTAATGCATGCTGAAGAAAATACATTTAAAACAGTTCTTTAAAACTGTAATAACATTCACAATATTGCTCTTTTTACTGCAGCTATGATAAGCATAACACAATACAGATACAAACACAATACAAAGGACATTACAGGTGCAAAATAGTGCAGTAATAAATGTGATAATAAGATTGTAAATAACTTTAAGAAAACGTAAGGAAAGGATATCTTTTTATAGTGCTAGTTGTTATCTCAGTGAATAAGTTTTGTGGTGCAATGCGTAGTTTTCTGTGCAGTGATCTTGCTGGAGTAGATATTTC
Organism: Enteromius afrohamiltoni; assembly: GCA_034779775.1. Taxonomy (NCBI): domain Eukaryota; kingdom Metazoa; phylum Chordata; class Actinopteri; order Cypriniformes; family Cyprinidae; genus Enteromius; species Enteromius afrohamiltoni. Next base: position 7,233,642 of record JAUYWG010000057.1, on the reverse strand, counting down.
TGAGCTATAGCGGCAAAACCATGAGGACATTTAAAAATTAGCTGAACACAGCATGCATTATGCTCAAAGGATAGGAGGAGGGCTGTATGTTTATGTATTTTTGCTGTAAATGCCCAAGCAAGTGGTTATCAAAAACAATTTCCTCTCAATAGCAGGCGAACCCTTGACCCCGGAGGTCAGAGGTCAAGACCCCAGACAGGGCCACGAGAGTTTGCCTTTTAAAAGCGACCTCATCTCACTCAAAACCCCTCAGCTGGGGGCATTACATCACCCTTTTCCCATCATTATCAGGGGTGTAGAGAGACTGACTCTCTGTCTTTGTGTGTGCGGGGGTCAGTGGGTGAGAGATGGAGATGTCCAGGAACAGAAAGGGATAAAGAGATAGGATAGAAAAGTGGAACACAGAGATTCTATTTAAGTGACGAGAAACTCGTCTGCGCAGTCTGTGACCCAGTACACAGTCTCTCTCTAATACACACACACACTCACACGCTCCATAGGAACAAAATTGCACTCTTGGTTTAGCCCAACAATGTCAGTGACACTTTAGTACCGGCTTATGGGTGTTATTGTTAGCGTACAATCCTCTTGGCATTGTGCTTAACAATGCCTTCAGTTAATGGGCAGTCTAACCTACTTGCATTGTCTCTAATTGGTCTCTCTGGAGCAGGAAGAGAGAAAGAGAAGGACCAGGTTGGAGAGGGGAAGGAGCCGGGCTGAATCACCGCTTTAGTGCAGAGTCAGGGAACAGGCTTGGACAAAGAAGCTTTTGTGGCACCAGAGCCCAGAGTTCAGGAAATGCACCTGGTCCCCCTCTCCAGCTGATAAGAGCTCTCAGTAACCATTACCTCATCACACACACACACACACATGCACAGGTAGCAGCACTCTTGTAGAGAAGATTGACCTGCACTAAAGCTTAACTTAACTTAATAAATTGAACTTTTGAAATTTCAAATGTGTTTAAAGGTAAACTTTTTTGCAGGAAAAAAAAAATGTTGAAAATGTTTTATATTAAATATGTTCCATATGACCAAGCAAATATGTGATTATCATTTACTCATCCTTTTTTTTTCTTTTGGCGAGAGAGCACAGAAACAGAAGATTAGAAGAATGTACAAGCTGCTACTATTTATTCAATTTACGTTATTGATGATTAGGGCTGTCAAACTGATGTTTAGAAAATTAATATATATATATATTCCCTGGTTCCATTCTGCCTTTCAAAAGATTGTGGTTGGTAATTAATTTTATTATTATTATATTTTAATATTTGCTTACATTGGATGCATTTTTAACCAGAATATATATATATATATATATATATATATATATATATTTGTTATATAGATATATTATTGCACTTTAAATAACTGTTTCCTATTTAAAATATTTTTTATTATAATATTATATTTGAATATTATAACAAATTTTCAGCATCATTTCTTCAGTCTCAGTGCCACATGAACCTTCAGAAATATTTCTAATATGCTGATTTGGTGAAATTATTATTATAAATGTTAATTAATTTTTTTGTGAAAACATTGATCCATTTTTATGTTCTTGATTAACAGAAGGTTGTTTAATTGAAATCTTAAAATGTAAAAGCGTTTACTGTCAATTTAATGCATCCTTCCTGAAAAACAGTAGGAATTTTACTAAATATCTTCCTGGATTTTTGTTAAAAAGAAAAAATAATAATTTTGACCCATACCATTCCCTATTACTGCAAATATACCCCAGTGACTTGTTTTGTGGTCCAGGGTGACATATTGTTCTTATATGCGTTCATTATGTATTCACATGATTTCAAAATAAAAGCCATACATATTTTCATACATTTATAATCAAAACCATAATAAATCCATATATCAAAACGTTATTTTTTTCAATTAATAAACCAATAATGAATTAAATATGCTTCACCAAAAAGAAAAGAAAAAACATTTAAACTTAAATAGCTGCAACGTTATGGCAGATTTACTCCCTCTCTTCTCCTGGCTTTTCCTCTAATTAGATGTTCCTGGTATGCGCTCTCTCTCTCTCTCTCTCTCTCTCTCTCTCCCTGTCCATCTTTTTATGGCCACGCCAGATATCCTCTTTTACACTGGCCTACTTTTCACTATCTCACGGTGAGGAGCTCTCCTATGGATGGAGTTGGCGCTGAAAGAGGAAATAGTTCCAGACCAACAAGTGATCTAAATCCCCCGAGGCGCTTTTATGAAGAAGAAAATGTGAGGAATTGTGCTGGTGGCATCAGTGGTTTTCAGATCTGTGCAAAACGTCTTAACAGCAATCAGATATTCACACACACACACACACACACTTCCCTTTAGCATCTGAAGCTTCAGGAATGAGGAGAGGGAAGGTTCTCTGGTATTTGGACTGTTTTGTAATCATCAGTCACACATGGTTTGTCAAAATAAAAACCATATTGAACCGCGTTGTAAAACTATGTTTTCTAATGTTTAGAAACCCAAATAGACATTCCAAGACACCCCGAAAAAATGTTAAAAGGAGGCCAAATAAGCGATATCAAATTTGAAGTTTGGGTTTAAGGCATTACATCACAGATAATCAGTCTTGCTTAATGCATCTGTGTTTGCAAAGTTGTACAACGCTCACAGTCACGGCTGGTATGTATGTCTTGCCGCTCTACCAGATCTTAACTTCTGAGTTTGGCATTGCTGGGATACATGGTAAGGAAAGGCATCTAGTGAAGAATAATATAGAAAACATGGTATGGTTTGTGCATGAATCGGAGTATGTAAAAGCCTGAGCGGAGGTTAAAATCAGCTAAACAGAGATTTGGGCTATGAATACACTCCAGGGTACTTATACTTTTTCTGGCTTTTTATAGCTCAGATTGAGACTTAAATAGCTTTGTGAGGTTTTTCCATATGCAGCAGGGCGGAGAGATGAAGACATGGGATACAAAACACTTAGTTTGCAAGTCAAAAAATACCCCCAAAAACTTATAAATATAGCTAAGAAAGGGAGAGATAGTAGAAGTTTAAAAGCCAAAGACAGAGAGTGGGGGGCGAAAGCAAAGCAATGCATTGGGACTTTTAAATAGACTTCATGGAACATCAAATCCCTTCCACCAAATCAGCTGATGCCTGGGGGGGGGAGACATAAGCGGGCATGAGGGGACAGGAGAGGAGGCCAAACATGAGCATCAATGACAGATCACAATCTTCACACATTAGCCATGCAAGAGAAAAAGAGCCATCTGCTATATTTATGGTTTTTATTTATTTTTTATCTGTAATATCTTTAAATAATTATTATTGTATAGTTTTTTTTGTGACACAGTATCCGCGCTATCCTCGGTCTCCGCCTATAAATATTACGACAACACAAGTGGACAAATGTGGAAGTGGGAATTATATATTGTGCATTTCGAACATGGATCATGATTGTACTCTCTGCAATCCCAAAAAAACGTAGATGTATACAAAGCGAGGCTAGAAGATATTGAAACAGTCAACGAAATAAAACGAGAATATCGGCTTCGCAAAAACCTCAGACTGGACAGAGACTTCGTTCTCACGTGTGTTTTAATAGAGGTGTACGCAAATATATACTGTTCATTGTGCAACTAATAGGTGGTAAGGTGATTGAACAGATATAAATGAGCTTTTCATCGTGAACATGATTTGTGAAAACGCTCCGTCATTGCGTCATTAAACTTCGCCTCTGTTATTGTTTTGGAAATGCAACCTCTAGTGGGGAAAACGTACATATAGTGCCTTTAAGTATTTTCTTTGTCATTGAATAATTTATTTAGTTGTCTTTTATGGATTTTGAATTTCATTTAAATGTCATAGTTTTTAAATGTATTTGTAATTACAAAGTTGGAATAGTAGTAATAAACTAACTTTAAGTGTAATATTAAAAACTAAATGGCCAAAATAATACTTACAGTATGCGCTTTAGTATGTTACACTCTCAGCAATAAAAGTACAAAAGCTGTCACGGGGGCAGTACCTTTTCAAAAGGTATATGTACACTTTAAATACTAACATGTACCCTTAAGGTACCAAAATGGACCCTTTAGGTACAAACATGTACTTTTTGAAAAGGTGTGTAGTCAGTGTAGAGAGTGTAGTCAACACATCAGAATAAGTCAATTTCTTCAATTTTAATTGTTAAAGATACACTTTTTAAAATGAAACTTTAATTTATTTGTTATTTGTTTTATTATAAAGTAAACACATTTTATGTACACTTACATAGTGGCCCTATTTCATTCATTAAATTATCTGCAAGTATGTTATAAATATAAGAGTTGAAGTACACATTCGATACAGTTAATCTTACTCCTTTTTCACAAAAAAAATAATATGCAAAATAGAGCAACACAAACTGTCTGTTCTGCTCCGGGTGTCACAGTTTCCCAGAATTCATTGTGTTTATGAGGGAAGCAGGCCGTGAAGCAGCATTTCTCAGAACCCCTGTTTCTAAACCAGTGTGTGTGTGTGAGAGAGCTTCTTTCTATGTGTGTATGTATAACTGGCACAGCATTTAAATTCCTGAAATGTTCTAAATGCTCATCGCCTCACTTCCTCCTGACTGCTTCTGTGTGTGTGTGTGTGTGTTTGTACTTGTTTACAAGGATAGTAAAATCTGACATTGTGGGGACTGCACTGCAAGAAGAAAAAATATTTCAAATTGAAATGATATTTATGTAAAAGTGTAAGAATGCAAACAGGTTTTCTGTAAGGGGTAGATTTAGGGTTGGGTTAGGTGATAGAAAATATTGTTAGGTCAGTATAAAAACAATAGAAGCCTATATGGAAAGTTCCCATAATTGACAGAAACAAACGTGTGTGTGTGTGTGTGTGTGTTATGATGACAGTGTCAAAAAACAAGTTTCTCTGTTCTCTGCCTTTCAGGTACACACACAAGGAGAAAGTAATTAAATAACCCCCTCCCACACACAGTAAATCTCTGCTGTCTGGGATCAACTTACCATCAAGATGTGTTTCTCTGTCTCTCTGTCTCATCTCTTCTTGTTTTCATTACAGCCTTTCCTACATATAACCTTGCGCGCTTTCTTCAGGCCACTTTTAAGCCCAGCAAATATGGCATTATTGCATCAACTATCAGTTCTACATTTAATATAACCATGAGTGAACCATGCAATATCAAATAATAAAACATGCAAAAAATAAACAAATATGTATGTTTATATATAAAATATATATTTATCTATAATATAATATACATACGTATATATAGTATACGTAGTACATATACACATGTATATTTGTGTATTAATATATACATAATATATATGCACAGTACACACACATATATTATGTCAAAACTCTGATATACACACACACACACATGTATATATATATATATATATATATAGCCAAATTACTCAAAGGTAAATAAACTAAATACATACAAATTAATGTATTAATTGATTTATCAAATAATATAAATATTTACTATTTATATAAAATCCATTTCAAGTTTATGTGTGTAGTTTATTCAGTTATTAAAGTGATGAGTGCATCAATGTGATGCCAGTAATACACAGCTTATAAAATAATGATAATAATGCAAGTTATGTGGCCAGTCACTGTCATGTACTGAGTTAAGCAGACATAATGAACATGTAAGGCAATGATTGCAGCTTGTGATCCTAACGATTACAACATCTGCCATTTTTAAACAGACATGTTGCAATCAAATGCATTACTTGTGTTCCTGAAAGCAGTATTATGTCCAAACAGGGGCTGGTTTAGTATTATTTAACGAAATCATGTTATATACCGAACAGCTTGTAAATCATAAATCACGCTGAAGAGCGTCTGGATTCAGTGACGGTAAAGTGAGATGCTATAAAGGTTCGTCCCATGACACTCAATCGGGCTATGTGACATTTCGCTGTTTTAAACAGCCATCTGCAGTATGTGGCGGCTCCACTGTCTGGTAGCCAGATATCCAGAGTTTATTGCAGTCAGCATTTACAAAAGTCAAGGTTAGGCTTGTGTATGTGTGTGACGACATGAGAACGAGGTCAGAGGGAGAATGTGTCTAGAGTTCAAAGGTCAAGGGTGGAGTAATAAAGCTTTCATTACCCAGTTCAGTAAATGATGTACTAACGCAAACTTTCATGACCTCGCACAACCATCCAGAAGTCGAACACTAGATGATGTTTCCTTAGGTGCTGAAGGTATGTGTGTCTGTACATAAGCAAATCCTCTTATGAAGTAGGTGATGGAAATCCTGGTTTAATCTCTGGTCTGACGTCTGCGCGTTTTATTGCTCGTTCAGTGGCGTGACGTTAGCGTCAGCCTTGAATAGTTTACAGGGACCGAATGCCTTCCGTATAGGTTATGTATGCATGTTTGATGTGAACTCATGCATATGCATAACAGGCAAGTTCATTACACGGGCATTAGCTCTCAATGAAGAGCCGGATGGGTTTGCAACCAGAAGAGGGAAACTGCTTCAGCGTTGCGGACAGATCGAGTACGAGGGCCACTTGCTGCCCACTCATGAGAGGCATGACATCTTCAAAAAAAAGCGCGCACACTTTTCCTGTGACAGTTTCTAGCAGTTCCACTCCAGCATAAACACTTTGGGCAATTTCCTTGTTAGCATCACTGTGAACTATTCACTGAAAGGTGAAAACCTCATTGGCTCTTTGGAATAGCGTATTGAAAACATTGTTTTTATAATGCAACAGCAATTTATTTATTTATGTAACTGTGTACTGTCTCTTCGTTTGGTATTTGGTAAAAAACTTAAAAGCTATCAAAAAACGTGCCTTGGTGCACGTTTTAGCGAGACAGAATATATACCAATAAGAACATATCACTGCAGTTTCCAAAAAGAGAAAAAAAAAATTGGAGGAAGTAAAAGTCAGATAACTATTGTTCCTTTTCACACAAACGTACAGAGTTTCGACCAAAAAAAGGGATAACTGCACACGATTGCTAGAAGAATATCATGTTATGACTTCAAAACAATATTAATATGCTGGGATAACGTCATATCTATGTGTTTTCATAGATGGTAGGTTTGTTCGGTAGCTCACAGAGTACAGAGATGAGGAGCTCCGGTTCAATCCTGTGTAACTCAGATCTGTGTAAAAGGAAGCTGAAATGACATGGTAGCATCAACACATGGGCTTTGCATTTGTTAACACTATCGGGTAGGTTAAGGGTTAATGGTTTAATGTTATACTTCATCATTGGATACTCACATCTCTGTTCATATATAAGGAATAACGTCAGGGATGTAACGGTATTGTAAATACCTTCATACCGCAATATAAATTTTTTCCGATAATACCGTGGTCACATGATTCGATAAAACGATAGGTCTTCTGAGAAAAGTGCGCTCAGGCGAATGGAGCGAACAGGAGGAGGCGGGAACTACAATTCCCATCAGCCCAGGCGTGGCCATCATTCTTTGCGGCCCGTTATCGCTACAGATCATTGTTGCCAACTTAGCGACTTTGTCTCTATATTTAGCGACTATTCAGACCCCCTTGGCAACATTTTTCCCTAAAAGCGACTAGCGACAAATCTAGAGACTTCTTGGACAAACCTCTCTGATACGTTACATCCCTAATAAGGAATACTCACTAGCTATTAGGCGTATTTTGGCATATTGCATAAAAAAAAAAAAAAGCATTTGATGCAAACACTAACATACAGATAAATTCTATAAATGTGCATAAAATGTTCAAATGAAACTTTAATCCAATAAGAACTGCATGAGCTACAATGGAAATATACTTACTTGAAAAAACTTAATTTGGATTCAAAAAAAGCATTGTGACTTTGCCTCAACAGATCATGTGATTGGTTAACTGAACTACGCAGTACCCTGATCTCATCCCACATTATATCGAATGTTATTTGAACGACTGGGAAAGTCATTAAAAATGATGGTAATCATCTCTCATAACTGTCTCTCATAACTGCATTCCCAAACATCACAAGATAACATGACCGTGATTAACTGGCACAAGTCATTTAGGAAATCATTGGAAATATGTGTCTCCACCCAAATTTTTCTGTGAAACTCAAAAAACGTACCTACCCTCTTTTATTCCTTCACATAATTGCAGGTCCACACTTATGATTAATACAGCTTGATTTTTGCATTATTACTAGAGGAATATTATGTTATGAATTCAAAACAACTGTAATAAGCTATGGGGTTTAAAAAATACTTTTGAGTGTTGTCATCACATATATAACTTTATACGCATCACCTTTCTAATTCAGTGGGTTTGCTTGATAGCTCATTCACAATCAGTTATAGGAATTGTACACAAAAATATCCTGAAATAACTGATTAACTGCATAACTGCTGAAACCGACACTATTTTAAGTGTCTCCATTGCAGCAGTCAGGTGATACAGGTCAGAGCGCTCTGAAAATTAGCATATAAGTTCTAGAACATAAATGTTTTTACAGAATCACATAATTACAATAATTCTGACCTTAAATCCTTTTTAATTTTTACTTGCTGCTGCTAATTTCCCCTCATTTTCCAGACGATAGTCTTTTAAATGTGTATACCGTATCAGTCAGCATTTTTTTTATCTAAAGTTAGTAGTAACCTGACATAGAGATCAGTGCTAACACACAGATTAAAATCAGCACAATTTAATTGTGTGATTGATATGAGATATAATATGCTTCCTTAACTTAAACAACTTTCCAAAAACACTCACACCGTCTTCAATTGGTCTTCAACAGATAGTCCCGCCTCTAAACTTACACCATTGGTTGGAACAATCAGCCTACAAATTATTATCTTACAGCTGTCTCAGCATATTATACTGAAATATGTACAAAAGATTACTTTTAAAATGATCACATACTATCTATCAGTTTGAAAATCTATCACTTAATAATGATTCACTAATTTATTTATATTACTTGTTTTATATATCAGCAAAGAATCCATAAAATTCAATGAAAATATTTCCATTTATTACTGTTATTATTTAATTTTAGAATCATATAATAAATATTAAGTCTTACTGTGTCATTCTGATAAAGGAAAGGACAAATGCATATAACAGAGTGAAAGGCGGTCTTGTGTGAATGTGTGTGTGTGTGTGTGTGTGAGCACAGTTATTTAACCCTGTAGCATCACAGCTATGGGGGGAGGAGGGATAAGATTACTTTCGCCACAGTGGGCTGACTGACAGATTGCGTCCGTTTTACTCAAGTCCCTTTGATTGGTCGATTGGATCTTCTGATATCCATGGACCACAGGACCTACAGTATGTCACACCATATGACGTGTGAAAATCGCACACACAATTACACACAAGCACATACACATATCAATATAATCAATATCAGCATGAATAATACCTAGAAATACCAATGCCGGCAGCATCCGAGCAGCTAAGTAAATTTGAATTATTACACTTAATTAGGTGAATCCTTAAAAAATGACCAGAACATAATTAAACGGATTTGAATCTCATCAAACTGAAAATCCCATCACAAAGCGGCTTTCTGGAACTCACCATGTTGCTTTTCTTTCAGTAGCGTAGCTCTTTGCAGTCTCTTTCAAGTAACTCTAATATGATGGTGGAAATGTTATTTGTCCAAATTCTCTGCTTTTTATGGCACTGGCAATATGTGTGTTTGTGTGTCTGTGCTGGCAATCTCATTTGAATTTGTGCTGGCCAGTGCACTGGCATATGAGTGTGCGTTTGCCCTAAAGTCGTTGTGGTTGGACGCCGTCCTTTTAACTTAATGAGAGTATGTTCTGTATGTCTCACTGGGGCACAAATACACGTTGTACAGACAGAGCAGCATATCATTACAAATCGCTTCAGAAAAGCCCAAACCAGACCCAGACGTGCACACCCACGCTCGCTTAACTCTACACACACCACATGCTCGGTCTCCTCCACTCGTACGCAGATACTTGCCCTCAGATACACACCCTGCCATTTTTAATAGACACACGGACGCACATACATGCTATTAACTCAATGGCTTACATATGCACTTCTTAGATACTGGCTTTTTGCAAGGATGTTGATCTTGAGCGGTGCTGCTGGACTAAAGCTGTGCAGTCCTGTGAACCTCTTCATTTAGCCCTAATGTAGCAGCTTTGTGATTTTTTATCTTTGCTTTTCTCTTTTTATTTTTGCTTGGAAAAAGTGCATGCTGCGGCTATTACCAGCTCTGAGTGAGTGGTCTTAAAAGAAAATTCTATTTTAATATGTGTAATGTATTGAATTTTCAGCATCATTACTCCAGTTTTCAGTGTCACAATCCTTCACATCAACTGAAAATATTAAAAAGCATAGCTTTAATAACAAGATATTTCTTACTTGAATTTGTTACTCTAAATCAGGCTTTATCAAATCTTACCCTGGAGTTCCAATGCACTGCAGGGTTTGAGTTGAGATGAGTTTCTCATGATCCCTATACACTGATTAACATGCTCAGGTGAGTTTGATTAGGGTTAGATCCAAACTCTGCAATGCATTTTCCCCTTGGAGTTGGGCTACACTTTATCACTGTTAATTAGTTTTGTTGTGAAAACCTGTCAACCCTTTCGATCAAGCAGGTGATGTATTGCTAACTTAGCTACTCATCGAGAAATACTTTGGCATCATCTGTATTAAAGAGAAAATAATCACTTCAGCCAATTTTTAAGTGAATAAGGCCTTAGCAGTCTTATTGCAGATTGTGTGTGTGTGTGTGTGTGTGTGTGTGTGTGTGCGTGTATGTGTAGGTGATGTAAGAGAGGAAAGCATACAGGCATTTGGACCAAAGCGCTGTGAGGCAAAAGAGGGGGAGGTTCAAAATGTTTCTAAACCTAAAATGCAATTTTGCCCTATTTGTGATGTTTTACTACTTACACAATTATTTAACACATTGTAACATTGTTATGTGTAATACACGGCATGGTTTTAAATCACATTTTTATGATGGATAACCCTTAGATGAGGAGTCCTGTCCTCCCCGATCCCCCAGGGATTTCTTGTAGTTAAAGCAATAGCTGGATGCCTTTGTCCATATTAGGGATTTCCTTGCAAGTCATAAATTATGAGTCCATTTAGAACTTTCTGCTTGAGCGTGCCCACAAGCTTCAAGTATCATAATCAAATTTGCCCAGTGGGATTGTTTTTTTAAAGAGTAAAAAGAATACAGGAAGAAATGATGATGGTGGGATTGAATGGTTAAATACGGGAGAATCTCTGGACAATCAAAATTAAAGGATTAAAATCACTTTACAAGTTGTTTGAAAATAAATGTGTCTTGAAAGTGTGTTTATACATCCATCCTAAAAAGAAAATGGACCCAGTGTTTTATTACTGCGACGAGGTCGAAGTCCTCCTCTTAGAAAAACGGGTTATTTTGGGTTACCATACTTAATCGTGTAACTAGTCATGTAACCGTCTTCAAATAGGGAAAACGTGGAAATGTTTGGTGGCTTCTTAATACATCCCTGTTTGGATCCTACGGAAGGAATGGAGCTAAGCTAAATGCTAACATAGTGGAGCGATTAAGTGCACGCATGAGGAGAGATATGTATCAAGTTGAGGGAAGAACATAGAGGAATATGGAAAAACTGTGCTTTCCTTAAAATCGCCTCTCTTTAAAATTAGGCTGTTCTAATATTCCTGTCAGAATGACGTAGTGCTGCATAGGCCCCTCCCACAAAAGTTCATTGACAAGGCCGTCTTTTATGAATCTTTGCAAATCTCCTTTTCAAATAATGTGTTTCGTGGTTGAAGTTTACATTCTGCTCTACTCGTCACTCCACGGAAGAGAGGGGCGGAGTCAGAAGAGCTCATTAGCATTTAAAGCAACATGGACTAGAATGGCTTGCTGAAAACAGCTTTTTTTTTTGGCAGGGTAAGGTGCTTTTCACACTACCATTGAGAAGATTTTCAATAGGACCCTTGGGCAGCCGATGATCCCTTTAAATATTTCAGTGGTGTTTCAGAAAAAGAGCATCATGAACATTTTTCAAAACAACCTCTTTTGAGTTTCACTGAAGAAAGAAAGTCAGGTTTGGAGTGATATGATTGCAAATAATGATCGTTGTCAGTTTCGACTGAACGCTCACTTTAAATCTAGGATTTGCTAAATGTGGATTAGCATGTGTGTGCATGACTGCTTGTGTGCATGTCCATTAATCATGTTTGGTATTTGCTTAGAGTTAATAAATTCAGGTTTAACCAAGAGTGTGAAATATTTGCATGTTGAGAAACAGAATGAAAAATAAGGTCAGTGAGGGTACATGATGCAGAGCACTGAACTGTACGACCCTGACCACCTGCGGCACGACTGCGTCCCCTCACACCTCGGGTAACTCCATTAGGTCAAATACACTGGCTGGCCACAAAGTTAACTGAATTTCCATCTAACAAGATATAGAAAATCTTTTCTGAGAGCTGTTGGTGTTGATATACTGGATTTAGGAAGAATGTGTTCTCTATATAGATGCATATTTCTGCATTCTACAGATCACAGATCACATAATCACAGATATTCCTCCATACTTAATTCTTCTGATGATCTCTATCATGTGGAAAAAGTATTTCTAGTGGAATTCAATAAAAAGTAATCACGTTTTTATTGCCCCCAGATGAGACGTCCTTCTTTACTCAATCATTAGATCCAGCTTTCCACAGCCATTCATTTGTGTGTTTGCATTTAACCGCTTTTATTGCAGCCAAATTGTTGTGATTTCAGAAATAACAGTTGATGGTTACACATAATTATAAAGAATTTAGCAAGTGCTGATCCAATACTGATAAAATCTAAATGTCACAGCCAAATTTGTGATACACGCACGCAGCACAGTGACGAGTCAGCATTTCCCTGAGATTTATGTGAAGCTTAAGCACTCCAGTTCCAAAATTTTGACGTGTCAAGGAGATGAATAGAGTGCCTATGAGGTGAATGGCGATGAGGTTGTTGGCGTTATTATTATATACTGGCTTTTACAAGACTATATTCATACGACATAAATGCAAACTCTAGATTTACTGCATATTTATCTTGCTTTTTGCAGTATCTGAATAATCTTTTTTTTTTCTCTCTCTTTTTGATCATATTTGAGATTTTGAGAATCTCCAGAATGGATTATCAGTGGAACTTTTTACTAAAAAAACTGAATGCAAATGAATGAAAACTAAATAAATGAATGCACTTTTAATTTTCTTGAAATTTTCTGATAATCCGTGGAACTTTCAAATGACTGACCAACTATAAACTAACTAAAATAAAATAATGAAAAAATGCACATTCAATTACATTTTCTGCGGTAGCGGCAGGACAATACACTGCTCAAGAAAATAAAGGGAACACTTAAACAACACAATGTAACTCCAAATCAATCAAACTTCTGTAAAATCAACCTGCCCACTTAGGAAGCAACACTGATTGACAATCAATTTTACATGCTGTTGTGTAAATGGAATTGACAGCAGGTGGAAATGATTAATGATTAGCAAGACACCCCCAATAAAGGAGTGCTTCTGCAGGTGGTGACCACAGACCACTTCTCAGTTCCTATGCTTTCTGGCTGATGTTTTGGTCACTTTTGAATACTGGCGGTGCTTTCACTCTAGTGGTAATCTACAACCCACACAAGTGGCTCAGGTAGTGCAGCTCATCCAGGATGGCACAATGCGAGCTGTGGCAAGAAGGTTTGCTGTGTCTGTCAGCGTAGTGTCCAGAGCATGGAGGCACTACCAGGAGTCAGGCCAGTACATCAGGAGACGTGGAGGAGGGCCAGCAGCAGGACCTATACCTCCACCTTTGTGCAAGGAGGAACAGAAGGAGCACTGCCAGAGCCCTGCAAAATGACCTCCAGCGGGCCACAAATGTGCATGTGTCTTCTCAAACGGTCAGAAACAGACTCCATGAGGGCCCGACGTCCACAGGTGGTGGTTGGGCTTGCAGCCCAACACCGTGCAGGATGTTTGGCATTTGCCAGAGAACATCAAGATTCGCCACTGGCGCCCTGTGCTCTTCACAGATGAAAGTAGGATCACACTGAGAACATGCGACATATGTGGAGAATATTCTGCTGCCTGCAACATCCTCCAGCATGATCGATTTGGCAGTGGGTCAGTAATGGTGTGGGGTGGGATTTCTTTGGAGGGCCTCACCGCTCTCGATGAGCTCGCCAGAGGTAGAATGACTGATATTTGGTACCGAGATGAAATCCTCAGACCCCTCGTGAGACAGTGCAGTTGGCCTTGGGTTCCTCCTAACGCAAGACAATGCTAGACCTCATGTGGCTGGAGTGTATCAGCAGTTCTTGCAAGGTGAAAGCATTGATGCTATGGTCTGGCCAGCCCAGTACTCAGACCTGAATCCAATTGAGCACATTTGGGACACCATGTCTCATTCCATCCACCGCCACGTTGCACCACAGACTGTCCATGAGTTGCTGTAGTCCAGGTCTGGGTGGAGATCCCTCAGGAGACCATCCTCCATCTCATCAGGAGCATGCCCAGGCATTGTAGGGAGGTCATACAGGCACGTGGAGGACACACACACTACTGAGCCTCATTTTGACTTGTTTTAAGAACATTACATCAAAGCTGGATCAGCCTGTAGTGTGTGTTTCCACTTCAATTTTGTAGTGTGACTCCAAATCCCGACCTTCATGGGTAAATATTTGATTTCCATTGATCATTTTTGTGTGATTTTGTTGTCAGCACATTGAACTATGTAAAGAACAAATGATTAAATAATAACATTTCATTCATTCAGATCTAGGATGTGTTATTTTAGTGTTCCCTTAATTTTTTTAAGCAGTGTATGAAGCTTTATTCTGACTAACACACTATGAACTAACTAGCAGAACCTGATTTTACTAAGAGTGATATGTTCCCGGATCAACATCTTTATTGACCCTGGAACAACTTTATGATTAACCAATCAGATTTGAAGAACCAGTTTGTAGTTTTTGAGAAGTTTAGGATTACTAACAGTGTTTCACATCAAACTCGAAACAAATGCAAACTAACTACTACTTAATTACTGTGTAAATATAAATGCACTTTAAATTTTCTGATTAACTTTCTACTAACCCTAACCTAGTAAACAAACAAATAAATGCAGTTTTAACTTTAAAACAATTTTCTAATAATGTATAGAATTTTACAAATTAAACAAAATAAATGGTTCCACTTAACAATAAGGTGTCATTTGTTAACATTAGTTAATGTATTAACTAACATAAACAAACAATGAACAACACATTTATTACACTATAACTGAAAATAATCTTTGAAATTCTATACTGACTTTTAAACTAACCAACTATACTAATTTGCTAACTAACGACATGCATGCATGCATAAAGTACATACAAAAGTAAATAAATGCACTTCAATTTTCAGCCGCAGTAAAAAGTAATGTTCTTTTTCCAGTGAATAATATCGAGCTGATCAGCACTTGAGTCGTGCTTCTGGTTCCTGTGTTTTCCACAGAAAGCACAGAACATCCTTTAATAAGGTGTCCTTTGATAAGGATCTTTGTTAGAGTTGACAGCAGAACAGTATGTCCTGGATATTTTATTGTATTGCGCATACCATGAGATTTAAACCGCCTCCCATAACATCCTAACAGCCCAAATGAACGTATGGCTGTAACGTATAATGTACTGTACATGTGGTGTGAAGCGGGTTTGACTGAATCGATCCAGAAACATCTGCACTAACTAATCAATACAACAGCCTATATAGATATATATTCCACATTTGCAGGCAACATACTGAACACATTTTCGCATACATCATGCCTAAGTTTGTTTAAACAGCTAAATACTTCAGATGTGTCTGAGAATGAACGTGTGTCTGTGCAGAAAGGTTTTAGAAAGAAAAAATAAAGTATTCTGAAATATTATTACAATTGAGAACAAATCTATGCTATTTTAATATATTTAAAATGTAATTTACATAGTTTATATTGAAATGTATTGTTATTACGGTGATGCAAAGGTACATTTTCAGCATCATTACTCCAAATATACTCCTGAAATATAGTCTGTAAAAATTTTAAATGCCTTAAAGGAAAACGCTAACTATTTTTTTTTTAAAGTAGGCTCATTCTTCAACTCCCACAGAGTTATAAAGTGGAGTTTTGCTCATTTTGAATCCATTCATCTGATCTCCGGATCTGGCGATAGTACTTTTAGCATTGAATCTGATTAGACTAGAGGCATCTCACCCACATTTTTCCTAATTAAAACTCTTTTGTAGTTACGGAGATCGGCTGAATGGATTCAAAAACGGTAAAATGAAACTTTTTAACTCTGGGGGAGTTGGAGATGATCTATAAAAAACAACAACTATAAGTGGAGTGTTGCTTTAACTGTTGCTTGTGATCAATTTAAAGCATCCTCGCTGAATGATTATTCATTTCTTTCCAAAAAAGAAAAAAAAAAAACTTTTGAATGGGACTGTATGCACATTGGCATGTGTGAATTTGTGTGTTTGCTCATATAAGTGTGTGTAATTCCACTGGGGGTTGTTTGTTTTTTGGAGAGAGCGTGACTGTTTGCACCGTCTGGTCATGTGTTGAAAGCTCTTCAGTCCAGGGGTCTTGCTGAGCATGCAGGACCAGACTCATAGCAAGGCACAGGCTAAACATCCTATAACCTGAAAATGTAAAACAAAGAAACATTATGATGTAAAATGAATACTGGCGATAGCGCCCCCTGTGGTCACTGGTGTTGCATTATGAATTGCATGTTAGTTCGTTTTCACACTTCATAAAAAGCATTTAAATTCTTGCATTGAGCTTGGCCCACCATTACCACAAGATGCCCCTTCCAGATCACATCCTCCTCCCTTGGCTTTTGTTTTTACCATCCAGCACTCTTTCATTTTACCCACATCTGTATTTCCCTCTCCTCCCTCTCTTTTGCTCACTAAGATAAAAGGTTAAGGGATGTGCTTCCCGCTGACTCCAAAATGACCAAAACCTCATTTCAGTGTTTCATGGAATTCAGCTCCAGATGTTTCCCAAGAAACCCTTTACACACTAACCCACAGCATCCCTCATGGATGAACCTCTGCAATAAATTTATTGACAGGCATTGTTCCAGTTTGTTCCTGAAAAGCAGCTGCTCTCTGAGAACAAGTAGGCAACAGTTTGAGTTACACAGCTGTCCGAACTTTAACAGGCCTTATAAAGTTGTATTATAATTGAATTAAAGTAACAAACTAGACTTTTGGTCTCTAAATGTTTAAGTATTTTGGCATCCTTAATGAGCCCGATCTTAAAAAAAGGTAATAGCGAAGCTTTTCCAAACAAACCGCTTGATTTGACGTATTATTTGTGTTTGTAGCATAAGAATTTAGGGGCAAGTTGCAAGGCAAAGTTCAGTGCTTAAGCTTAGGAGTTTCAAAAACCCATAAAAAGAACCACTAATGACACTAGCGCACACAAATGGCCAAATTCACACCGCATAAACTCTGATTTTTGGTTTTACAGTAGAGAGAGGTGATACACATTCATGGTGTGACTTTAACCATAAATGGGAAACCCTGGGAAAGGGTGAATGCCCTCCAAAGTGAAACACAATCCTTCTCCGTCCAAGAAAACAGCAACAAAAATACCAAGCTGGGATGGCAACTTGGAAAATATGTTTTATGGAGTGGCAAGAAGGAAAAATAAAATAAAAGCAAACAAAAGCTGGCGAGTTTAAGAGCAGAACGAACTGGTTCCCATTTATAGAGTTGCTACAGAAAAAAAAATTAAGACTTTAAGAAACTGAGATGGCAGATTACTTTATACTTAGAACCTAGTAGAAAACCTGAGCCATCTCAAATACTCCCATACAAATATACATATGCACTCATTTTTATTGTCAAGCCTGCTTTTCATGTCCAAAGTGTTACTATTACACAGGAATTCACTAAGAACTAAATACCACTGCTCTTATATTGCTTTTCATTTTGCATTGAATTTTTATTGTAGCTTTTGCTTTTGAGAATTTACGGCATTTAATTTCACAGTGGTTAATTTATCTGGAACAATATCTGTCAAATCATCCACAAGCTTTGTGCTGAACCGGTTTACACAACATAACTCCCATCTGTCTGGCAGAAGCTAAGCTTTGGTTAAAAGCTAAAATTAACTCATATTGATTTTACTATGCAAAATGTATGCAATGCATTTTCTACTGTTAATGCTTATTTTAAATAGGCACAAAAATATGCAAGGAGATATCTTACATCTGGCACAATTTAATGCTTAAAATGCTTGTGCATGCACCATATACTGTAAAAAGTGCTGTGATTTTAACAGTAAAATATTCCTGTAAAATTTCAAGGGAAAAAACGTAAACTGACATTCTCTGCATTGCATTTCAAATTTTGTTTGAATATGTTGTTTTTTCTATGAAATAATGTTTTTTCTTGCCAGTTTATTAGGGTTGTGTGTCACATGTTAAGAACAGTCAATGCAGGTAGAGGAGAGAAGTAACTGCAACTTAATTCCATATTTTGTTTCAGTAACTGTAACATCTACATTTATTTAGTATTTAGATCATACAAGTCTCCCCAGCACTGATTTAGACATACTACTCTTTTCACATACTGTTTTTGTCTTCTGTACAGTAGGGAAGTATGTGATTTTGGCTCGAGTCAGTCAATTTTGTTTTTGCACTAAAATTCCATTTTAACTTATTAGTGACTTTTCACTGCACTTTATGCACTTCATACTTCATCTCGCTGTTTGCCTCTACAAGAGAAGTACAAGAGAAGAATTTGCAGATCTTGCTGAGATGGCTTTTTTTTTTTGCTCACCACCCCAGCTACTTGGTCTTAAGGACATCCTGGAGGCTGTGTTGGCACGCTTATTCTCAAGTGCATTTGCAGACTCCAGTGTCCCATAGCTAATGTGCGACCCCAAACTCTTCCTCCCTTCACATTCCTGTCATGATTAGCTGGCTGTCAGCCTGTAAGTGATAGAGACTGTCGGTTCTGTCATCACGAAGAGTGAGTTAGGGAGCTCAAGACTTTGTTTCCTCCAAACGATCCTGGCAGGGGATTAAAGTGACTGGCGTGGGAGTGTTATTTACACTGTTCTAGCCTAAAATCACTGCCAAACAATACTCACACACACAAACAGATACCCTCCACACCAGCCACCTCAGTAACCAAGAGATGTTCTGTAAGCATTTTAACAGACAGCATCAAATGTATATTCTGTGCAAAAGGCAATCCCAGAATCCACTGAGAGTTTTAGTAAGCATAAATATAAGATGGCTGACAAGAAGGGAGAAATGGTGAGTATTTAAACGCTGGTTTATGCTGGCGCTTTGCTGGTTTAAGATGGCCCTTTGCTGGTTTAAGATGGCCCTTTGCTGGTTTAAGCTAGTCCTTTGCTGGTTTATGCTGGTCTAAAATGGTCCTTTCCTGGTTTATGCTTGTTTAAGCTGGTCCTTTGCTGGTTTATGCTGGTCCTTTGCCAGCCGGGCTGTGTGTGCTATGGAATTGTATGCTTATTAGACTTGTGTGCTTTTAGTTTAGTTACATGCTAGATGGAATCTCTTCTGCAAGTGCTATTTGTGTTATGCTGCCTTGGTAGAGTTCCAAATCGGTCACTTATGAGGTTCCAAGACAGTTTCGATGCTGCCTTAGAAGGCAACTGCCTATGTAGGCAGCGAGGCAGCTAGAGCCATAGTGAGCTGAGCACTTGCAAGGTGTATGTGTGTGTGTGCATGTGTGTGTAAGAGAGAGCATGTGGTGAATGGGGACAGTGTTGGGCTAAACCTTTATTGGGTCTGTTCCATCTGTTTTGGCTCATACTCAAACCATGCAGTGCGAAGTCATGCTCGGATCTCACACATTCCTTCAGCTTTATACGCTCTACTGTGCGCTCACTATTTCCATCTTCAGAATTGCTCTCACGGAAAAGCTTTTCCAAAAATAGAAAATAAGAGTGAAGCTCAGAGAGCTTATCGCAAAAACACAAAACGATTATGTTCAGCCTGTTTCGCTTCTGATATTTATCCCAGTGACAAACCACCTGTGCGTCACGCATGCTTTCTCTAAATCGGTCTGAGCTCCCTACATTTCCATTCTGATCTTGCTCTGTAGCCTAGCAAAAGCAAATCTTTTCTGCCACCCCCCCCACCCAACCACCCATTACCTTCACTCCCTTTTTTTTTCTCTTCTTTTTTTTTTTTTGCTGCTGCTGCAATAGCCGAACAGCAAGTGATTATAACACGGTGGAATTTGATATCTGCGCTGTTAAGTCACATGCTGTGACTGTAATTATTCGTTCCTGAAGAGAGCGAGGCACAACAGAAGAACAGAGCACAGAAACATTCGGGACATATTCAGTTCTGGCCTGTGAGCGCAACGCGCATTTGGTTTCCTTCCTGGTTGAGTTACAGTCGCTATCGAAATCTGGAGAGGCTTTGGAAAATGTTCCATGGAAAGATGATGTTGTTCTTCACAGGCAATGAGTTTGTTTGAGCCAGATCTGAAAAATAATGTCTTCGTGAGTTTAGATTCAATGAGGCCATTTATCTGATAATGTTGTTTACATTTTTAGCCTGCAAATGGGCACAGAGGCCTCACATTGAACGCTTTCTTGGCTCGGAGGGAGCGAGAGGCATGGTCGTAGATTTGGCCATGTGCAATGCAAAACAACTATTGAATGTACAATATAAGTATTGTATGTTTCTAAGCTGTATTTATATTTTGTATGCTATTATAACTTAAATGACCAGTTTCTTAGTTGCTGTTTAGAATGAGTTGTTTATTCTTGGCACATTCGTTCTGGCTTGAACGACTGCAGATCTAGGCGGTGTGTGTTTTTAGTTGACATTGTTTTAGTTTAAAATCATTTTAAATGTATTTATTTTTTACTGTACTGTGTACTTATTTTTTTACTGTTTAAAGCGTATTATATAAATAACTTTAATATAAATGTAAAGTATTTAAATTAAATATATTTTATATGAAAATGGATATAAAATACTGTATACTTTTTCTACCTCCCATTCACATTACTGAAATATGAATAAGATTATTGTTTATAAGAAAGGAAATAATGAGATAAATAACACATTACATTTCCTTTATGCAAAATATGCTATCTTTTCTCATCTTTCAGTTGTAGGCTTTAATAGCTCTTTAAAAAAACATTGATGCAAATACTCTTCCTAAACCAGCACATCTGATCATCTTGTTTGCCTGGTAGATGTGCAGGTGTCTGGGGCATATTTTTGATGCGTAAATGAGGAAATTACTAAAATGCTGTTTGAATTCTGAACCCAAAGCATTGTAAATCTTTTTTTTTTTTTTTTTTTTAAACAATTTCTTTGTGTCACAACATCACGAATGGAGCCAAATCAAGTCTTATTTGAAACACATGGCATCCTAAAATAAATGAAATTGGGATACTTTCAGAGAATTTGCTTCCCAGCTGTTACACAAAGGGGAACATGTGCATAACAGAAAACTTTAATTAAAACTTTAATTTCTGTGTCTATGTCTGCATGGACATCTTTTAAAACGGCTCTCTGCTAGAACAAATCAAACCCTCAGTGAGAGACGCACTAAACATATGCTTGCAAGACAAAAACATTTGAGCCAATATGTGTAACAGAAAACCTCAATGCCAACAATAAACCATGCAATGTATTTGTTTAATGCATTTTTGTGTGTGATTCACATTATAAAGTGGCAATGCCATTAGGGATGTGTTGTTTTCCTTATAACTCCCTCGGAGGAACGAAACAAATAAATCAACTCCTCCACTCATTCCCTCCATCCCACTCCATAAACCACTGATGAAACCCTGTATTAAATGAATGTGACGGTAACGGCTGTCATATGTGACACACAGCAGAGCAGGAAGGACAATTAATGATTTACCATCCAGCTCTGCGATCAGCCAGAGGAATGTCAATGAGAGACAGGGCGTTGGAGATGTGCCGACACTCAAATAAAAAAGTGCGAGATAATTCAGATAGATTATAGAGGATATTAAGACTAAGAGACGCTTAAACATGTAGGGCCACGGTTTGGCGTCCATCCTTTGGAGCGCAGCGTTTTCAATAAACATTCAGCCAGCTGCAATAATATTCACAGAAATAAACATTCGTGACTCGCACACACCAGCGCTTCTAAACGCGATCCAATGATTTAGAGAAGTTACACGTTTACTGGCTTGCACTGATAAGGAATCGACGATAACCCAGTCACAGATGGCACCATCAATCGCTATCTTATCAGATTGTACAGTCGGGCGTAGTTTGGTTTTCGGTGTCTGTGGCCCTTTGCAGAAACACTAGGCAGGCGCTGTGCATTCCATTCCCGAAATGCTCCAGAGGAGAGCCCTCACGTGCCGTTTCTCTAAACGGAAGGAATTCCTGAGGTATAAAGACAGACACAGACAATAAGAAATCAAAAGCAGGAGAGCGAGGGAGAAATATGCAGAGTCATAAGAAAACTAATCTTAGTAGCAGAGGGTGCTGTTAGTGGGGTTGTGTGTGCTGGGGGGTATTTCCTTACCCCCTCTGCTTGTTTTCAGTGGGCCAGTCTCAACACTGGGGTCTGCAGGCAGGCCTGTAGGCCTTTATTTTCCCAAAGCTGGAGCCACCGAGCTGTACAGCCTGTACAGACTTTGTGTTATTACAGAGCAGAGGCAGGAGGGGTGTTCAGCGCTGAAGCAGCACAATCCAACATCCAACCCACACTCTAATCATCTCTTACCACCCAGTGAGAAGGAGAGATAGACTGAACAAGAGAAAGGATGCAGGCCCAACGTGAAAATTCACAGGTCAACATTTTTTTCTCCCACAGGCCAAGTGTGGAGTCAAGGTTACAAGTCGGATGGATAAACGATGCTGAAAAGTTTCAAATGCAACATTTGTACCAACAACACACTAAGGCAAGGTAGTATAGGACCAAATTATTACACTTTTCTTTAATGCAAAAAATCACTAGGATACCAAGTAAAGATCATGATCCATAAAGATATTTTGTATTTTTTTTCATACATTTTTTGTATTAGTAATATGCATTGCTAAGAACTTTAAAGGCAATTTTCTCATTTTTATTTACATCGTTTTTAAGAAATTGACCCTTACTACTGGTTTTGTGGTCCAGGGTCGCGTAGTGATATTGTATACATATTTTCATACTTATATTTTAATTATTATGGCATCCATGCAGTTGAATGTGCTCATTAGCATTACATATGTTCGCAGTATTTTTTGATGCGCACGTTGGTTACATTATCCGAGACCGCTGACTACATAATTCATAAACCCGGGGGAGTGACTTAGTGCCCGTGCTTTATAAAACCTGAAGTTCCACTTAAACTCACTTACAGATGGAGAGACCCAGCCGCTTCGTTCACAGTCTAATCAAACCGACGAGACAGCAGCATAAGCCAAAGCGCCGCTACTTTCCCAAGGCATATGTTGAGAGGCTTTAGTGTAATCATATATCCAGGTGAGGTGATCTGACGCACCGTTTTTCCACGCATCTACCCCCTCTAGCGCTTCGGCTCCATGACGGGACTGTGTGCGCTCTGCCTGACCGCGCTGCTCGCAGCCTTCGCCCGGCGGGCTGCAAGCGTCAGCCCAGTGGTCCGCTGCGAGCCATGCGACGACGGGGCGATGGTGCTGTGTAAACCGCTGCCCTGGGACTGCGCCGAGCCGGTAAAGGAGCCGGGCTGCGGGTGCTGCATGACTTGCCCGCTAACCGAGGGCCAGGCGTGCGGAGTGTACACAGGGCGCTGCGGTACCGGGCTGAGCTGTCAACATCGCCCCGGGGAGATCAAACCTCTGCAGGCTCTGCTGGAGGGACGGGGCGTGTGTGCGAAGGCACCGGACAAAAAGCCCAGCGGCAATCCATCGCAAGGACACGGTAAGCGCGCACGGTTTGTCTGTGAATAACGCACAGCCGTCATTTCTCCGCTCAGCGTGAGCGTCTGCTAGTATACTGTATGCGCAGGGTGCTATTGACTTCAATGGGGGAAGATTTTTTTGTGAGTGAAATTCAAACTTTTTGTCACATACCTTGTTTAATTAATGATAAATAATGTCCGGACTGTCTTTTCGGAGATGTTACGTCCGACACACAGTCGAGCAGCATACTGTTGCTATGGTTACCTATTAAGGCGAAGGGGATTTATTCAGAAGTGCATTCTGACTAACTTGTAATCTAACTTTTTAGTTAGTAAACATTTACACATACAAGTAGGTGTATAAACACCCCCCC
>JAUYWG010000057.1:7165635-7209304 GCA_034779775.1 Enteromius afrohamiltoni | reverse complement strand
TCTCATTTGCTCTGACATGCATTGTGAGCTGTAAGGTCTTATATAGACAGGTGTGTGGCTTTCCTAATCAAGTCCAAGCAGTATAATCAAACACAGCTGGACTCAAATGAAGGTCTAGAACCATCTCAAGGATACTCAGAAGAAATGGACAGCACCTGAGTTAAATATAGTAGTGTCACAGGTCTGAATACTTAGGACCATGTGTTTTTCTGTCAATATGGGGTGATGTTTATACATTAATGAGGGGAAAAAATGAACTTAAATGATTTTAGCAAATATAACAAAAGGTGAAAAAGGTAAGGGGGTCTGAATACGTTCATAACCACTGTTTTTTGTTGTTACACTATAAGACACAATCCAATTGTTATTGTCAACTACCCACAAAAAAAGAGAGAGAAAAAAAAAAAAATATATATATATATATATATTAGTTTATTGTAGCATCAGTCTTCAGTGTCACATGATCCTTTAGAAATCAATCTATTATGATTTGATGGTCAAGAATCTACTGTATATTGTCATCAATGTTTGTTTGAAATGTCTAAACGTTTTACACAACTGCTTACTAATTTTGGGGAAACTATGATTTAATTAAAAGCAGGTAGTGTGGCCTTGAAAGAGGGCGGTACTTATTAAATTCCAACACAAATTGTATCGTTTCCTGATATTATTTTTCTTATGTGGCCTAGGTTACATCAGCTAGAAATGTGCTTCAGAGGAAGAGAAAGCTATTACATTTAGTATATTGCAAAATTCCTTCTCATAAATGCAATTATACATTTTACAAATGCGACTTGTCAAGCGGCTTAAAAATCTAATTACAGATTGCTAATTTGGGCCAGTTTTACAGGATTGCACCAGTTCTCTGTTCTGTCTGTCCTTCTCATTAAAAATGATTTGCAGCAGGTATGTTTCTATGAACAGCTCTCTGTGGTAAACCTTCACTTTCTGCTGTCTGTCTGCTTAAGAAAATAAAATCTCAGCAATTAGAGGCCGTCAGAGCTGAAGGGATGGATTTTGTGTTAACAGCAGCATACCACTAATGCTTTAATAGTGGGGTGTTTCAATTCATGGCATTTTGTTAAGAAGTGTGCAGCTTGTTTATTCATATGTGGAACTGTGTGTTTGTTATATGTAATCTGTTCCTTACAAAACATGTTACACTCAGGACATCCTACTGAATGCGGGATGTCCGGCACAATGTCCACACTTACTGGCGTATTTCCTCCACTTATGCAAAAGCACACACACGCTTTAAAAAGGTCACTCACCAACTCGAAGCACAAAGTCATTGTAGGACTGGTAGTTGATCGCATCCAGTACGTCAAACATCTCGATGGCGAAATCAGCCACTTTGCACAGGTGCTCAGAAATAGACTTCTTTACCTATTCAGAGAGACAGCCAAGACATTATTCATATACTGCCACCTCTGCACTTGTTCTGAGATGACGATAATACGTTTTGTTATCATAATATTTGTGAAAGAAGATGGTTTGAACAATGTTCATGCTGCTCTTTTTTCCCTTCAAACAACATATCACAGTGGCCTGCCTATTCTTTCAGGTTTTCTGAAGTCATATGCTGGCTTTGTGTCAAAATAGACTCATACAGTTGCTCTCTCAAAATCTTGATCAATGGCATAAAATATATCTATAATATGATTTCCGGTTCACTTGCTTTTGATGCATGGGAAATGGAAGCTTGAACATTCTGAACAGTGGAGTTTTAGAGTAGGATGAGAGTGAATACATTATTGCCAGATCCTAAATTCATTTCACCAACAAATCTGAGGTTTAAACGAATAGGTTATCTAAACATTGTCATAATTTGCATAACCTGCTTTTTTTTCTGTGGAACTTAAAAAGGGTATATTTTGAAAACAATAGAAGTCAATGGGCTTGTTTTTCCAGCATTCTTAAATATTCCACGGAATAAAGAAATGCATACAGATTCAGAACAACATGAGGGTGAGCAAATGATGACAGAATTTTTATTTTCCTGTAAACTATCCCTTTAATTAAGCCGTGGGCTGTGTTTATGTTAGCTTTAGGGTTAGGAGAAAATATCATTAGCTCGGAACAAAAATAACTGAAGTCAATGGAAAGTCTCCCTCCACTGACAGACAACAAACACGCACGTGCGCTCGCATTTGATATTAGTTTTGCTTTCAAAGCGGTGGCAGGTTTGAGTGGTGTCATGACATGATTTCCATCTTTCAAGGCCAAATGCAAATACACCCAAACTGAGATTAGCTTGAAAACACACACACTTGCACACGTTCTCTCTTAATGCTCTCACTATTCAAGACCTCACAAGCACAATTACACACAGACACACACAGCCTCAGACTAATCTGATTCATTTGTACAGTTTACTTTAAAAATATAATTTTAACATACTTAAAATAAAGTGATTAAATGAATTAAAAGACAGCTGCATAACTTCATAAAAAATAGAATGTTACCTATTTGTGTGTAAACCTTGTTAGATTTATACTTAAAACAAACAAGAAATATTCAATTAGAATTTTCTCTTTCTGCAACGATCTTACAAAGAAAAACAATCTCAAGCCTGTTTCTATTTATTAAAGCATCCTAAAAATTTTTTTTAACAAAGATATGAAGCATTACAAAAATAATAATAGAAATGTTTCTTGCACAGAAAAAAATAGGATATTAGAATGATTTCTGAAGGATCGTGTGATACTGAATGACTGAAAAATTCAGGAATTAATTGCATTCTAAAATATACTGAAAAAAATATTATTTGAAATTATCACTAATATTCAATTTCTGATTCACAAAATATTTAATTACTGATTTTTTTTTATACAATTTTTGATCAAATAAATGCTGCTCTGGGCAATAAAAATAAATAAACAAATAAAAAGCTTAAGAACAGTGCATTCTCTGAAAACAAGTCTTTTTTGCTTCTCAAACTATAAATCTTGTTACAAGTTGTTTAAATTATTTCACTGGAAAAATGTGATTGGGAAAAGGATTTTGGTTGTTTGCGCGCGCACACACACACACACACTGTGTACCTTGGATCCCGCAGTGGGGACGAGTCCGACAGCAGCCATGTAAGTACTGCCAATAGTTTTGATCTTCTCAATGTCTCTGTAGCATTCCTTATCCATCAGCTACAGACAGAGAAAGAAAGATGATGTGATGGAGAAATAAATGAAGCCTAGAGTGGGATTAAGGTAACTCGCACACTGAGCCAAAACATGCACATCTCAGCCTGGGAGACAAGAAATTCTCACCGCATCAAAGTCGGCGATGATCTCGTTTAGCAGCCGGAGACATTCCACACCCATGTTGTTTCCATCCAGCTCAATGTAGAAGTCATTAAAGTTGGGGATGGAGGCGAACAGGACGCCCACCTGAGAATAAGACTGATAATACAGGTCCTGGAACAGTGAAAGAGCAGGAAAGGAAAGAGCCATGAGACCCTCAGGGGACGATACCACTGATCCAGGCTGAGCTGGAATATAAGAGAAGGCAAGTCTAGGGTAATTAGTCACGACAAGTTGATTGAAATGAAAAAAACACTTGCTTTCGATAATAAAAGGTGGAGTGCAATTGATTGACCCGTCCATCTAAAATCAAAGACTCAATCGCATCACAGTGGTTTATGCGAGTTTTTCTCGCTCTTCTGAAATAGAAAGATTTGATTTACTACGTGGACATATTGGCCACATACACACTGCAAAGTTTTGGGAGTGTCAACCGCATTTAAATACAGAAGTAACTCCCTTTAATTATCATTCTACAGTATCTGTATGGAGTATAGGAGTCACTCCCAAAATTATGATTTTGGACATAACCATAGCAACAATTTGGTGTCTTGTAGCTATAAAC
This sequence comes from Enteromius afrohamiltoni, assembly GCA_034779775.1. Classification (NCBI taxonomy): domain Eukaryota; kingdom Metazoa; phylum Chordata; class Actinopteri; order Cypriniformes; family Cyprinidae; genus Enteromius; species Enteromius afrohamiltoni. The sequence goes on along the minus strand of JAUYWG010000057.1, from coordinate 7,205,440 downwards.
AAGAAACATGGCACCAAAAGATTAATATAACAGTATAGTTTTGTTTACCAGACTAATAGTGTTTACATGCATGTTTGATTCTAGACAGACTAATTTGTCATTAAAAAACAATGATCTGAATGTTTATGTGTCTGGCTGAAATCATATGCAGAGGTTAGACTAGCATTTTATATTACACTGGCATTCAAAGGTTTGGGGTCGGTAGGATCTTGGTAGGAAAGAAGTCAAATTTTAAAATGTAATGTAACAAACACGGTAAATAAATAACATTATTGTGAAATATTAAATGTAAAAAAAAAAAAAAATTAAAGAGCAAAATGTAAAACAAAAATGATGATTTCATTATAATTGAAAAAAAAATTGTGGCAAAATTGAATTTTCATCAGCAGTTTCTAATCATTCTTATTATCAATGTTAAGAAATGTGCTTGTTTTCAGAGGATATAATACATTATAATTATACATAACGTGCATTGTAATGAATTATATATTGTCGTAAATGATTACAACCTTTAAAGAATTATAAATGCATAGTGTAACAATGAATTGGTAAGTATTAGAATGTATTAACTGGTTTTTACGATTCATAAAATTGTACAATGCATTAAAATGGATAATGAATGCATTAAAACTACTTTTATAATGCATACTATATAAGGTAAAGTGTTATCTTTTCAGGACACTTTATTAAAAATAGGGTTAGTTTAAAGGAACAGCATTTATTTTAAATTAAAATCTTTTGTAAACATATATATACTGATCCCAAATGTTTAAATGCAGTAGGTAAAAATGGTTTTGGTGCAAAAAAAAAAAAATGACTAGCATCATAAGTAGACCTGATAAAGCATTTGTACACTTTTTTCCAAGCTATCATTACAGTGAAAAGAAGATTCATCAAGGAAACATTCCAGTAAAGATTTTCACTTCCTTATGCCACTGTTTACAATCTAATTCCACGCTGCTGCGACAGATTTCAGGATGTCTGATTGCATCAATTCCTGTGAAGGATCTTGGACAGGAAAAGAGGCCAGCAGCATGTGTTGAGCATACAGCAAACATAACAAAAAAAAAAAAACATAACAAAACGCATAACAGGAGTGTAATCACACATTCATTGTGTTCATGAGGCCCCACAATGAAGCCTGGCAGCGAGATCACAAAGCCAGACGCTCTGAGCATTTACACTACACACAATCACAATCTTATCTCATTTGCACGATCAAAAACATGCGCAATCATCAAAGCATCTGCGTTGACCTCTCACCTAATTAGCAGCTGGATCGTAACGACATTGCCATGAGAAGGAGACTTTGGGAACTACAACATGTGACAAACCCCAACAATCTCCTCTGCACTTCATCTGAGTGTGCTTAGATATATATGTCACAGTATTGGAAGTGAATTGGTATCTTTTGTTGTCTTTAAGGTTTTATGAAATCTGACCATGTTTCGTGGGTTAGACAGCAGGAAGTGTTGAGCTACATGTGCAGGCAGAAGGTTGAACAGAATCCGCTTGTTGTCCAGCTTCACTCTCTCCATGTCATCTCTCTCCTCCTCAGCCTGTGGACCAAACACACAAACTGACATTTTAACTGTATATTCATACTCTACAGTCGCTGAATAATTCTAAAGTTTAGATATATTATATTATTTGTGTTTATTTATGCAAAATTATACAACATCCACTAGAGGGCACTGTTGAAATAGCTTGCTGACGATGCTTAAGCTATTCCACTATTCAGTGTTTAATATACAATACTGTTGAAAGCTTATGGTAAATTTAGCACATTAAATTCACAGTATGTTACAAAAGATTTCAAAACTGTTGATAATAAGAAGAAATGTATCTTGAAGACCAAATTAGTACATTAGAATGATTTCAGAAGGACCATGTGATACATTTATGTAACATATTCAAATTTAATTTACATTTAAAAGTATAAACTATATACAGTTATTATTCTTATCACTTTCTGTCTAAATCATTTTAGTCGAATTACCCGCTTGCCATTTTTGAGAGCAACAAACAAGTGATTCTATGAGCATGTGGCCTGAGGCAGAGACTACTTATATACAGGAACAGATTAAACATATGTGTTTTTTTGCATATTTATATATATATATATATGAATTTTGGGGAACAATTTTATCAAATGCACTTAAAAGTTTGCAAAATGCATGTTAGGTTTTGCTCATAGCATATAGATTGTGTGTAGAATCTGTGTGATATTAAAATAATATTTTATTTTATGGCAAGTGTACAAATCCATTTTCATATTTATGCACTTTAAAATTCTCAGCAATGGTACTTTTTAGTATACTAAACAGATATACTTCAAGCCTGAATTTTTATCCACTGTAATTGGGCTGAAGTCCAACTAAAGATATACCCAAGTATATTTTATTGTGCTAAATGGGACTATTGCAATGCATCATATCATTTACACTTTAAATATCTTGCATTTAAAGACTTCACATCAGATGATATTAAAACACATTTTAAGGATAGTTCACCCAAAAATGTAAATGTCATGTTGCCGACCCCCAGGGCGTCCAAGATGTAGGTGATGTAGGTTTCTTCAGTAGAACATAACGGAAGATGTTATACTCAAACCGCTGCAGTCTGTCAGTCATATAATGGACATCAATGGGTACCAAGCTTTTAGAGTCAAAAAACAGGCAAAACCAAATTAAACCCTGCGGCTCGTGACGATACATTGAGGTGTTAAGACACAAAACGATCGGCCTGTGCAAAACTGAACCGTATTTATATCATTTTTACCTCTTATACACCACAATCTCTGACTCTCCTGAACTCATTCACAACCTCCTGCACATCAACCTGTTCTGACACACACACACACACGTATCACGGCACATAGAAACACTCACTAATGAGGCATCTATATATAGATATCTATGTGACCTGAGGAGAGTCAGATATTGTGATGCATAAGAGGTAAAAAATTATATAAATACTGTTCAGTTTCTTGCACAGGCCGATCATTTCGTGTCTTAACACCTCAATGTTTCATCATGAGTTGTAGAATTTGGTTTCGTCTGTTTTTTTTTTGACTCTCAAAGCTTTGGAACGTTTGGTGCCCTTTGACTTCCATTATATGACTAACAGACTGCAACACTTTGAGTTAAATATATTAGTTTGTGTTCTACTAAAGAAATCTGGGGGTAAGTAGATAAACATCACATTTTCAATTTTGGGTGAACTATCCCTTTAAGACTTCACATCATTAGTACTTCAAATAAAATGTGATTATCATTTTAAAGTCTCAAACAAGATATTAGGAAAAATGGTAACAGATGCACTTGTATGAAAAATGAATGTTATTTAAATATATCACATTTTCCTAAGGAATGCCTCACAAGATGCATTTAAACACACAACCTAATACTTGCACACACACACACAGGTGCACTCACCTGGGTGGCCCAGAGGTAGTCCAGTCTGAGTTTGAGATCCAGCTGTCTGCAGTGAAGCACCAGAGCTCCAGAAAACAGCAGCATTGCCAGAACCGGGTCATAGCTGTGTGTGTGAAAGAATCCACCTCTACACACACAAGCACAATAACACCCATCAGATTATCAGATAAAACAGGGAGTCAGCCTTTTAATCGAAAACATTTACAGAATTTTTTTTTACATCACATTTACATGTTTACAGTTCTCTGGTGTCAGTTACCATGCCATTACTTTTAGGTTAACAAAATACTTCTCACAAATCCCAGTTTGGGAAACCTTGGTATAATTAAACAAATATGAACTTCAAACACTTCTATAACCTTTGCGTTTAGCTCAACTTACCCTATGGCCTTCCGATAGCCGCTAGTCTCCATGACGACGGTGTGGAGGATGTTGAGAAGGAGAAGCAGGAGGATCTTGGGTAGTGATGACACACGGAGGTACAGAGCCACAGAAAGTGACGCCATCACACATGATAAAAATACGTACGGAGTGTATTTGCACACCCCGGAGCCCACGCTGGTCCCGTTGACTGTGACAACTGTCACCATGGAGACATTGGAATTCCCCTCCAGTGACCACGGTACACATTCCACCTGAGCAGGTACAGCAACACGTACACATTCAACATCAAAAACAATCCTGAATAATGGAAATTCATATATTACATATGTTTTACCAGTGTATGTTCTATAAGCAACACCCTCAGTCATACAGATGTCACTCTCTTCCACTGTACACACACACACACTCACCACACACCCCTGGGTCACGGAGTACATCAGCAGAACCAGAAACCCACACAGAACCGTTCTGATCTGCAGGGTCAGGCAGTCAGGAGAGCACTGGGAACATAAAGATAGGGAAGAGCAATCAGAAAACCTGCAGAACAAATGCACACAGACAACTAGAGTTTGCCATTTCCTGACGAAAATGACTTTCATGATGGTAGGAGGACTGATGCTTTTTTTGTATGGTTATTATATGTGGTGCTACGGTGTTCTGTGTGATGGTTAGGTGGTGCTTGGTTGCTCTGGGTGGTTGTTAAGGAGTTGCTATGTGGCTGCAAGAATAGGGAGTTGGACTTGTGACCTAAAGGTTGTGGGTTTGAGTCCCAGGTCTGGCAGGGATTGTGGGTGGGGTTAGTGAATAACCAGCGCTCTCTCCACCTTCAATACCACGACTGAGGTGAGACCCTTGAGCAAGGCACCGTTCCCCCAACTGCTCCCTGGGCACCGCAGCAATGGCTGCCCACTGCTTCGGGTGTGTGTTTGCGGTGTGTGTGTGGTTGATCACTTCTCACTGCTGTGTGTGTGTGTGTGTGTGTGTGTGCATTTGGATGGGTTAAATGCAGAGCCCAAATTCCTAGTATAAGAAACCATACCTGGCCACATGTCACGTCCTTTCCTTTCTTGGTGGTTGTTAAGGTGTAGCTAGGGTGTTCTGAATGGTTGTTAGGTGGTGCTAGGTCACTCTGTGTGGTTGTTAAGATGCTATGTTGCTGCTAGCTGGTGCTTATGGATGGTTTTTAAGGTGCTATGTGGCTGCAAGGTGGTGCTACAGTAGGTTGCTCTTGGTGGTTGTTAAGGTGTTGCTATGTTGCTTCTACAGTAGGTGGTGCTAGGTGTTCTGAATGGTTGTTAGGTGGTGCTAGTTCGCTCTGGGTAGTTGTTAAGGAGTTGCTATGTTGCAATGTTCTACGTCTTTTTTAAAGTAGGAGCTATGGTGTTCTGGAGAGTTGATAAGGTGCTAAATGGTTGCTAGGTTTTGCTATTGTGTTCTGGATGGTTGCTAGGACGTTGTCATGTGGCTGCTGAGCTGTTGTTAGGTGAAAGTAGGGTGTTCTGGGTGGTTGATGCTACTAGTGGAGAGAGGTATAGATGCTACTAGGGTATCTGTTGCTACAGTGATCTGGATAGTCTAAGGTATTTCTAGGGTGTTGTGGATGGCTGCTAGAAAACTCTGGGTGGTTGTTTTGATGTTGCCAGGGTGTTCTGGTTGCATCAATGTGGCACTAAGGAGCTCTAGCCGGTTGCTATGGTGTTTCTATGTGATAGCTACAATGTTGCAATTGTTATTATAGGATGTTCTGAACAAATCTAGAGTGACATGGGTAAATACTAGAGTGTTGCTAGGTGGTCCAAGTTTAAATTCAGAAATTGAATATATGGAATCTAATATATGATATAATGTTGTGAGATTAACTGTTAAATAAAGTCAAGAACTGGAAGCACAGTGTGTGTATCTGGAATCCTCTACATTACGGCCCAACTATTTTTTTTGGAAATAAGAAAAAAAAAACAGATAGTTTTGAAAGAGGGGAAAAAAATAAAAAAATTTGTATAATATAAATGTACAAACTTTAAAATGTAAAATCATTACGCTTTGGGGAGTCCCTATAAAATCTGGAAATCAGTGTTACCTGTACATGAGTGATGTGAAGGTACATCACACTTGCCATGTGGAAACACAAACAGAGAACCAGCAGAATCACAACCAGAAGACCTCTGCAGCAGGACAAAGAGAGAGAGAGAAAGTGGAAGTTACTTGCATGTGTGTTGTGTGATGCAGTGATCTGAGCATGTAGAATGCATGATCACTTTAGTGTGTCTGGCAAATAAAAGAAACAGTGTGCTATGTTGACGTGTCAGGAATTGTGTGTGTGATTTACATACTGAGGAATGATGAGAAAATAGACCACTGCAAAAAAAGAAGTGAGGACAAGCGAGATAACCACCGCACTGATGAAGGCATCGTCATACACTTGCTGATACTGTGTGACAGAGAGAGACAGAGACAATTTGACAGCTTGTAGCAATTCTGAAATCAGTTTTTCTACAGTACACATGTGTAAAAGTGTTTTGTCTACTACTGTATGCTGTGTTTGGAAGAGAAACTGCTAAAACAGGTTTTTCCTGCACCATTATGCACAAATGTAATTTTCACCGTATTTATATCACAATTTATTTAGTGATGAAAATGGCTTATTTAATAATTTGTTTATTTTCTCTCTTTTTTCATGTAGCTTTTTTTCTAAACACTTCTCACAAACACTTTCTAAACAAAAATTATATGCTATTTTCACACAATATTCCACAGGATTTGCTTAAAATTACAGCTTGATTGAAAATAAAAACACACTAAAATATTCTGCTCTGTGATGTTTATGTTCTATATTTTTGTTCTCTTCACCAACCCTGTGTCTCCTTGGCAACAAATAACACTTTATCAAACTTTATGGAGAGCAATATACAGGTTTCATTGATTTCTTTGATAAATTGCAGTGACTGCTTTAAAATATAAGACTTTTATGATTAACTGTTTTCTTTTTCCAAGATGCCAGTGTTTCCTGTCATATTTATACAAAGATTTGATTTCAAAAACAGCATCAAAACCAACCAAATTATATATATTCTCATCATTTCTCATGCCTTTGGTGGTTATCAGTGTATTTCAAACATACAAAACAGAGTTCAGTACTTTAATATGTTGGTTATTAACAATATATCAGTTAATGAAATTACGGTATTTAACTGTAAAAGCAACTTAAAACTGTAAACCTAAAACATTTGTATTTTTTTATTGTCGAATTCCAGCAACCGAAGCTGCCCTTTTTTATGATAAATCTTTTTTTTACAGTGTGGTTTATGTGTTTCAAAAATATATTAACAGTTGTAAACATTATTAATTTAGAAAGTAAAAGTAATCAAAAGTAATAAAATGTAATCAGTTCATTATTTTAATAAAATATTTGAAATAGTTAAACTACTTGTAATTTGTAATTGTACAAACAGTGTAAACATTTCATTCTCAGTTACATTATCAGCATTTGTCAAATTTAACAATATTTGATTCTATTTTAATATTGTAAGTCTAGGACATGAGAAAACTATTAACTATTATGTCATGAGTAAACTAAGTCTACAGGCATTTTAAAAAGTAGCGAAGATGAACATTGAGACTTGGCAAAGTTTCTAAGAAACGTTGAAAATGTATTAAAACATTTAAATAGTTCAATTCTGATTCACAAATCTATACGCAAAAGTGCCCAAAGTTGAAGAAAGACCTGTGTGTGTTCATGTAAGCGTAAGCTTTGTTGTTTTTCCTGTAAGTGTCACAAGTAACATGTATTTTTGTCATTTCAGTGCAGTCCGCATGAGATCAATGCAACACGCTGCTTTGTGCGTCAGCTTCATTAGAGTATAAAAACCAGCATCCCCCTCTTTATCAGAGCCAGATGCAATGTCATTATACTCCCAGAGAGAGCAGGGAAAGCCACTGCGCTCCTGCATGCACGAGTGTGTGTGTGAGTGAGAGAGAGAGAGAGAGAGAGAGAGAGAATATATGTCGTGAGTCTGACAGATTTTCCCAAATCATTACTGTTGCCCCCATTCTGTTAGGGTGGGCGGACGTCTTACATGAATCGAAGATGGGAGGGATTGGAGAGGATAGAATATAGGCAAGGAAATAGAGAACAGAGCAAGGGAAAGAGCTAGCGAGAAAGGAGAGAGATGTGGGGGAGAGAGGATGTTGAAAGTGAGAGGAGACAGGGAGTCACGAATCACAACAGAACAATGCGGGGGATGCAGCGTGTGTGTCTGAGGAAATTCTTCTCAATCCATCTCTTTCACATTTCGCCAAGTCACTCCTGCCAATATACTGGATCGGTTACTGCTGTGTTAGAGACACCGGGGCATATTGTCACACTTTTCACTTCAACAAATATTTCCTGAAGCAGGTTTATTTTGTTCATGTTTCTGCATAGCCATACACCAACATTCAAAAGTTTGGGGTCAGTATGATTTTTTGTACAGAAATCTATAATTTCAGTTCTGATATATATATATATATATATATATATATATATATTTATTTATTATTATTATTATTATTATTTTTATTTTTTTCAATAAATGCAGGCTTGGTTAGCATGAGATAATTGTTTCAAACACATAAAAAAGACTACCAAGTTCATTTTGATAATAGTGGCGCCTGTTGCACACTATATGGGGTAAGTTGTCACAGTTCAACTGCTGTATTGTTGACTTTTCAGCTGTAACAAAACAGGAAATTTGATCATACTGTACCTTTGATTTGGCCAGCAAACATTGCAATTAAATTTATATTATTAATAATTAATTAATAAAAATTAATAATTCTATTTCAAAAGGTTCAAACCCTGTCTGTGACAAGTAGTCCTGCCCTCACCTACATGTTTACCCATCATGCATCTGTGTGTACTCACTCTCTGCTCTCTCTCTCTGCTCCTGTATGTAAGGGTAATGAAGTTGAGGTCTGCGGTCTCAGACTCAGTTTGTCGTGCTTCTATCAGGCGGCCGATGTAACGGTTCACTCTGGTCCCGGGAGAGTTCTGCACCATGCCGGCCGAAAATGACGTCCGATTGCGCAGCTTCTCAGAAGCTGTTCGTAGCGCTCGCCTCTGGAAGCATAGGGGATACTGAATACAGTATTGCAGATTCCAAATATGACTTCACATTTACAATAGATTAAAACTTTAACAACAGCTGTAGTAGTTTACAAATTTGTTCTTTACACATGACAAAACAACCTTATTTTTGGACATACAGACTTGAGGATGACAAAAGGTCATTCTTAGGTAAGTGATCCCGTTACAACTAGAAAAAAAAGAAGGAACAGCACACTCACATGTACTCATCTACAAACACAAAGTCAACAGTACATGGTGACAGATGGGTGTTCCACACATCTCAGCATATTTTCTCACACAAGCATAGTGATAAGATGTTTAATTATGCACTGATACAAGTCAAACACACACACACAGTAAATCTGCAGCAGTGATTGGATCTGTGTGCAATCATCCACTCATCTGAAGGAGTGGCATTAGCGAGTGCACTGGATTAACACAGCGAATGTTATTTGTGTGGGTGTAAAAGGTGATTTCAACTGATTTTGGGATCTAGGATTAATAAATGTTGGAGGATCTAACAAAAAAAACAGCAATCACAATATATCAGCAGCAATGGAACTTTCTCTGACTGGTTGTGACATCATGACACGGTGATGTCTTACCTCATAAATATTAGTAGAGTTATAAATATTCATGAGCCAAACCTTTGTAAATGTACTTGTTGTGCAGATATACTTGATATGTCAGTTTGATTGAACATGAGACCACAATTTGTTTTTCATCATAAACTGGTTTTGTACACTTAAATGTTTGGACAAATTAAAAGTTCGGGCTTTCACAGCGTACATACTTAAATGTAAATATTTCTTAATCTTCATTAGCATTTGTTGTACCGTAAGCCAATCACAGCCATATTTGAAATAATATCAGAAGTTGCAACTGTAAAAGTCCTTGTACACGCATTCTGAAATGTTTGCAAGTGTTTGACACACTTGTGGTCGTATTTATTTTTTAACATGCAAAACTTAGCACGTACTGATTTTGACGTCTTCCTGTCTCAACAATATTTTGTTGCCCCTGGAACAACATTTTAATCATAAATTTTAGTATTGACCATATCTCTACACCTAAACCTAACCCTACCCACGAGTAATGCCAAAAATCATATTTAATGATAGATGAATGACTGTCAGCCTAAACTTCACTTCTTTAACTCTGATTGGCTAATCATAATGCTGTTCTAAAGATGTTGACCCAGGGATATGTCAAACTTCAAAATCAGGTTCGGGCATGAACTGAAAACACATGGTATCATACACTTCTGTTGTTTTGAATGCAACAAACTAGCACAGAAACTAATGCCTTGTTGTTGGGAGACACATGAATAATGAAAGCGTGTTCTTAAATGATCTGAGCTAGAGTTTGTGACTACTGCAACAATCACGCACCTTGTCATCATCCTCACAGGTCATGACGTTGGAGAAAGGGATCTCAGCCTTGAACATCTTTCTGCAGTGCATGAGCTGTACCAGCAGGTAACAGACTGTCTTAAACTTCATCCTTTTCGCTGGCTTGATGTCTGATAGGATCAGCCCAGGAAAAATCTGCAGAGAGAAAGAGGGGGTGGGAAGAAATGTGGAATGAGGAAAGAGAAGAGATTAACTGAATGTGAGAAAATGGCTGCGGTGACTGTTGGCAAAAAAAAAGAAGTGACTTAAAAAAGTGCTATAAAGAAGACCCTTCTAATCCATTTGTAAAGAACTCCAGATGGACTAGGATGTGTGGATCATTTTATTGCATTGCAGTCATCTCTCAGATCCGGACGATTAAGTTAAAATAGAAGTTCAAACCTTTAACAGACATCTTACGGGTGTCATCTGTGTAAACAACCATTTAAATATTTGGAAAAGTGAGATCTTTGCGAAATATGTTTGGAAGACGTCTCTTTTAATTTATTTGAATATAAAAAGCAGCAAAACCCTAAATATTAATTAAACATGATAACAATTTGAAATATATCTTTCTGTTTTAATATACTTTAAAATGCAATTTATTTCTGTGGTATTACATCAGAATTTTCTGAATAATTTCAGTACAACACATTTTCTCAACCAGTAAAGAGAAAAATAATTCTACCCAATAACATTACAGCCACTTTTCACAATCCAGTCAAATTCTGTATAAAATCAAGTTTCCCTTTTATGTTATTTACAGTTTAGTTTAATAATAATAAAAACACTACATTCCAGAAGTGAGATGGTTTACGGTAGTGTGGATCTCATATTGTCTGTGATGTGTTTGCAACCTTTCGTCTGTGTGAGGGCACGATGAAGAATGTCTCGATGGCGTGTTTGCTCAGGAAAGCGTGTCTCTCGTGGCCAAATCCTGGCTCCACCTCGTAATCTCCATTCAGACATTCCAGCGTTGCCCTGGTGATATGAACCTTCCTGTTGGGGGAGGGGCAAACAATCATACTCACACCTGTCTGGTCATGTAGTCCTGGCTCTATGAAGGTTAGGAAGAAATGGCATAAATATATTGTTAAATGTGGTGTGTGACAGACCCAGGCAGTCCTCCCGCCTCCATCATGTTGGCCAGTGTCACATCATTGGACCAGACGTCATACTGCCACTTGCGGAGCCCCAGAACCCCGCACAGCACACGGCCCGTGTGTAAACCCACACGCATGTTCAGATCCACCTCAGTCGCTTCCGCAACAGACCTGTATACACATATATTCCAAAAAAAGATCAACATTTCATTTCCCATATATGAGTGGTTTTTATACTGACACCTGCTGGTGCGGATGAAGCATCAAAAAAGTTTTCAGTTATGGATTGAGATTGATTTTAATTAAGGTAATCAGGTTTTGCAAGTTTAGGTGATTTTAAAATGCTGGCCACCAAAAGCCACTGATAACCTTTGGCTGGAACCCTTATTTCATGTGACTGCACATCATTTCAAACATTCGTAACTAACTAGGCCTTAATTTATTAAATTAAGTCAAATAAAAAAATAAATAAACATTTAAGTAAATTAACTGATTTGCAAGAAAATGTGCAAATATCAGGAAATTGTCATTCTAAACCAGTGAACTGGAAAGGTCATTAAAATTTCAGTTAGCTCAATTTAGTTAAAATTTGCTGCACAATATCGTATTATTTAAATATTATAGTGACTGTAGTGACACCCAAGCTGTGAACAAACTGTCCTCTGGTTTTTGGAAAGATTTTTTGTTGTTGTTGTTAAACCTGTTCACAAACCGTTCATTAGTAAATAAAAATATTAACGAAAGATTAAACATTTTTTAACTTTTTTTAAAGTTGCGATGAAATGTAGCAACAGAATTTCTTCCATGCTATGAAATAAATCTGATTTAAACTAATTATTAAAAAAGTCAATAAATTAATTAATGTAGGGTGAGACTTGGTTATTGTAACTGAAAATTATTATTAAAAAATATAGAAAAGAAAAGAATAAAACCATGAAAAATAAAATAAAAAGTAACATTGCCTGAAATAAAATAAAATAATTAACAAATATATTTAATTTCAGCTAGTCATATTAATTTTGTTTTATTAATTTTAACTCAAGGAAACATTTTTAAAAACCACATGGTCATTAAAGTAAAAAAAATAAATACAACCTAAAAAAAAACACTAAAAATACCAAAAATACAAAAACTCTAATTAAAAAATAAAAAATGAAGGCAAAAAATATAATATTTAAAAAAAACAAATAACAAAAAAACAAAAAGAAACATATGCAAAGATCAATCATACACAATAAGTTCTATAACATTGACACTGTAACATCTTTAATGTATTTTAAATGATGAGCAAGCATCATCACCATAACAAACAAAATCACAAACAACAAGAATGTCCTAGAAAAATTCAAACCTGTGGGAACCCTGAGCACTATATATTCCCATCTAGAAAACTAGAGTCAGGTTTTTTGCCTCCTTTTCAAAAGCTCCTTATTCTCTCCTCATCCCTCACTATAATGCCGGATCTGATGATTGAAGAGAGAGAGAGCTTTGGCAGGAGGGATATCTTCTCTGTTTGCTACCAGCACAAAGCAGGAGATCTACACTAATGTGAGACAGAACGTGTGTGTGTGAGAGAGAGAGGTGTTTCTGTGCGAGTTCTGGTTTGCGTATACATACGTGTATGTGTGTGTGTGTGTGTGTGTGTGTGTGTGTGTGTTTGTGTGTGCATATTCTAGCACCTGTGTGAGGTGATAAGAGACTGCAGCAGTGAAAGCCACCTTAAAATTCAGAGAAGAGAAATGAATATAGCGGAGCAGATCTCCACACACACACACACACACAAAGTAAAATCACTATAGCTTTCAAATACAGTCTGTCAGATGATCATAGCTGCCGTTGTTGCTCAGTGACTGCTGTTAAAACAAAATGAGATTTGGCCACAAACACTTACGTGATGGTGTCGATCATGTCCAGACCCATCTCCACACAGCAGTGAGCGTGGTCCGCTTTGGGCTGGGTCAGGCCGGACACACAATAATAACAGTCTCCCAAGATCTTAATCCTCCTGCAATGGTTTTCCTGCCAATCAGACACAAACGCACGATTGGAGTTTTTTAAGAGACACAAAGCCAATGAATGGGATGTGGAGTTGGAAGCAAGTCTGATGTATGACTGTAACGGTAAAAAACTGGGAAAATGCTACGGTAAAAACCTGTTAAATGGTTAACGGTAAATTCTTGTTAAATTTCCCAGAATTCCCTGCATTGCATTTTAAATTTTGTTTTTTCTTATCAGTGATGTTTATTAGGGTTGTATGTTACATGTAATGTTGTTAAATAAATGTTTATTGCACATTTCAGTTTAATCTTACCATGCTGGTGTTGAGTGCTTGCGTGAATGACACTGAGCACCTTCTATATATGTTACTATTTCAAAGCTACTTTTTATGGGCCTTGGTTTATCATGTGACTTGCTCATCACCACCTGCATTTGGTAGTTATCAGTGTATTTAAAAGCTACAAAATAGATTTCACTACTTTAATAGGTTGGTATATTAACATCATATCACTTATTATGGTTTATTACTAGAAATTACAGTATTTAACTGTAAATTTTACATAAATCATTCAAACAAAAAATATGGTTACCATATTTTTAATGGTTTAATTCTGGCAACCTCAGCTGCCGTTTTTTCCCGTAAATTAGAAAAAAAAAAAGTACAGTGTATTTACACAATTTATGATTGAATGGAAGAATGACTATAGTAAAGCTGAAACAAACTATTTTTGTGCTTGACACTTTATTTGGACCTTTTATTAGGCCCCGGCAAAATAATGTATTGATAAATTGGTTTATTGTGAATTTTCAAAAATAAAATAAAAATATGACTGATTATGTGGCTTTAAACCAACCTTTACTTTCTACACTTTTGAAATAAAAATATTTGGGGTCAGTAAGGCTACGTTCAGACTTCATTTGTTCCAGATTAAACACTTTTTTTTAAGCAAGAATGTATAAAAATGTATAAAAAGGGAATGTTTTATGTTACAAAATATCTAATACAGTTCTTTTAAATGTTATATTCATCAAAAAAGTCAAAGTTTCAACAGAAATATCAAGCAACACAAATATATTGGACATTGATAATAATACGAAAATCATAAAAAAAAATTTGATAATGTGATCAAAGGAACCCAAGGAGACACTAAAACTGTCAGATTTAGGCCAATTTTTCTCTAAACTACATACACACCCAGATACTGATATATATATATATATATATATATATATATATATATATCTTTTTACTAATATTTCATCAGGAGTAGACACTTCACATTGATTAAACAGAACAATAAAACACTTTAGACTGCTTTAGAGCGCAAGTCAAACAGAAAAGAAGAAACTCTACAGATCGATTGCTCTATTTCATTAGAAATGCACCATCTGGCACCACAGGGCAGAAGAAGACTGTGGGAAACCCCCTGTCACAGCACACACACACCATCTGTGCCAGTCATTCCTGCTGTCTGAATTTCCAACTAATGTGAAACTTTAAAAAAGTTTTAGCTGTTGTGACAGACAGCTGCATTTTTACTTTTCTCTGGAACAAACAAAAAATGTTTTAAGCCAAAGATTTACACTTGCTGATTTGGGGATACAGAAAAACGAAGTGAGCCGTGAAAGTGTTGGAAGAAAGGACAATTACGAAGCTAATATGCTTTTATCTTTTTCTAATACACAAGAAACCACAGTTTTACTTACTGCAGGATTAATAATTACTATCCATGACAGCGATCCAAATAATGCAAAAGCCTCCAGTAAAAGCTGCAGCTGTAATTTGCAGTTATTCAACATCAAAGACACTGATGTAGGATCTCAGACAGCACCTTTGAAAAGTCCAAACACAATCATAGCTGTCAGGACTGCAGTTGAGCATTTACTGCCAGGGGCTGCTGAAATATTTACCAGACAAGTATGTCTATTATTGTTAGGAATCAGAAAACCCCTTTTTCTATTAAACTTCTGTGAATAACCTGTCTTGCACAGTTTGTTCTGTAATCATTGAAGACACAATATATCACTTCAAGTAATGCTGTTTGTTCAGGATAAGAATGCTAATATTTGTATTTTTCTAAGAGATCAAAATTATGATTTATATGTGGCGGACAATAAAATGGATACAAGACTATATGTATATGTGTGCTGGTTTATGTGGTTTATGAGGACACACATTTTTATAATGACGTACATATGAACTAGGTATTAAAACTGGAAGGTGATTTATGAGAACATTTTCAGTGTCCCCGTAATTCAAGTGGCTTAAAAAAACATACTAAATAGTGTTGTTGTTTTTTAGTTTGGTTTAGGCGTAGGGTCAGTGTAGGGCAATACCACATGCAGTCTGTACAGCAGAAACACCATTACACCTATGGAGAGTCTCCGTAAACTCCGTAAAAAAGTTGTTTTTGAGGAATCATAATCTCAGCAACTGCACACTCTGAAATGGTATAGAGTAATTTCTAAATCACATTATATGCTGCAATTCAGAATTTTGGGTTTGTCTTCAATCTTCAATCTTCGTTCTCACATGATCAGTGGTGGGCAGTAACAAAGTAGTTGTACTTCGTTACTGTACTTGAGTACATTTTTCAGGTATCTGTACTTTACTACACTAGTTTTATTTTTAGCAACTTTTACTTTTACTTCACTACATTCCTAAGCAAAGGATCGTACTTCTTACTTCACTACATTTCATAAAACATATCGTTACTTATATATCACGTGCTCCGAGCGATTCTTTAACAAACGGATTTTTTTTAATGAACCTGTTCAATCGGTTCACAAATCTCACCAAACGATTCATTCTCGAATTTGAGCGATCCGGTTGCAGCTGTTCGCGATTCGACAGCTCACTGATTCAAACGATCCGTTCAGAGCGAGTCTCCAGTGAACCTAACAACTGGCGCGCGCGACTGATGATGCGTGAAGTAAGTTACTAACTTTAACTGAAAATCATATTTAGGTAAAAGTTGTCAGTTTGTTACACAGCAGTAAAGGGTGATCTATTTAAGTCCATGGAAATGAATGCAGACACATCAACATCAGTGTCAAAAAACGTTTATATTCCCTGCTGCTGTAACGTTAGCAGTTTTATTAAAATGCTACGCATTTAGCTCCTTGTGTGTGTTTATATTGTTAATCCACTAGCCGAGTAGACAGATATGAATGTTTATTCATAACCATATACTGAAAATAAGTAGGTCTAAATATTCTTATCTAACGTTAATGCTGATTGTTAGCTAAGATAATGCTTTAGATGATGCTTTGGATAATGTCCAAATAGTTTATATATAACATCTGAGAGGAAAAAGAAAGGATTTGATATTCAAGTAAGTAATAGTATACAGTAATTAACAGTTGTGTGTACAATGGTGAAGTAATGACCTCTGGGGGCATTTGTCCAGGAGTGTTTACAACAGTGACAAGGTTTGAGAAAAAAAAGAAAATATAATATTTTCTGTCAAATGTTTATCCTAACTTGTTCTCATGTCATATATAACGTTCTGTGACGTTCTGCAAAACAATAGCCTATGCTTCAAAACACCTTTTTCTTACAGGTGAAAATTAGACACTCAAAACAGTTTTCTCTCGGGTAGCTTGCAGTGTAAGCTTTACATTAAACATTACTGCATCATGCTCATTGAAAATCCCAGGTTTTAGCAGTAAGATTATGAAAAAATATTTTTTAGTAGACTGTAAAAAATTGCAGTACTTTTTTTACTTAAGTACATAAAAAAACAAGTACTTTTGTACTTTCACTCAAGTAAAATCGAAAAAGGAGTATGTTCACTTTTACTGGAGTAATGTTATATAGTATGGATCTGTACTTTTACTCAAGTACTTGATTTGTGTACTTCGACCACCTCTGCACATGATACTTCGGAAATCAGTTGTGCTGCGTAATATTTATGTGATTTTTTTTTTTCAGAATTCTGTGATGAACAGAAAGTTTTAAAATAACCGTCTTTTGACTGTATGTAAATTCACATCGTGTTTTTCTCAGTCAGAAGCCTCGAATCCACTGTGAGTTTTACAATGCTATAGCATAATACTGTTTCCACCTCAAGCACTTCCTCTCTCCTGCAGTGCACAGAGGGACTCTATATGAAAAGCTGTGGCCGCTAATGGGGATTATAATTATACTGCTGATTAGCATATTGCAGTCAGACCGTGAGCAATCATATAAGTTTCTGCATCTTTAAATTGTTACAAGCTCTTGCTGCATAAAAAAGATCTGTTAAGTTTCAAAGACTAAAGTCTCAAAACCAAACAGACTTTTAATCTATAAAAAGAGTAAAATAACATCAGCCAAATGTTTCCACAAAGAAAGAAGGCAGAGCTGTTATTCTCGCTGTAGTGTTGCTGCAGGCGCCATGTTCTGGAGACGCTGTGTGTCGTTGTGCTTCCAGAGGACACAACTAGAAATCAGTGTTAAGTTGTGTTTCCAACACTGTTCCAGAACAGTTGAACGCAAATATTATAATGTTATAGATGTGGCATCACATTATGGTAAGGGGCGTAACATTTCTGCCACATACTTGCAGTTTTCGACCGATCACAGTGCACTGGATAGCTGGCCAATCAGGGCACACCTCGCTTTTTGAGAACAATGAGCTTTAAATAAATCGACCCACTTTAGGAAGCAGGGCTTAGACGAGAAACAAAAATTTACGGTGTGTGAAAAATAATGTTTTTTGCAGCTTTAACCACATAAACACATTGCATTACACCAAATATGCAAAATAATGTTTTTAGCATCCTCATACGACCCCTTTAAGATTCTCTCCACACATACATGTATACATGTCAATAGTTTTACTTACTGTAGCGAGTTCATCAAACTTCCCGAAGAGCTCGTTCAGCAGTTTGACCAGCTCCTGGGCCGTGCACTGTGAAGCGAGACTGGTAAAGCCCACGATGTCTGCAAACAGGATGCTGCACAGAATGAGAGGACAACAGGTTATGGTGGTTCACACGAGACCTTACACTGTTCTTAGAAACATGCTTTTGAATGAACATACAGGGTCTACTGAAACTGTGGATTTTCATGAAAATATTAGAGTCAGTCAGTACTGTACTGTAATGAACATCTACAGTAAGGCTTCTACATTGTTGATTAGATGAAGGCAGATCTGAATGTGAGTTTCCAGTCGTCTCTAAGAAAACTGTGGCATTTAAGCAGACAAATAATTAGAGAACATGATCAAAAAAAAGGTTGTACTTCAGTCTTGTCATGGTAACTTCACCAATCATTACTTTGTTATCATTTATGCAATTTACTTCCAATTTCTGAGAGAAAATTGTCTAAACTATTTTTAAGTAGAAGTATAAAAGTGTGACATTTTGATTAAAAATTAAATTAACAAAAATTAAAAAACAGATTTTTTAAACAGATTAATTTAATATTCATCTGATATTCATCTAATAATTCCTGCTTTTTAATTTAATGCTGACTTCTATTAAAATAAAAATTTTATTTAAATTCATTTTTTGTTTTACTCTTAGATTATAAATTGATAACAGATAAAAACTAAATTCAAAACTACAGCAACATACTCCAGTGTCTTCAGTTAAATGGCATTTCTGACTCCGTTATGGACTCAATATCTTAAAAACTAAGCAAACATAGCAGCAAGATGTGAAGGAAAGTACAAACAAATAGCTTTTATAGCACTCACAGATAAAGCCCACTCTTCATCTTTGATCTGGGCCTGGATTAACCTCATCTTTTCGACAGTCAGTTAGTCACGGAAAAGTTACTTGTATGCATCATCTTTCACCAATCTCTTGGCTGGAACAGGTTTTTGAGATGGCATATGTGTGTATATGAGTGTATGTGCTATTGTGTGAATTTGCCCCCCAGCCCTGCCTCGTTCCATCTCTTCTCTCTGCGTGTGTGGGCAGTGTGGGTTAATTGAGCAGCTCTTGAGTTGATAGCACTAGCGCTGTGGGCGCCATACACGCTGTGCGAGCTTTGGTTGGCAGCCAGACTCAGGAACTTAGACGACTGTGCGTGAGTGGAGAGTTGTTGACTCTTATTGACTCACTGATTCAGTATTCACAATCACAATTTAAGTACAATGGAATTGACATTGTCTGTCTAGTCTGGGGGGGAGAAAACTATGTGTAGAGCTCTCATCTTTCATTCATGGAATAAGTGTGGGGTTTCAACATGAATGGCTTGATTGTTGAAACACACTCGTTCTTTCTGTACCTGACGTTGTCATGTCGTTGGATGTATATCTTATGAAAGATTCTTTCTGGTGGCTTCAGGAAGTCCTCCTTCATCTCCATGGCAACATTTCTGGGCAGCAGGCTCATAAGAAGGCGTTCCTGTAATGCATCCATTATTTTAGCATAAACAACAAGTTTCTAAATGTCTTCAGTCAAGTTTAACCAGCATTTTTTTTTTAAGTTACCAGTCACGCCAACATTTTTTATCATTTTGTTGCATCAATATCTGAACAACCAATGTCAACAAAACACACACATTCTAACTTAAAGAGTTCACCCAAAGATGAAAATTATGTCATTACTTATTCACCCTCCTGTCGTTACAAACCCATTTTTGAGAAATTATGATTTTGATGAAATCCAAGAGCTTTCTTACCCTGCATAGACAGCAACACAACTACCATTTTCAAGGCCCAGAAAGGTAGTAAAGACATTGTTAAAATAGTCCACGTCACATCAGCTTTCAACCTCAATCTTATGACCTTTCTGGGCCTGGGCAGTGGTGTTGATGTCCATGCAGGGTCAGAAAGCTTTTCATCTAAAATATTTTATTTTTAAGCCAATTTTCCTAACTAATGCTAGTAACACACATCTCATTTACAAATCGACCAATGCAACCAAGCAAGTACGATTCTAGATTACTCTTTTTGCCTGTGATTTGGCCTCATTGCCATTGTTTTGGACTGATTGTCTGTGTTATGACCTTTGCTTCATTTTTGGACATTGTGGATTAACCCTTTCATAAAATACTGCATTTGGATCCTCAGCCTTCGTGTCAGCCATGCAAACAGTGACTGCTGATGTGGATTATGGGAAATGAAGTTTTAGAGATCTAGAGATTGGGACAAGGTACATTTAATTAAAAAAGACATTATCCTTAGTCAGACTTAAGTCTGAAAGGGATTCAAAGCAAACATGTAACCATAGCTGGTGAGACCGCTTCCAAAAACATCCCTGAAGCTTACACAATTCTATACCTCTTCCTGGGTGAACATTTCAGTTGCTAAAGCTGGGCAGTTTTGAATGCTTATGAAGTAACACAAATGGGATTAGGAGAATTCTGCAGTGACCAAATATGACCAACAAATCAACTCTTTCTCATATAGAGACATTAGACATTTAAGAGACATTTGCTCAACCAGCTTGAACTGATTTTTTTTTTCTTTAAGCAATGTTCACGACAGACATGGAAATTTCCAAGGGAAGCCATGGCCTTCCGGTTGATCTTTAAATTGACGTCATAACTAAACAGCTCCATAAAAAAACCCATTAAAATCATTGCGATGGCCATTGTATTATGGTTACTGTTAGTTTAAACCTGGCCACTTCTGTTATCTGTATGAGGTTTTATCTAATGAACTCGCTGATAGCTGTAAAGTGGCCAATCTCTGTGAGAGATCACAGTTCTGAGCGTTGGAGTTGGTTGGCATGGCAAAGGTAAGTTTCCGTGGAAACGCATATAGTTCATTGCCAAACCATGCATTACTAAAAGCAGGTGATAAATATCTACTCGATAAGCAAACCCCAGCGAGCCATGCCACCTGTGTTAGAAACCCAATGGGTAGCTTTGCCACTTGCCTGCACTCAAAACTTGGGCTGAGAGTTGGGTTAAAAGTTTGTAGCAGCACGACTATAATTGTCTAAGAATTTTAAAACTTAAAAATAATATATATGATATTTTTCATATACATTACATGGTTTTTACTTGCTGTTCATATATGGACCTGGATATGTATGTTCAGCATATATAATGATGATAAAATATACATTTTTGACTGTGATTTCCAATTAAAATGTGTGTTTTGTTTAAATGCACTGTGTAGAGTTTTTAAAACGATCTCACTGTGATTAAAAACATATTTTACTAGGTTTAATTTGTACAAAAGACCACACTAACCCATCTCTAAACCTACCCCTTTCAAAAATTGTGCAAAATCATGATTTAAAGGGTTTTATGAGCACATGTGTTTTCTGGGTTCAAACAGAAGATCGCATGATCACGTCTTGTCTTATAACACATCTCTCTAAAAACCGAGCTAAACCAACCCTGAATAAAAAACAGGGGTGATAAAATAGTAGAAAACATTAATATGCAAATGTTCTGTTGCCGATAGGGGCGCAATTTTAGTATACGCTCTGATGGGTCGTATTTCACCACTATTGTACAAACAACCTATACTGGCGTATTAGTTGAAGGACAGATTGGAAAATCTCTGTGCATAAGGGGCAAGGCTGAAGACCATTGTTGAAAAATATGTCAACCATAAATTACTCAGCAGCTGGAAACCTATATTAGGCAATAATGAACCAAGTTCCAACACCCAAATTCAATGTTTTTCAATTCAAATCTTATGTTTTTGAAATGCTCTTGAGGTACAAATTAAAGCAATATAGAAATCCTGGCTGGGACACATACAGAAAAAATATGGCACTTATGGTCACCCTATGCAGCCAGCATCAAATTTTAATTAATTCATGAAGTCCATTTTGTGCATATTTTTTTAAATTGCTCAATTTAAACATTTATGTTATATTTGTTCTATTCTGTTAATTTGTTACATCCTTTATTGATATATCTGAATGAGAGTATTAATTTATTTAATAAAAAAGATTTTATTGCAAATTTAAAGAGTACTATGAATTTTGGTCACCGCTGTATATTATTAGAAGTAGTTGTAGTAATATTATCTGCATTATTAGTTTTATAAATAACACCTACTATTACACAAAGAACAAAAACATTATAGATGTTGAAAGAGGCTCTGGCCTCCACTTTTCCATAAATTCTTTTTTTTTCTTTCCTCAAATATTCTCCCTCCTTGTGATTTAATTCATCTTTGCAAGAAACTCTCAAACTTTTGAAATCAATATGTGAGCCATTCTTTCTGAATATGCACTTTAGTGCATATATATGACAAATTGAAAGATGACAGACCGGTCCATATCTCTGCTGCGAGAGCACATGTGTGTGAGGGTTTGTGTCAGAGAGAGTTGTGTGGTACAGCTTGGTGTGATGTATAGAGTGGGCGGTGTTACCTTCTATTCAGGGAGTTTGTTGGGTAGGAGGTGGATGAGTCATGTGCAAACAATTATAACCAATTTTCAGTCGCTAAGGAACAAGGGGAAAGTGTCCTCTCCGCTTTAGTTTGTATGAGTGTGTTTTGCATCTTTCCATCTTATGCCCCTCTCCACTTCATTTATAAATCATTCAGTAATTATCCACTGCAATCTACCCGGAGCTCGGCGAGGGAGATAAGTTATGCTAATGTTGCTATTTGATTCACATTCTTTATCATTGATATAATCTACAATGACAGCAAAAGATGAAGCAGTCTCACTGAGAAATAAAGCGGGATAGTGGATCTGTCTTGTTCTGGTAGGTGGCTGCTGCAAAAGAATCTTTTAATAAGTGTACCGCAATCTGCTGTGTGTGCATTTTTTTCCAGAAATGTCCATCCTGCAAATACACAAACAGATATGGCAAAGAGTTTGCTCTAAGTATAGAAACTCCTGTTTCATTCAGAATGGGGCTTACATGACTGCTTTATATACAGTGGCTTGCAAAAGTATTTGGCCCCCTTGAACTTTTCCACATTTTGTCACATTACAGCCACAAACACAAATCTATTTTATTGGAATTCCATGTGAAAGACCAATGAAAATCATACATGATTCCAAACATTTTCTACATATAAATAACTGAAAAGTGGGGATGGTGTGTTCAGAGGGATGTGCAGTGTTAGGTTTCCGTTTAGCATTTTGGCCAAAAAGTTCCATTTTGGTCTCATCTGACCAGAGCACCTTCTTCCACGTGTTTGCTGTGTCCCTCACATGGCTTGTGGCAAACTGCAAAGGGGACTTCTTATGGTTTTCTTTTAACAATGGCTTTCTTCTTGCCACTTTTCCACAAAGGCCAACCTTGTGCAGTGCATGACTAATAGTTGTCCTATGGACAGATTCCCCCACTTATCTGTAGATCTCTGCAGCTCGTCCAGAGTCACCATGGGCCTCTTGGCTGCATTTCTGATCAGCGCTCTCCTTGTTCGGCTTGTGAGTTTAGGTGGATGGCCTTGTCTTGGTAGGTTTACAGTTGTGCCATACTCCTTCCATTTCTGAATGATCGCTTGAACAGTGCTCCGTGGGATGTTCAAGGCTTTTAATTGCTTTTAATTTCCAATAACTTTCTCCCTGACCTCTCTGTTGTGTTCTTTGGACTTCATAGTGTTGTTGCTCCCAATATTCTCTTAAACAACCTCTGAGGCCGTCACAGAGCAGCTGTATTTGTACTGATATTAGATTACACACAGGTGCACCCTATTTAGTCTTGAGCACTCATCAGGCAATGTCTATGGGCAACTGACGGCACTCAGACCAAAGGGGGCTGAATAATTACGCACACCCCACTTTTCAGTTATTTATTTGTAAACAAATGTTTGGAATCATGTATGATTTTTGTTCCACTTCTCAAGTGTACACCACTTTGTATTGGTCTTTCACATGGAATTCCAATAAAATAGATTAATGTTTGTGGCTGTAATGTGACAAAATGTGGAAAAGTTCAGGGGGCTGAATACTTTTGCAAGCCACTGTATCTGCTGAAGGTATCTGTTATATCTGCTGTGTGTCTAGACAGATGCATGGAAGTTGTTTAATATAATATACTGTATAGTCAGGCTCTTGTTTAACTGTTAAGCTGCCAGAAAAACATTTACTTTTTACATTTTAAAATATTTATAAGAAGTCATTACCTCTTGGCAAAAAAGGAAAAAAAAAAAGTTTGACTTTAAAATAAATCTACATTTTATATTTGTATTTGTATGAACAAAAACTGGATTTTTTTTAGATTATAATTCAGTTTCTGATCATTTAAGTTTTAACTGTTAAAATACAAAAATTCATTCATTTTTGTATCAGTGCATTTAAAGAAACCTTTGATCAATTCAATGCATCCTTGCTAAATAAAGTATTAATTTCTTACAGACCATGCAGAAGAACACTTGATTTCTAGAAAGCCATTACCTGTTTAACTGCAATTCATTTAATTCCAGTTCCTGTCAGTAAAATTAAATTCCAAAAACATTTTTGCAAAAACATTTACTGTTAAATAATGCACAATAAAGCACCTAAAAAATGATCTATAATGATTTCATAAGCCAAATTAAAATGCTAAGCCATTACTCGCACCCAGCAGCATCAAGAGCCTGTTCTGATGTGCTTCTGGTGGGCTGTAATGGCATTAAAGTTGTATACGATCTGAATACCAACTAAGTCAAGCACCTGACCCTAGACCCGATCTCACAACTGTTTTGTGTGTCATTGCTTGTGGTAGTTCGTATTTCCAGAGAAATCTTGACCTTTAAGCTAGTAGGGGGGGATGGAATGAAAGCAATCTTGCTAGGTAAATTACCTGTCAAAACTGCAACTTTAACTTGCGGGAGAAAATGAAACCACTGATCGTTTCATCGAAACATGCAGCTGTTTGTTTGCGTGCATGCTGTGAAAGTCTGACCTGCTTCTCGTTCTCGTCCTCTAGTTGCAGGCGCTGTTGGATGCAGTTTCTGGCTTGTAGAAAGGCCTTCCTCTGGGCGCGCTCAGTAAGGACTCGCACAAACACACCCGACAGATTTACGCCGACCAGCAACACTGCATTTGCTACCAGCTACGAACACACAGATAGAGAGAAACATAACAGGGTTTGTGCGACCATCTCTGTTTATCAGACCATGCTGAAGGTTTCTGACATTTAAACAGCATTCGGCGACTGAATACAAACTTTCAGTGATTGGGAGTGGCATGCTGGTGTGTGTGTGTGTGTGCGAAAACTAGCTTGAAGGAGAGACGGAAACAGATGCTGAGAATGGGGGCAGCGGGTTCATTTTTTTCCAATAAACCCTGAGAAGATAAACTCGCAGTGCAGAGATGGACACAAACCCCCCACGCTAGCCTGAGAATCTCGATGGATTAGCTTCTGTGACCGAAAGAATCAGCAATTGCCTAGCTTTTGAGACATGACACATCAAATGGGTGCCTATTACGGGCTTTGTATTGTTCATTCATATAAAGCAACAGAAAATTAGATTACCCAGAATCCCTTTCATTGGTCTATGTGTTCTTTTAACAGGCCCTTTGTAAATGAAAGTAAAGGCCATTTGTTAAAAAGCATGAAGTAGTGACATTATTACAAGTCCTTAGGAAGGTTTTAAGTTTTACAAATTAGATAACGAGGCTAATAAACAAGGTGGCCTATGCCGCTTGATGAAAACAAGATTATATCTCACAACTGGAACACTAAAATGCATATCATATGAACATTCATGCCAATAAAAATATGTTGTTATCATTTACATGGTGGTCAAGGATATGCAGAAGGAATGTGGGCAGCCACACCATTGGTTTCAAAATGTCCCGCTTTGGTGGGTTTTCACTAGGGCTGCCCAAATACAGTCCTGCAGAGTTTAGCTCCAACTTGTCTCAACACACAACATGCCTAGTAAGAGCTTGATTAGCTGCTGTGTTTATTTAGGGTTGGAGCTAAACTCTGCGTGGACACTGGCCCTTCAGGACCGAGTTTGGATAGCCCTGGTTTACACTGAAACAAAACTCCATAATAAAACAGGGTCTGCAGCAAGCCTTTGTTTTCAAGGGTTGAACAAACACTGGAGTAGTGTAACTGACAGGAGTAACCGTAGCAAACGTTATGTGTTTTAAAAGGAAAACGCACTAAATATATCTTAAAATGCAGACTTTTCTTCTCAAAATGCCAAATTCTCAGTTTATATCTTGCAATTCTGTACTTGTATCTCAAAATACAGAGTTTCCTGGCAATTCTGAGAAAAGGAAATTCAGGGATATAAAACTTGCATTTCTGTTTTTCCATAACTGTGAGTTTTAAAAGATAATTCTTTTTTTTTGTTGTTGTTTTTGCTACATAATAAAAATGGTGGTGGAAACACCAGTTGGGCTACTGGTTTTGGCTATTATTGATCAAGGGTTTAAAGTCATGTTATTGGCTTATAGATGGCTGACCATCCTGTATTTTAAAGCGCGATGTCCATCAAGGTTACGCGGTGACAGTCTGAGTGAGAGGTTGTAAAAAAAAACCTCATTAACTCAGCGTGTGAACAGTGACACTTGTGTCTAGATGTGAAGTGCTCTTGAAGTTTGGAGAGCAATAATGAAATACTGTATATGCTGTGTGCTGCGCGGTGCTGCTGTTTTAATGTGAAGCAGCTTGCTGATATATTTTTAGATCAGGTGTTTTTAATGAGTTTATGTCGATCCTCTTTGCTTAAGGTCTTTGGAGCGTTTTGATTGGATTTCAGGGGACTCTACCGGTCTTTTCGATGAAATCAAGGATTAGTAGGTCACCAAATCTAGTCCCTGTTCTCACAGGTTTGGTTTTTGATGACAGAAGCTGCAATTCCTGTGTGAGCGTTTGTCACAAACATCATTTAGCATCCAGCGAGGATGTAGCGAGACATGTGAAACTGTCACGGCGTTCGGTAAATCAGAGGTTACGAGCTGAACTGAATTGTGTCATTTTGTCAGTCTGCCAGATTAAATGAAAGGTCAATGCATGCAAATACTCTCCCTAATAATATCAAGATTAATATCTTGCTTTGTTTACACCTCCGCACCTTTCATTTGATCTTTCTTGTTCGGTTTATGTCTCACAGACTTTGATGCATGTATAACAATAACAGTAGTGATATTGAAATTAGCTTCGTATTTTCATGTCTATTTCTTTAATTATGTTTCTCTAAGCTAATCATATCTCACTTCTGTAAGTGGAGCCTTATCCCTCTGTGACTGGCATCTATTTCAGTAATCTTGCTTCTGTTTAAATCAAATTGACCTCAGCAAAAACATAAACAGCTGGCAGAAGAGTGTAAAAAAGTGATGTCATTATTTGCTCTCTTGTGTTATTCTAAACCTGTATCACTTTATTTGTTCTGCATGTTTATAATGTTTATAATCAAATAGTTTTGGTTACCACCGACTTCCATGCAGACATTTTCCCAAACGCATTTTATCTACAGAAGAAGAAGAAAAAAGTCTAATAACATATGGATAAATTATGACAGAATTCACTTTTGTTTTCTTTTTTCTCTTTAATATTGTCCTGAGGCTCAGATATGGGGTATTTTTGAGCTATGTAAATGACCTGGATGGAAACTAACAAATTTTTTTTTTTAGGTCTTGCTAAAAAGGAAGAAGTGGTGCATTAAATGTGTAATGTTTAGAAGTATTAGAATGGATTTTTATCAGCTTTGTGGTTAAGGTAAGTCTCTGTAACACTCATACATGCTGTTCCTGACCAATTTTTGTCTGAAACATACTGAACCGTTTAAAAGAGTTGTGCTATAGCCCTGAATATCAGCCTTAACTAAAAACATTTACAGCTTTAGCACTGAAGGTCTATTTATTCTGAATATATATATATATAAACATACATGTCTGCAAATAAAATAACATGCAGTTGTCTCTGTAAAATTCTAACTGCTAAAGCTGATAAAATATACAATTTTATAGTATCATTACACTAATTTGGCACAAAAGGTGTTCAAGCAGTAATAACATAAAAAAAATTAATTGATTTTTATAAATATATATATATATATATATATACACATCAATTAAAATCACTGTTGGAAGTAAGTTAAAATGTACATTTAAAGTGCACACAATGTAGATAATTCTACAATTTTATGTTGAGAATGATTAAATTGTATTTTTTAATTAACCAATTGACTTTCTGTTTGGCATTTGTGGTTAGTTTTTTTATAAAATAAGTTCTGATAGATTTCTGGATGGCTGCTCTATGTAGGAGCTGTCCCTCTTCAGAGGTGCTGAAGTCAGACTGGCCTTTACGCGCTCTTCACGCCACCTGTGTGCACATGCAGTGCGTGCGCCCACAGTACTCATGCTCCACTGAGCGCGCTAATCGCTAGTGCATCACCCAATACGACACGCCACAAGCAAAAAATGCCATTTTTTTTGGGATGGAACGTGCAGTGACACAACTTACCGGTGTCCACACGCGAGGTCTACGCGGCGTTACTGATGTCGCCGTCACAATGAAATGCGACGCAGCAACCAGGATGCCAAACAAAACCGCCAAGAGCGTCCTGACCGGTAGCAGAGAGTAGGCAACGAATGTAACGAGCATCAGCTGCCAGACACCTTGCTCAGGTGTTGTGCTCAGTGCGTCAGGCCCCTGCGCGCCCTGCGTCCCGTGACCCAGCACGAGCGGAAACGGGCAACAGAGCAACGCGAACGTGAAGCTGAAGAGCAGCGCGAGCCGCGCGATCTGCTGCAGCTGCGTGACCTGCAGATATTTGACGTTGGTGACGATGAAAAGTGAGGTGAAGATGACGCAGTGGACCGGGTGCGAGCCCTTGGACACGGTGAAGCGCGAGCCGGCGGAGAGCAGCTCCACGAGCGCCAGCGCGGACGCGGCGAGGATGAGGACGGCCAGCGCTTTGAGCGTCGCGGTCTGCTCGAGCTTCAGGTTGTACTTCTGGAAGAGAGTCTCGAGCTCCTTGCAGTCAAACTCGCGCTCGCACGCGCCGGCCAGGCAGCGACTTTTCCTCCGCCGCGTGCGGACTCTGGGAAACGGAACTTCTTCCATAGCGGGGCCATTCATACAGTCAGAGCTCTTCTTCACAAGCAGCGCATGTCTGGCACTTGTGGTCGCGGTCCTGGCGGCAACCGTCGCGCTTCGAGACGAGCTTGCGCGCACTGGCCCCAGCGCGAGACTGTCTCTAATCCGCAGCACGCGCCGCCACCATCCACAGGTTGGTGACTGTTGTAACGAGCGCCTCCTCTTTTCTCGCCCTCGCTCTCTCTCCTCCCTCCTCAAGGCGGTCTCCAGGGAACAGACCACCCGCTGCGTTTGCTCGGCCCCAGAAAGAGGTTAACATCGACCGCGCAGAGTCGGGACTCCCCTCTCCGCATCCCACAGCTGCATCTCGGCGCCGCGGCCGGATCACGCATGCGCAATATCAGGCGCGAGATTGAGAACCCAGGCACGTCTTCCAGCCCTCAAAAAAGATAAGACAAGACAGCAGCGCAGCTCTGACAGGGCTCGTCTTAAACGGGAAAACAGCGAGCAGTAGGGCAGCCTCTACGTGTTTATTTTCCTTCGACACGCTAAAACCGAAATAACCCAGGAGAGTCTCCCCGCCGTGCGCCTATAAATAGCGCACTGATCAGTGGCCTTTTAATTAAGCACTTTAATTCCAGCTCGAGCCTTTGTTTGGAGTGCCGTTACCGATCCGGCGGCGGAGCAGGTGTTGCGGATTACAGATCGCATTCATCTTTTATTCTCGCGCATCTGCGGCTAAATTGATTACCGCCGGGTGCCTAAGTGGATTTTACGTTGGGACAATAGGGTTGAGGAGGTGTGCCCGCTCCTCCATTCATGACGGGCTTCTTGTGTTCACTTGGCTGCTGTTAAATGGCCCGTTAGGAGAGCGCTCGAGTCCCGCTCGGACCCTAAACCCAGAATAGAAGCAGACTTTAGGCGCTGTTATATGCCCCCTGACAACTTTCAACACAAAGTTATTATTGTTTAGTTTTATTTATCGCATTAATACCACCAACAAAAAACATTTCAGGTAGCCCCGCAACTTTCAAAACAAATATGCATGTAGTTATTTAGCTAGATTGGTCACACCAAAAAATGCATTTCCCATCTCAGTCTAAAAAAACGGCATATTTATGCCACAGATAACAATAAATAAAAAGCATTGAGAAACACTTTCACAGAAATGTCATTTTAGGCTGATGGAAGATTAATACATTGTCAGTTATTTTAAATACTCCCAAAACTGTTGGAATAATTGAGCCTGATCTGATGAAAATGCGTAAAAACGAAAACTCATGGTATGGACTTCATATGGACTTTCGCGTAAATACATGTACACGCACATGTTTAATATGAAGTTTTGGTGTGTGCAAACAACATAAAATTTGTTGGCGTGCATATGATACACATCTAAACCACAATCCTTATAATTGCGTAGAATATAAGTTAGTATATATATATATATATATATATATATATATACGTCTTTTTAATTTTTTTATGCCATGAGTTTTTAATAATTAAAACCTTAAAGGAACACTACATTTTTTGGGGATGAAATGGACTCATTCTCCAACTCCCCCAGTGTTAATAAGTTGAACTTTACCGTTTTGGAATCTGTTCATCCGCTCTCCGGGTGGCAATAGCATTTTTAGCATAACTTAGCATAAATCATT
Source organism: Enteromius afrohamiltoni (assembly GCA_034779775.1). Taxonomy (NCBI): domain Eukaryota; kingdom Metazoa; phylum Chordata; class Actinopteri; order Cypriniformes; family Cyprinidae; genus Enteromius; species Enteromius afrohamiltoni. The sequence continues at coordinate 7,174,518 of JAUYWG010000057.1, read as the reverse complement.
GAATCCAATTAGACCAAAAGCATCACGTTAAAAAATGACCGAAGAGTTTCTATATTTTTCCTATTTAAAACTTACGAGACCTGTATATACATTTTTATAGACAGCTGTAGATTTCTATTCAAACAAACAAGTTTATGCTGAAAATAATAGTGCTGATACAGTTAAATTGCACAATAAACAAATAAACAAAAATCAATACAACTTAATATGTTATTAGAATGATATTCTGTAAATTCACTGGAGTGTTTTTATTCATGAGGCTGAAAGACAGACGGTGCGGTCTATGATCTCCGGTGGATTGAAAATGTGGCCAAGAAAATCGCAACTTTTCATTTTCCGCCGGTCTCGGTATACAATATAACTACAGACAAGTCATGTTTTAAATAGGACAAATATAGAAACTCTTTGGTCATTTTTTAACGTGATGCTACTGATCTAATTGTATTCAGTGATTTATGCTAAGCTATGCTAAGAGTGTTCCTTTAATGGCCATGCCATTCCTCACTTCTCAAGAGAAACCCTACTCCGAGTTCACTCAACATGTTTTTTAATGTGATGTGAAATCACGTTTAAACTACTTCCATAAAGTTTTCCCAATACATTTTTTACACCCTCTTCTACACTTTCAAAACTTATATCTTTGTGTATTTTTTTCCTGTCAATTATCTAGCTATCTATTTACACACACATGCACTCTCTCTCTCTCTCTCTCTCTATATATATATATATATATACACACACACACACACACACACACACACACATTATTTGTGTTTACATGCACATAACTATTATAATCCAACATACATAGCATCATGTAAACTTAAAAACTGCCTTCATTTGTATGATCAGATTTCCAAAAGGGCACTTGAATCACGTGAGAAGTCAGTGATTCTGCTGTCTATTCAGGGCCCTTAAATGTGTCCCGAAGCATCAACATCCCCCGAAGCAGACACATAACCCAGAATCATCTTGTTTTAGTAACTCAGGATCAGTAGGTATCAAAAAGACATCATTCAATCAAACCGTGAAACCAAAGAGGAGGTTAGATGCGTTAAAATACTGAATTGTGTGTGGGCTGTGTGGCAAGGGAGCATGCTTGTATTATTTATGAGCGCTTGATTAAACATGACTGCAGCTTGTGCTATAGTGAGTATGATCTGTAACTTTACATCCATCTGGCTGCTCCCCAGATTTATTGTGAAGAAGCTGTTCATGCCCAGTAAATACATTCCAGATAAGCCGAGCTGGCACTCAACAGAATGGTAACTGTCATAACTATCACAATACATCACCGTTAGCACCTCTGAGGGATTCATGAATCTCATAAACGCGATAATTAAAGGCTGACATCAAATCAAGCTTTCAAGAGACTTGCAAGTGGAGTACTCTTACAATTTATGACGCGAGGCCTCCTTCATTGGCATTGACTTGCAGACTGACAGGGAGGTTTAGATGTTATTTTAGTCACTTCCTCAAAAACGCTTTTCAGTTGTTATGTATTTTTGGAGCGTCTTGCTTTTGATCGCACAGCATGCAGCAGATGCCCTTGATGACTGAGTTGTCCCAGCACTTATCCTCATGAAAACTCTGTCAACATTACAAATTAAATCAAAACCCCTACTGTGCCTTTTCAGCTTATCAGGTATCACTGATTTGTTCATCTAATCCATTTTAGACAGCGTTTATTTACTGCTGCAAAGACATATTCACTATCTCTCAGTTTAACCTGACTACTTTTAAACTTGTTAATTTAACGGAATCTATATATTGATCGGTACTTGTGATTGATTTATTCTGTACACTACTTTTTACACATGTGTAGAGTGTACATTTAATTGATCCTCTGTCCATGTCTCACACATATTCATCTAATCTAACTACATCTGAATAGTGCAATTAAGATGAACCAACAGCGGGAACCAGCATTTTAATTTTTAAAGTACTCTCTAATGTACAATGAAATTAACATAAAACATGCGTGTGACAAAAATAGCTATTACTTGGGGGCAACAGGTCAGACTCTTTCTGTTCTTTGTCCATTGATTTACTCATCAATCCAAGTCTGTTGACATGGGAGGGTAATTGGAAACATTATCTTAAGGGAGGTCCAAAAACATAGTTTTACAGCTTTGTAATTGTAATTATTCTTGGCCCTCAAGCATCAGTGTCAGTGTCTTGTATCTAAAACACAACTAGGTTTCACAATGGTGTTGCATTACTGCTGCAATGTAGTGTACTCAAACACAATTCACAGTTCAAAAGTTTTATTATGACTTTCAATCAATACTTTTATTTAAATGCATTAATTGTTCTAGCATGACAGTAGACACATAAACACACAATAATGTTACAAAACATGCATATTTTTGTAAGGTTGGCCAGTTCTGTGTGTTTTTGCTGTGTACCGACCTCCGCCTGGTTAATGGACTTTTGCTCTTATATATACAATATATGATATATAAATACACACACATGCATATTTAAGAAAAATGTTACTTTATATATTATTCATATAAATATACATGTAAATACATGTAAAATATATGCTGTATGTGTTTATTTATATATAAATATTACATACACACAATATACAAACACGTTAAATTATGTAAACAAAAACCTTTATTTACAATTTTTACATTTACAATTAATTACCTGACTATATTTGACTATAATTATTTGCACTTTAAATGCTTTAAATTAACTACATTTTTGAACATTCAATTTCTATTTTATTATTACGTAATATGATTTTGTAAAATTAGAATGTGCACTTGTCAAAAATGTCGACTTCTGAGCACTGTTCTCAGTGTGGCTTGACTGAATGCAGATTGCATTTAAACAATTAACTAAAGATTTACCTCAAAGGGACAGTCCACAAATAGAACATATGATAGATGGCTTTTCGTATTTCGTATTATACAATTACCCGTATTGCACAACAGATGTTTCGGGGCCATGGTTTCCATGGCCATATGAAATTCTCTCCATCACATTTGTCATATTTATTGTCCCTGACTAGACAAACGACACCGCATGTTCGCGAGACCTTTTGTCGGCCATGTTACACCACTTCGCCCTCTTGTACGAGAGAGTAAGACTCGGCTAATGCTCGTGTCACCGTGCCAGTCTTAGACACAGCAGGAGCTAAAAATGGACAGATAAGCCAGGGGGTGGGGAAAGACGCAACAAAAAAAGAGAAGCGAGAGAGAGGTCCCCTGCTTCTACACCATCCTGTTTTCACAGATTAGCTTTTTATTGATCTACCTCTCACCTGCTCCCTCTCTCAATTTCTCCCGTACACGCAGACACGCTCTCTTTGAGCACAGCTACCTACTGGTGGCAGCGGCCCTGCATTTTTAACACCTACATGCGCTCACACACACATATGCTAACACATTTTTCCTTTTCATCTGTGTGTATTCCTCTCTGCCAGGGCCTTTGTGAGTAGAGAGACTCTAAGAATAGCAGTCAGTCAGATGAACACCTCAGAACGTCTGCTTCCAAAGGAGTTTCGCTGCGCGTGTTTGTGCGCATGTGTGTGCGTGCATGTCTCGGGAGTAAGAGAGACAGCAGAGAAATGAGAACAGACAGCTTTACACGCACCAGTCTCCTTGCATTATATTTGGTTAGTAACAACACACATACATACGCACACGTACGCTCAAACAAAACAGATATGCACACGCAATGACAGCTTGCAGTTTGGAACCTCCGTTCCACCTCCTGGTTGGTGGGCAGGGGTTGCGTTTCCATAGTAACAGAAAAAGGGAGCTCCCCAGGCCCCTCCTATGTGCACAAGTGCTGTAAGTTCACCACGGACGCAAACATGCGAATATTTTCTCGCACTGGTGAGATGTTGAGATGACCCGGATAAGACAAATAATATGTCGTGAATTACAAAACCGCAATTACGATATGGCATTTATGTGGGTATTGCGAAGTATAAACAAACGCTAAAGCGAACCAGTCGCAATTTTCCAAAATGTCAAAAAGAACTTTTAAGGCACCTTCATAAAAGGGTCAGATGACCCAGAAACTTCCTGCTGGTTTCCTGTGACCACGCACGGGTCACTTCCTGTTCTGAAGCTGGGTGAAAATGTCTGATTCGGGGATGAGTCATGCAGTGCTTGCCTTTTATAGAACATAGGCACACCAACTCATAAACTCACAGCTTACAAGTTACCGAGCGAAGATGTGATATTTTGCGTGTTGATAACCCTGACTAAGCTGATTTGCTGGCCTGGGACATTGCTAAGATGTTGGTGGTTGTTAAGGGTATTTCTACGATGTTGGTTAGAATTAGAGCATCACTGGGGGTGTACCACAGTGTTCTGGGTGGTTGCCGTGGCATTTAAAGTGTGAGGTTAGTGGTTAGGGCATTACTAGGAGATTGGTAGTGTGTTTTGGGTGCCAGGTATAGGTTGTCAGTGGTTGTTAAGTTTTATCATATTTATAAAAGAAAGATACAGCTTTACGATTCTCTTCAAAAAAAAGCAGAGCTCCTGGAGGCATTCTGTGTGGGAGGAGCTACAAAGTGATGAGCACGATCACCAACAAAACACAGACATGATGCCGTTTCACTACCATCTGCAGTTCTGAATCATGAGCGGGATGACCGCTCATTCTTTCAGTATCAAACGATGTGCAAATCCAGTGTCAAACTGGGCCTTGTATAAAACATTCGTCAACAAACACACTTGTGAAACTCTGTTGCTGCCCCGGAAAAACAAAAGGGATCCACTATTGACTTAACGCTGAGTTCTTTTGGAATCCTTAAGAAGGTTCTTTTTCCCTTACAACCAAAAATGCGCTTCTTTGGAAACATAGGCCTGTTTCTCATGCAAATCCAGTGCAGTGCAGCTGAATGAAGCACGTTGATGAGTGCAGTCTCTCTGGTCTATGCCTGAGCAGGTGCGTGCATCCACAAGAAATGCCCATATAAGGAGTTCCATCCTCGACTACGTCATTAAGACAAACGATTGAGAACAAAAAAACTGTCAGAAACTTGTACAAACCCGGAAGCTCTAACAAAGAAGCTAAAGGCCACGGCAAGCATCAGTTGCTAGAGTGCCTCTTTTTGAGATCTGGGGAGTGAGGTTTTCTTGTATAGCATCTACCTGCTTATACTCGCCCCCTCACTCCCATCTGGGTCACGGCACCAATGTAACCCCCATGGGTCCGCACTAAACACAACTTGATCTTTGGCATTGGAGGTGGGTGGTCTCACAAAGATGCTAATGCCCATGGTGGTTGCTAAGGGCATTACTAAGGGGTTGTAGTGGCTTTTAGGTGGTTGCTAGGGTGTCAATATTGTGTTTGTGGTTAAGGCATCTTAACACAGTCAAGCAGGCTAGCTGACTGGACTCTCATCCTGACTAGCCAAAATGTGCCTAAACCACTCTAAAACCAGCTAATAGACAAACCTGATTAAGCTGGGAGACCATTAAACCAGCAAACCATCTCAGGTTGTTGTTGTTCTTTACACAGAGAAAGTAAAATCCGTGGATGAATTAGCTTCCTCAGCTTTTATTTGCGTGAGCACTTAGGAGTTGGTGGGTTTGTTCTCCGGGGACATATTTCACTGTGAGTGTTGATTTGTGTTATAACGTGTTTGCAGCCCCACAAGAGACATCAGCTAATCCTAGCTGAGAACATCAGAAACACGACCCATAATCTCGCACTTTAGCCACCTACAAACCACGGCTAAGACAAACACTCCACCCACACAACAAGGACATTTATCACTCCACAACTTCTCCAAAGGGACGATGAATAGATTTAATCTTTGTATATTCACCATTTGCTAATTCCCTTGTTCTACACTGAGTCACTGTACACTCACTATAATGATTTTTCTTTATTAGCATCCAGCTTGTATGCCACCTCCACTTTAAGTGAATCTCACAAGGGTACTTTGAGACAAATTGCCAAACATCAAACAGCAATTAAAAGTTTTTATTGAGTTCATCATTTTGTGTTGATGAGAAATGTAGGAAGTTTATTATTGCTGTGTTCTGTTCAATTCAGATGTGGTATATTTCTACTTGCTGGCTTAAGAAACAACATGGTTATGCTAGAATTTGTTTTGCAGGTACAGTTATCAGCAGAGAGGACCATAATTGTGTTTTACACGCCTGTCTCTCTGTAAACACTGGCTAAAAAGGTTTTTATTATCTTAAAATCTAGGAACTTTGACTCATTCAGGCATTTTATTTGTTTAAAGGTTAATGATTATCTGTAACTGTGTACATCCTGGATGCCGCTTTCTTTATCTTTATATATCACACATTTACAGGAATTTCAGCTTTATATTAAGAGTCTTAGTTTAAAGGCCGGAATACACTACATGACATTTAAAATCTGAACTGATTTTGTTTTAAACACTAGGCATCATACACTTACTGATTCTGTAAATAGTCACAAATCATAGACATGTACAAGCGCATTAGTCATGTAGATGCGGCCGCCATGTTGGAACAGAGAACTTGACGTCATTCACCTTACTGTTGGTTCACACAGACACCGTCAATCCGTCCTGTGCAGGATTGGGGCATATTCAGGGAATATACGGTGTACGACGTCAAGTTAGGCTGCTACAATATGGCAGACTGCTTACGTATCGCAACTCATAGAAACAGTCGCTAGCGAGGCATCTACGTATATACAGGGTTCCGATCACAATAAACTCCCACAGAAATGTGCACTGTGTTGCTAGGAGATGCATGGCAAATGAAAACAAACGTTTCTAAAAATTGCCTGGAAATATCAAACATGTTTGATAACCTCCGAAGCTGAAAATCAGAGTCTGTGGCCATCACACACTTTTCTCAGTTAGCATCAACTGGTTCAGATTGTAAAATTGGGAGGAAATTGGGGCAAAAATAGCGTAGTGCATTTGTTAAAAATTACAACATTGAAGATCACAACTTTGCTAGCATTGTTTTTTTGTTGTTGTAAAAAACAAACAAATTTAGATAATTTTGTAAACTTAAAAACTGAATTGCATTGGTTAAGATCACTGGGGGTTACAGCAATCAATTTAAATACAAATACAAAATATTTTAAATACAAAACTTTTTTTGTTGCTGTTCATTGAAAGCCAACAAGTTAACAAAAAGATACAGTGGTCCAGACAGATTCTGATATACCTGTACTGTAGTTAAAACATATTTAAGTAGTGTAAATATTTAAATTAGCTTATAAAAGTAATGTAACTGATCACATTTGATTACATTTTAATAACTATTAAAAATTTCTAACTAGCATTTTCGAACAGTTTTCGAACATTTTAAACTAGACAGGGTTACACTTACTCCAATGATTATTGTCATACTTTCAAAATCCATCACTTGAAATAAAATTAATTAATAATTTCATTTTAAATCAGGCACCACAAAATCAGAGCACCTCTTTTTGTATTATTTAAATAAGCTACAGATATAAGTCCTAATAAGAAACAGTAAATAATAATAGAAGAAAAACTGTCACTGTTACAGTTACTGAGAAAAAAGTAAAGCTATTACCTGCAAAGTTGTTTGCAGTTTCAGAAGCATTTAGTAGAAATGCTTGTGCTGTTGATTTTGACACATTTATTAGCATGCAGTGCTAACAGGCCTGAAGCTCTTCACTGACCTGTTCTCCATAACACTCAACAGGAGCCAGCAGCATTGGCGGCACAGATAAAAAGGCATAGTCTGGATAACCGCCTGCAGCTTGTAGTCCAGTAACTGAACTATTTATAAACCTTCTCATAATATCTACTGGCAGCATTTTCTGTACTCCTTTTAACATTCTAAAGGAATCTTAATAATAATAATGTAGAGTGTATATCGCTTAAGGAAGACTGTATCCATGTTTACTTCTGTATTCATATTCTGCTGCATTCCAGAGGTAAATTAATTCAGACAGGAGAACAAATGCTGGAAAAGCATTCTTTCGAAAGACAAAAATACAGAAAGAAAGAGAGGTGGATTGAAAATGTAATCCCCAAAGAAATGGAAACTAATTTTTATTCTTTAGGTTTTCAATAAACAGACAAGTGAATACCTGTCTGCATTTGGGATTAGAGATACCCTAATGAAGTGGTTGCTTCAAGCAGGAAGAAGAAATCCTTGACTCCAGGTTTATCTACAGTAAGAGAACTCAGCCACACATCACTGAGAAGATAATGAAAGGAGCACCTGAGTTGAAGATCTGTGAAAGGGCACTTTGTCTAAACAATTTCTTTTATGGATTTAGCTTTATGAATAGCTTTACTGCACTGATGCTTGAAGACAAAGCAGATGCTGCTGAAGTTATTAATTGCACTAAGCAAATGTGTCGAAATGAACTAGACTAATTAGATTAATAAACAAACCTATGAGCAAAATGTGAGTGGTGCTTCCGCTGCAGAAAGTGTGAATTGTCCTCTTAATAGTGCTGTAAAGAAATCACATTGATATTCTGGAGACGAGAGCTGGGCCAGTAGAATTGGTTGCTTGGGTGTTTCTAAGGTATTGATAGATGTTAAGGCATTACTAGGTGTTACTGTGTTTAGGGTGGTTGCTAGGGTGTTTCTAAGGTACTGATCGTTGTCCAGGCATTACTAGCTGTTACTGTGGTTTGGGTGGTTGCTAGGGTGTTTCAAAGGTATTGATAGTTGTTAAGGCATTACTAGGTGTTACTGTGTTTAGGGTGGTTGCTAGGGTATTTCTAAGGTACTGATAGTTGTCCAGGCATTACTAGGTGTTACTGTGGTTTGGGTGGTTGCTAGGGTGTTTCTAAGGTACTGATAGTTGTCCAGGCATTACTAGGTGCATTACTAAGTCAAGTCAAGTCACTTTTATTTATATAGCGCTTTTAACAATACAGATTGTAGCAAAGCACTGAACATTATCA
>JAUYWG010000057.1:7144417-7160865 GCA_034779775.1 Enteromius afrohamiltoni | reverse complement strand
TCTTTATCATTGTAGGGTGGTTGTGTACACACACTCCCAACACACATTTCAGTCCAAACAGCTTGTAAAGGTGCATGCGGCGCCGGATGAACCCTTTAATAAATGTATTTCTTTCATCTTTGACATTGAAGAAAAAAAAAACCTTAGTAAAACAATCCATTGGAATGGCTAACTGAGAGATCTGTTCGATTTCCAGGCTGACAAATCACTGCATGTTTCACCAACCCCTAGCTGAGAATCACAGTAAAGTGTTGAGACTCCCTCCTGCTATAATACAGAAGCCACATGCACCAGACTGCCCTTGGTGAAAGCCAAACCAAATAAAATAAATAAATAAATAAAACAAAACATTCAATTTCATTACAACAGTCAGTGCTTGGAATTCCAAACAATCCAAATCAATTCCATTTACTTCATACACAGCAAGTTTTCTTAAAGCATAAGTTGTCTTTCTCAAAAGCACATCACTTTTCATTCAATGAACACATCAGCCAATTGACATTTCTACTTATTAATAATTCATATCCAGATCTGAATAACACTGCATCCTGTCAGGCTGAAATGAGGGCAAGATTTTATACTTTAAACTAAAAATGGTCTCTTTTATATTTAGTCATGTTCAGGCATGGTGAGAGCAGTAGGTGGTTCCCCCCCCAGAAAGACTGATGGCGTTGACACACTACCACCCCCTCAGAGGACAACTTCAAGCATGCAACACTGTAGATGCCAAGGATTGCATTGGTGAGGACTAGAAGCTTCAATAAGGCCATTTCTGCACCCTTAGTTGCACTGCTCGTCATGAATCTGCATCCACGTAGGACTGCAATGAATGTATGCCCAGGGTATGAATATACTGTGGTTCTCCTTGATTATGCCACCCTCAATCCAGAACTAATTCCTCTCCGGAAGCAACTTCTAAAAATACCGCAAAGGACCAGAGCCTGAAGGGGATGCTGTCAAAGGTGATGGCGTAAGTGGAGTCTCACGATCCTGTATGTCCTACTTGGCATTAAAACGATACGGCCCAGATGGCCAGCTTCTTTTGGTGCAAATTTTATGAAATCTCTCTGTAGGACAATCAGCAACTTTTGCAAACAACTTGGTGATATAATAAATAAAAACAAAAAAAGGGTTTCCGGGAAGAAAATGATTGGTTACAGATAGCTCCCTCCTGGTTTATTAGACCCTCTTAGTTAAGGGTAACTTCAAGAGCATCAGTCCTTATGCCTGAGGGGACAGTTGTCCAAGACAGATGGTAAAGATACCCATCGGCCTCACATTTCTTTAGCTAAACCTGAAAGCTAAGCTACAACTCTGTAGGGACCTCTGCAGTGAACCAAAGCCTGTGGATTGGTGAAACACTGTGGGATTGGGAGAGGTTAAGGCTCAGGCCTGGTAACCAGAAGGTTACTGGTTTGATTCCTATTGTAAGTGTCATGAGTCATCACAGTTGTGCCCTTGAACAAGACACTTAACCCCAAGTTGCTCCAGAGCGACTGTCCCTGTAATATGTTGTGCTGTTTTCTAGCCACAGAATGTGACAGTAATGGAAACAAATTCCACTGCTCCTGGTTGTGCTGTGATAAATAAAGTTTGTATTTGATTCATTCTTCCTAAACGATGCCCTTGTGGCTGGATAAGCACAATGCATGTGACACACAGCCCCAAAGAGGCATTTAATTTAAATAAAAAGAACATAAAACATTAAATAGGAAACAATAAAGTGTCTAGAGAGATTCCCTAATGCTCCTTTCTTGGATATGCAGGAACACACAACCACATAACCTTTATACAGTCTCAAAAATAAAGATACTTGTTTGTTCCTAAAGGGTCCATTTTGGTACCTTAAAGGTACTTAAAGTGTACATATTTGAACCTAATAGTGTACCTTTTTAAAAGGTACCACTCCAGTGGCAGCTTTTTTACCTTTATTTCTAAGAGTGTAGGAACACGTGTTGACCTCGACTGCATCCATCTCTGCACTCCCTAACCTTAAATCACATGCTATACTGTATATTCCCCATAGATACTTTATTATCTAGGGTTTTATGTTGTTGTTTTTTTTTAAATAAGAAGCATTTCTTAGGCCCGACACTGCATCTTTTTTTTTTTTCTCAGACAGCCGCAGCTCTCTAAAAATCACAAAATTTCACAGCACTTCAGACCTAGATTCAGAGTTCCCACACCATATCAACAATGCATTTTCATGACTGTGCCATGGTTTTTTTGTCTGCTTGTGATGATAAATGCAGGGATGGATCTCAACCAAATCGTTTGCATGTAAGAAAATAACCAGGGTTCATTTTAATGTCATGCTAACTTTAAAATCATATTACAGAGACTGCACTCACACAAAACGTTCTACTTGAATAAATATTTTAAAGCCAATAACATAATTATTTTTCACTGTAGAAACTTCAATAGACTTTTATTCATTTTAATTACTTTTAAATAATTACCAGAAATTAATCCTCTTTAAATCTACAGAAACCAATTAGTTTTAAAAAGCTCCCTCTCTTATTATGCCAACTAACAAATAGTCAAAATATGGAGCAGAATAGTAATTACGCAACAAGAACCATATCACACCAAACGTCTCTCCCACTTGTGTCCTCCTCCTCCTCTCCATCACTCCATCCCTATCCTCCTGCTCCCTCCCCTGCATCTCTCTGTCCTCTGACAAGCCCAGACCGGGGAGACGCTCAGATTGGTGTGAAATCGATATTTAATGGGACCGTGCGTGTATGTGTGTGTAGGATTGATGTTGTGTGTCTCAGAGGATTTTAGAGGCTAAGCGTATGTCAGGGGAGATATTTATTGTGCATGCGCGTGTGTACGTCGTTAAGCTCAGATTGGTGTGAAATTGTGGCTTAATGGACAGGAAATGGTGTGTGTTATATTTGGAGCAGACCTCTCTCATTGCCTCAGAAACTAATGAGCCACAATCTCTCCAGGAGACCAAATGCACACACACCAACAGCGATCGGTTACACACATACACACAGCTCAAAACTACACACTCATTTATCATTTACAAACACAGACGTACAGCCTCCACCCCGACCTTACCCATCTCACACATATAAACACCAAAACAGCATTTTAGTCAATGTCAGTCTGTGCAAGACACATTCAATTTCTTAGACGTATTCTGTTGCGCATTTGTAAGTCAAGCGATTCTCGCAGCATCGTTCCACGCTCCAAACACGCTCCAGCATCGTTGCGTTAACATGCAAGGATGAATCTGTGTACATACTGTATGCAGGTTAGCAGGACACCCGAGTTGGACCAGGAGGTGTCAAACAAAATGTAGCTTTTCTGCTGCTTGGTTGTACAAGTCATGACAGTGAAAGAGAGAGAGGAGAGAAAGAGAGAGAGATTTCCAGCTGGACTGTGGAATCTGGCATCGGACTAGACAGAATCAAGGTGACCCGATGCCACAGGGTGCATGCACACAAACACACACAGAGTCACTCAAACTCGTCTATTGACTTTGACAAAAAAAAACAAACATATGCCAAGCACTGACTAAAAATACCTAACCTTAAAAACAAACTAGGGCTGTGTTAACTAAACGTTAACGTCTTCCCACACTTGTAATGAGAGGCACTTATAAACTAATTCATCATTTTTCCACCATAATAAAATTTAGCATTGTAATTTTACTGTTGTGCTGTAAAATATTAACCTGTGACGCTGCATTCTATTTCGCCGTTTTCAGAGCATTTCCTTTTCCAAAAATGTGGGAACCAAAGAGAAACAATTGGTTACGGAGGCTTCAGGTTCCGTCGCTATGCATACGTCATCGGAATGAGTGGTCCGATTGGTTGTAGATTCGTCCAATATATATGTATATATATTAAAATGTCATAATAATATATATACATATTTTTCATGATTTTTCGCTATTTTGTGCAGCCCTTAAAATAAAACCCCAAAACATTCTGTCATTAATTATTCACCTTCATGCCTTTCCAACCCCTTAAGATCTTAGTTAATCTATTTAGAGATCTAAGATCTATTTTTAGTGATTTTAGTGTGCAATAAGTAAGGGATAATGTACAGGCAGCCGGTAGTTATCGCAAAAGTAAGCCCTGACATTGTGATCAGGTGTATCATCAGGTGTCATCTTGTATCACGCTGAAGGGGCTTATTTCGTTATTATTTTCGTTTTCATGTTGGATTTTCATCCTTCCGCGAAACAATATAGTACCACGTGACTAACATTCAAACATTAGTAAGACAATTTATAACATCATCATATGAATATTATTAATTATTAATATGAAAATGTTCCATTGTTAATTGTGGTTGTTCAGTGTTTGTCACAAGATGGCGCCAAACGGTTCTTTGTTGGCGCGGAGGGATTTTACACACACAAGTAGTACCGGCTATGCGTTATTACTTTGGAGCGGTTATTATTTGAAAAGAACGAACCTGCAAATGTCTCAACTGACCAATCAGAATCGAGCATTCCAGAGAGCCGTGTAATAAAAAAAAAAAAAAAAAAAGATCTCATGCTAAAATTTCTTCTCTTCCGCGTCAGTCTTCAACGTGCACTTAGTGCCGCCACATGCTGTCTATGGAGAGTCAGAAAGCTTTCAAATTTCATCAACTATATCTTCATTTCACGTTCCGAAGATGAAAGCAGGTCTCAGGAGTCTAGAACGACTCGAGTAATTAATGACAGAATTTAGATTTTTGGGTCAACTATCCCTTTAATAACAACACTAACCACAAAATTTAAAGGAAAAACAGTCATTAATCTTAATTAATTAAGTACATGTGTTTTTGAACAATTTATTTTATGGTCTTTAAGGTCAAACCTCTGATTGCACATCCACTGTCTGTGCTCATCCTGATACAGTTCATTCAAAATCATTATATTGCCTTAGTGCCTAGTCCTACATCCAGGGTACCCATAACATTTGGCAAATCAATTCTTGTGATTTTTCCAGCCAGTTATTTTTAGCTGATGAAATATTTCAGAGCTGAATATATTGAAAACGTACTCATCATGGAAATTTCCATACCTCTTTAAAACTATTACTGTCTCTTTCTCAACATCTTCGAGTCTGGAAATTCAGATTTTTTTTTATTCCCAGGCATTCCACGACTGTGCATACACTTACAAACCTACTAAGATCCGATGCCGAAATCACTACTTGCACAAAATGCTGCTACACAGGCCAAGCAAACACTCAAAAAGACACTATTTAAGAATTCATTTCAGCCTTTGTGGCAATTCTTCATAGCACACAAACCATAGGAAAACTAATCACACGAAGGCATGAACCAATCCCGTGTGCTCTCAGTTAAAGTGCTCTATGCAGTGGGCATGAATGAATGGGTCATGCCTTCTTTCTCCTTAAACGGTCTCGCTCTTGTGGCGTTCCAGGGCGGGAGGCAGTATGACACCACAAGGACCCTCAAAGTGATATCTGTTGATGAGAAACACATCTAAAATAAACCACACGCAGGTGTTCAATTTGTTTTGTGAAATGTACCGTTCGTTCAGTGTTTGCTCAAAAGCGACAGCGAGAGACGTCACTTGGCTTGTGCGCAACGGAGCAGCTATGCGTAATACTGTTTAATGGTTTGTGTATTCGTCTTACTTAAAGGACAGAGTAGCAGGTGTGGACTCCATGTTGAATTCAGCTACTGGCACTCCTCTACCTGCCACCTGAGGAGCGAACATGGCTGCTGGGTAAACAATGGAAGAGGTGCCCACCTAGAGACAAGAAAACAATATGACAAATATTATATTCTTAGTCACCAAACCTACATTTAAAATATGTTAATCAGTATACTGTCAGGGTTTCCTGCAATGCAGAAACCGCTAACCTGATTTTAACAAGTGCAATATGTCCCTGGGTCAACATCTTGAACAACACTGTGATTAACCAATCAGATTTAAACAAACAGTTTACAGTTTTTGTAAAGTTTAGGCTTATCAGTGTTTGGTGCTTGTAAATCAGTATCAGACATTTATTATTTCCTCAGATTTTAGGCATTACACATAGGGTCAAGAAACTCTGCTGAAACTCTAGAGTATGGTGGCTCAACAAGCTGCAAACAGAAGACAACACATGCAAACAGAAAAAAACACATGCAAACTTAAGAAAACACATGCAAACAGAAAAAAACACATACAAACAAAGTAAATCACATAAAAACAGAAAAAACACATGCAAACAGAAAAAAACACATGCAAACAGAAGAAAACACATGCAAACAGAAGAAAACACATGCAAACAGAAAAAAACACATACAAACAAAAGAAAACACATGCAAATAGAAAAAACACATGCAAACAAAAAAACATATGAAAACAGAAGAAAACACATGCAAACAAAAAAACACATGCAAACAGAAGAAAACACATGCAAACAGAAAAATCGTATGCAAACAGAAAAAAACGCATGCAAATAGAAGAAAACACATGCAAACTACAAAAAAACACATGCAAGCAAAAGAAATCACATGCAAACAGAAAAAAACACATGCAAACAGAAAAAACGCATGCAAACAGAAGAAAACACATGCAAGCAAAAGAAATCACATGCAAACAGAAGAAAACACATGCAAACAGAAGAAAACACATGCAAACAGAAAAAACGCATGCAAACAGAAGAAAACACATGCAAACAGAAGAAAACACATGCAAACAGAAAAAACGAATGCAAACAGAAAAAATGCATGCAAACAGAAGAAAACGTATGCAAACAAAAAAACACATGCAAATAGAACAAAACACATGCAAACAGAAAAAACGCATGCAAACAGAAAAAACGTATGCAATCAGAAAAAACGCATGCAAATAGAAGAAAACACATGCAAACAGAAGAAAACGTATGCAAACAAAAAAACGCATGCAAATAGAAGAAAACACATGCAAACAAAAAACAAAAAAACACATGCAAACAGAAGAAAACACATGCAAACAGAAAAATCGCATGCAAACAGAAAAAACGCATGCAAATAGAAGAAAACACATGCAAACTACAAAAAAACACACGCAAGCAAAAGAAATCACATGCAAACAGAAAAAAAACACATGCAAACAGAAAAAACGCATGCAAACAGAAGAAAACACATGCAAGCAAAAGAAATCACATGCAAACAGAAGAAAACACATGCAAGCAAAAGAAATCACATGCAAACAGAAGAAAACACATACAAACAGAAAAAACGCATGCAAACAGAAGAAAACACATACAAACAGAAAAAACGCATGCAAGCAAAAGAAATCACATGCAAAAAGAAGAAAACACATGCAAACAGAAGAAAACGTATGCAAACAAAAAAACACATGCAAATAGAAGAAAACGTATGCAATCAGAAAAAACGCATGCAAATAGAAGAAAACACATGCAAACAGAAAAAATGAATGCAAACAGAAAAAATGCATGCAAATAGAAGAAAACGTATGCAATCAGAAAAAACGCATGCAAATAGAAGAAAACACATGCAAACAGAAAAAACGCATGCAAACAGAAAAAACGCATGCAAACAGAAGAAAACGTATGCAATCAGAAAAAACGCATGCAAACAGAAGAAAACACATGCAAACTTAATAAACTGCAAGATAACTTTCCTTTCTTTTTTGCAAGCTGAAGGCTCGTGAAAATGACTGATTAATCTCTGATAACTCATTCAAATGGAGTTATCAGAAGCTTAAAAAAAATAAAAATAAAATACATAAATAAAATTTCCATCAAAATAAGGCATCACAGACAGCAGAATAAGGCTGCAGCCTAAGTTCTGGAATAGGCCTATCCCATTAAGGCCTTAAAAATCTTTTCTAGGTGGTCAGCTCACTTCTAGAGTCGTATGCATTGATTTGCTATCACTCACCACTAAGCAGAGATCACATTTTTCCAGCTCCTGCTCCACAGCGGTGAGAATATCTGAATCTAGAGTCTCTCCGAACCAAACCACATGAGGCCTCAGCAATCCGTTACAGCCACTTCTGTCACACCTATGAACATAAAACACGAAACGCATGGATAGATGCTGCCCACTGCTGGAGAAAAAGTATTACTATTCTCAAGTTATTTCTGTTTTTGAAGTCATGTTATAACAGCACCAAAGCAGACCCGATGTTCTCTTACAAGACTCCATAAATTATACAGCACTAGAGTATGTTTACAGTAAAGCAAAGCAGAGGTATACCTTCCAGCAGCATCTGATTAGATTTGTTGCAGCACAAGAGGCGGTAATGGGTCATGTTTGGAAGAGTGGTTAGTTGAAGCAGCAAGTCTAGCTATGACCATTTTTTTAATGCAACATACACTATAGTTTTTTTTTAACGTTTTTGAAATATAATAAAAAAAGGTCACTAAGGCTGTACTTACTTGCTCCAAAATGCAGTAAAATTATATCATTACAAATTAAAATCCTGGTTTTGTTTAATATATTTAATAGCATTAATAACATTATTTTATTAAACACATGCATGTGTTTGTATTCTTATATACATCATAAATATACACAGTATACATAAATATATATATAATATAATGTAAAGATTCTTTTTTTATATTTTGGATGTGATTAATTGCTATTAATCACATGCATTAATCATTTTATATATTATTAGTTTATATATAAAATATATTTATATATTGAATTAATTCTATTAATAAAAATCAGTACATATAAATATATAAATAACTAATTATATATATATATATACACACACACACACACACACACACACACACTGTATAGTACTCAATTTTATTTTTTTTTTTGTGATTAATTGTTTAACAGCGCTAATATTAATATAAAATGTAATTTATTCCTGTGATGGAAAGCTGAATTTTCAGCTGTCACTACTCTGGTGTCACATGATCCTTCAGAAATCATAATAAAATGTGTACAGCATACATTTGTGCTCAATAAACATTCCCGGCAGTTACTGTGAAAGCTCTTTTCACGTTTATTGGAGAAAATAAAAAAGAAAGTCTAAAAGAATAGCACTGATCTTCCATCTTCTTCAGTGCAACTCCTGATTTAACGTGTCCTCGCTCCATCAAATCATTCATTTCTTTTAAAACTGTTTTAAGTCAGTTCCTTGCAAACTCTTAAACGTTTAAAAATCCGATTCAGCACAAACTGTGTACAGAATAGCACCTGGTGAAATAGCAATCTCTGAAGCAAAGCCCAGACTCACAAACCTGGGCAGGTGCTCCACTGGTATTCTGGCATCCTTGGCACTGGGGTCAGGCTCTCTGAGATTAAAAGAAAGAAAGAGAAAAGCAAATCCAGAGAGTGCAATCTCTTGTGGTGCAATCTCAAATATTTGATGAAATAATGGTGCTGTGTTTTACCCTTTCCCCTCCAGAGCAACACAGATCGGACTCTTGTGGTTAGCTTTGACTTCTCCACAGCTCATGCAGCGGGTTTTAAATAGACTACCTGGAGAGAGGGAGATATCAGCTGAAGGGAATAACCTCAACTTAAAGGTATGATTATATGGAAATCATTTTCACTTCTAGTAATGCATGTACTGTAATGGTCTGAGTATCTGTTGTCTCACCGTGGATTTCGTAGACATGTTTGGATCCAGCACGATGGTGCAGTTCATCGATGTTCTGAGTGATGATCACCACAGAGCGGCCCTGCTGGCTGAGACGGGACTCACACTCTGCTATAGCCAGGTGGGCTGGGTTTGGCATCTTACTGCGCATAACCTGCAAAATAAACACAATACGAAGATTGAAAATATTATTAGGATGCAACCAAAGATTACTTTTTGTTCAATCATTCTTAATTCTGTACCTGCAGCAGCGATGCTAGTAAAACAAAAGAATTAACAATAATGATTTGTATGTAGTAATTTAGCATTTCTTTCTAAATGGTTTTTTAAGTTACTATTCATTCAAATATTTTGCTTTATTTTAATTGTATTATTAAATCTTAGATTGAGTGTAATATATCCTCCTGAGACCCAGAAAAAAAAAAAAGCTTTGTCAATTAAGTATTTGTTCATTTCATAATATTTTATTCTGTGTCCTCTGTAGAAGACACTAGGGCTCAAGTTTTTTTTTTTTTAATTAAAGGAATAAAAAAGGCTAAAACAATGCAATTACCAATCAATTTTTAGGTTTCAGGATTGTTTTATGCCAAACTTTGTTTAAGGCTGATTCGGCACTATGTTAAAATATATAACAAAATTATTTCATAAACTGGTTTTCCCGTTGTATAACCAATACACATATTAATGTGTTGCTGCTAGGACAGCATGTTGAAACAATTGGCCAGATTTTCATAATAATATCCAATATTCCATAAAGATATGAATACATTTATTTTCCTATTCGATTGTTATGTCTCCCAAAATGCACAATAAACATGCTTTGAACATTTTCTTAAGAGATTGCTTTATGACTACTACGAACTACTAAATATAATCCGTTTCAGTTACAGAAATAAACCGTGACATTCTTTCTGATTCCTTACAGTTAAAGTATTAACATAGCATTCCAGGCACTTTTATTTTACTATACCAAATTTATAAATTCATAGATCACTGAAACAAATGGCATTGTGATATTGGTAAGCATTTAGTCAGTAACCTGTGACCCACCTCACGTCTGTAATGGTAAAATTCCCATACTAAAGAAGGATCTCGAGAGAAAGCTTCAGGGGTTGCCAAATCCTGAAAGACATAGAGAGGAAAAGAGAGACTGTTCAAGTTTGCTTAGGTGATACAAAAAACGTTTTGAATTATGACAGAAATGCTACTATTTATATTCAAAAAGTACTATTTATAATAAAAATATGTCCATATGTTCTGCTGTGCAGCAAAAAAATAAATGTTTTGATTTTTGTTTGATTAAACTTTAAAAGGTTACGTTTCATAATTAATATTAATAATTATTATTGTTATTAATGTTTGCTTGCTTACATGTGTTTATATGCTCGGTTATAGGTAGCCTGACGAATTTGGTCACAGCTGTCAAATACAGTAGATGTAAGTTTACAGTCATTATCTACAAATGCAAAATGTAAACTATTTGTTTATAATTCTGAATCATAAATTAAAAGTCATGCAGCATAATATATAACTGGTACCCTACCGTACCAATACTTTTCAAAGTAACACACAGATTCAATGAGGTGTTTTACATAGCAAAGAAAGACTAAGACTTCATTTAGAAGTGTACTTAGGCTATTTATGGTGTTATGTTGTAGTCACTCTGCTTATGCTGCTATGCTCTGCCAAGTACTGTATAAGCCAGGGGTTTTCCAAGGACCAGAGGAAGGAAAGGAAATTGAGGCTTTTTTGTTGTTTTTTTTGGGAACTGTCAACGTTAACAAATATGAATAAAATCTGTTTCAAGTACATTCACTTCCACAAAATGTTATGCTATTTTATTATGATTTCTAAAGTCTTCAGAAATCAAGACATTAATTGTAATTAATTCATATTCTTTTTTTGGTCTACTTTTCCCCCCAAAATACTTTTCTAAAATAAAAACAATAGCCGTTAAACTCACATGTGAATAAAATAGTTTTGATAAAATAACAATTTTAAACAACTTTAAACAATTTGTTTTAGTATATTAAATATGTAAAAGCCATTTATTAGAACTATTATAATAAAACTTTACAATAAGGTGTTAACTATCATGAGTAACTATAGTAGTAACTATCATGAACGATACATTTATTACAGTATTTATTCATTTTAGTTAAGGTACAGTTGCTCATTGTTAATTCACAATGTATTATTAATGTTAACAAACACAACTTGTTTTTTTTTTAAATAATGCATTAGTAAATGCATTTATTAATAAGATGAATAAATGCTGTAGAAGTATTGTTCATTATCAGTTCCTGTAAAGTGTTACCAATGAAGTAACATTACATTAATTATGTCAGCGTTTTAGTAACACCTTAAAGAATTTTAAATCTAAAACTAGGAGATTAAAGTCGTAATATTATTAGAATAAAGTCAAAATTACGAGAATAAATTCGAAATGTCACAAGAATAAAGTCGAAATGTTACAAGGACAAAGTCTAACCCCCCCAGTTTCACAGACAAGGCTTAAGACTAAATAGTCCCAGACTAAATAGAATGTTTGAGCTGTCTCAGATGAAAATATCTTGCTCTGAGATATCTTAAAACATCTGTCATTGTTCCGTGTTAAGATGCACACCTGTAATATTTTCTTAGAAGACATTTTTGTGAATGTAGCTTAAATATCTTAATTTAACTAATGCCTAGTCCTGGCTTAAGCTAAGCCCCGTTTGTGAAACCGGGCCTAAATATAAGTCTAAATATTACAAGATTAAAGTCGAAATGTTTTGACAAGTTTAAGATATTCTAGCCTTTTGCACATGCAACTGGCCTAGATTGAGAGCACTCTGAGATATTCCAAAGTCTCCGTTTTCTGTTTTATAGCAAAATAAAAATGAAATAGTATTACTATAAAATACTATAAACCTATAACATTTTACATTTACCTATTTTGTCTCCGAATTTTGACTTTTATCTTGCAAATACAACTTTATATCTTGGACGTGGCAGCTTGATTTAACTTAACAATAGTGAGTTTGTCCATTCTGAGGGGAAAAAAGCCAGAAATGTAGGATGTAAACTCAAAAGAGAGAATGACGAGTTGATTGTATCCTTAACGAATTGTAAGATATAATCTTGGAACTGCGAGACTAACATCAGAATTTTGAAACATAACCTCAAATTTAACAATTCCGTAGTTTCCATTGACTTAAAAACGTTCATTTTCTGCAACCAGATAGCCTCCGAAAAAGTGTTTGCAAACACTTAATTGGTCTATAGCTGCCTTTAATTATCAACAGGAGGGATCATGTCAAAGGGATCGTCATATTTGAGTCCAAGCTTCAAAAATGTGAAAAACCTTGGTATAAGTCCTATATTGAAACTCAGATCAGTTTCATGTGTTACCTGTGCCTGCCATTTCCTCCAGTAGCCCCCCTGTCCTCTAAAAGTTGGCACTCCGCTCTCTGCACTTACTCCGGCCCCCGTAATGATAGCAATGTGCTTGGCTTTAGCAAAATCCACACGAAACTCTGCTAAATCTGTACAATGGAACAAATTGCAAACCATTTAATTCACAGGCCAAACGCTGCCACACACGCACACAGTAAAGAAAGCCTTACTTGAGCTGGGTCTCGCCATTTTTGCAGCGTTCCAGTTCAGCCTGACTGCCGCACAGAGGTGAGAGGTCAGACGCTTACACGTCAACTGCCGCACAATCATCGAGGGTTAAATGTCACTCTGCACAGCAAGAAAATCAGAGAAATATACATATGATCATACTCACCAGCAGAAACACACAGAATCAGAGAATGAGATTAAAGCACTTCCTCTTTCTGTAAGGAGATGTGGCTTTGCTAGAAAAGGGGGCGTGTCCAGGAAGTAGTCTGACAGGTTGGGAATTTTTTTGGAATGATATCCTTTCTTCATTATAAAGAAGGAAGCGTCAACAGCTTTATTAGTTATAGTTTGACTTTATAATATACATATTTCTATTATGATTTAGGCGTTATGAGACATCACTACTAATAATAGAACATAAAAAAACAGCTGTGCAGCGACAGAAAATATGTTTGTTGGACAAAAAGTACAATAAAACAAAATAAAAATTATGTTGACCATTCAAAATATATATTTTTGGCTGTTCATGATTGTAATTTATAGTAAAATGTGTATTTAAATAAATTTCAAAAGATTTACTACATTGTTAATATTAATATTTTTAATTAAAAGTAAGTTTAATTAACCCATTTAATTGCAATACAGGGATATGAAAACAGAAACTACCAAAACACTAATAAAGTGCCTGCTTCACCTGAGCATATTTCTGTATATGCGATTTTATGGTGTACAGCTTTATTTGACATAATTCCTTACTGTTAAGTTACAGGAATGAGTCTGATCCTCATGCACGAGACTCTTTGCACTATTGCAGGATCACAGGAAAAGTAGGACAGAATTGAGATGGTGCAATAAAATAAAACTTTATAAAGATCCTTGAAGGACCTTGTGAACTGACCACTGCTGTGCAGAGACGCAAATACAAGTGCACAAGTTCCCTGCTATCGAATACGCGTATTTATTCATTTGTAATTTGTACACTTGATAGGTCAAACATGGACAATAAAGTAAACAGTGTGCATTACATGCTGATGCCTTTCCACATAACTATGAGCTATGAACACACTAACGAAATGAAAGGAAAGTAACGCTAACAGCTACCTGACTTCTGTCGCAGATTGTGTTGATTTAGTCCAGCAGAGCAGATTAAATATGTATTTACTACATGCACTCAGTGGCTGTCATGATCTAGAGGAAGAGGGTGAACTGCCATCGGCTTTGAGACAAAATTGTACGCACAACACGAACCACGACGCGACAAATTACTACGTTAGCTTTCATTTGGCGGTTCAAGCGTCCATTGAGTCACATTCAAGTCTCTCAACGTATTGTGAGTTGTTGGTGATATTTGTGCACCATAAAATATATATAAAAAAATAAACTCGCCACAGTAATTTCTATAAAATCACATTGCATATCACATCGAATAATTTTAATCAGTAATCGCATTCGACGGTGATTGGTGCATCTGAGCCATCGTGGAGAAAAGTAACACCTATCACGCGCCTGCGTGCTTCTTCGGCGCCGGCCTGGACAATAATTTGTAACTGAATAACGGCACTAATTATAAAGTCTAATAGCCAAAGGATACTAAAAGGATGAAGATTTTAAATATGATTATTATTATTTAGAAACAGAATACCTGACCAATAAGAGAAAACATCTGAGCCAATAAACCCCGCCCACTTTAGTAGAGAGAGCAGCTTATGGGAAGAGCGCTCTCTAGCGTTGAGAACATAATACTGTATACAGCATAACTAGAAACTTGAAATATAGTCTTGTAAGTAATTTAAAGTGAGTTAAATTCGTGGACGTACACTTATAGTTGTTACTACTATATATATACATATATAAGTACAGTCAATACAGTGTATATAAATACAAACACATGCAAGTATATATTTAAAACAAATAGCTATGCTACGTTTATATATTACATTTGTATATAAAATATACATATTTTCTAAATATATACTGCATGTGTGTGTAGTTATATATGCATAATAAAGACTTTTTGGGATGCTATTTTTCTCTTTTTATTTTTTATTTTTTTGTTGCATCATTTATTTACACACACCCTTTATGTTTTTTGTGCACATGTTAGATTACAAATGTCCACACCCTCTTTGTCTCCCGAAGTGCCAACAAATAATCTTATGAAACATGTCATTATGCACGCATGGACATGCACTGGAGCAAGCATCATCCTTGGGCTTGATCTTTCCAAAAGCTTTGCCTGCGTACTCAAGCTGTGAATCAGGTGAAGATGAAAACAATCATTCCAAAATAACAACAACAAAGATTGAATGACTTCATTAAGCGAGTTAACTCCTCTGAAACATAGTGACACAAACTGTACACGACGGACTCCTCCCATTACAACCCCATATACAGACAATAGTGGGAGGCACGAGCAAACGCCATACCCTCTCCACAAAGCAGCCGTACAGTCTGTCTTTTACCTAAACTGTAAAAGATGGCAGAGGAAGAAGCTGGTATTTTCGTCAACCAGGAGCAGTTCAGCTGTCCCATCTGTATGGAGCTTCTGCGCGACCCCGTGACCATTCCTTGCGGACACAACTACTGTATGGAGTGCATTAAGAGCTACTGGGAGCAGAAGAACCAGAAGAAGTTGTGCAGCTGTCCGGAGTGCAGACAGACCTTCTCCCCGAGACCCGCGCTCAACAAAAACACACTGTTTGCTGAAGTCGTGGAGAAACTGAGACAGACTGGAATGCGTTCCCCTTCAGTCTCTGGAGCGGAGAGCGACGACGTCATCGCAAAAGAAAAGCAGGACCTCGTCATGTTCTGTCAGGTGTGTCTGACTTCAGACGTGATGCTAAAACGTCATAATAACTACGTATGCATTCATAATGGCTCGTTTAATTCATGTTGACCCTCAAAAGTATACTTAATTCTCAAATCAAATGTATAAATATTGCGCTAACTAAATATTACGTTTTAAATGGTTAAACGTTAAAATGATTATATAGAAATAGGCTAAAGTGTGAGATTGACTTATGTTATGTAAATCCTGGAATATAATTTCCTTCGAGATTTATGGACGACATCGACTTTCATTCTTTCAAAGCTTGTGTGCCTTATAATACATTTTTGAAGGTAAATGTTGTATCTTTTAGGGTTTTTGTTTCTTACAAATAGGATAAATTATTAAATTCTAAGTATCGATACTTTGGGGTGATGTCACACAAAGGTATTTAATTCAGTTCAAGTTTATTCGTATAGCGCTTTTTATGATACAAATTTATTAGAAACTTAATATATTTCACAGCAAAAT
>JAUYWG010000057.1:7118757-7144317 GCA_034779775.1 Enteromius afrohamiltoni | reverse complement strand
AGCAGTCATTTCTGCAAAAGGATTCCCGACCAAGTATTGAGTGCATAACTGAACATAATTATTTGAAGGTTGACTTTCTTTGGAATTAATAACACTTTTCTTTTATTGGTCGGATGAAATATGCTTTTTTTAGAATTTTGGGTTTTCATTAACTGTATGCCAAAATCAATAATATTAATATTAATATTATAACTACTTCAGTTGTGTGTAATGAATCTAAAATATATGAAAGTCTAATATTTATCAGTAGATTACAGAAAATAATAAACTTTATCACAATATGCTAATTTTTTTAAAAGGACCTGTATTCTCTCTTACAGCGTTTAGGGAGACTTCATATAGAAAAACAGGCTTGTTAGTAAATGTTTCCTCAGTAAATCATGGCGCGGTGGATTCACTTGTTGGACGCGCATCGTACTTCCTTAAGTGCATTCAAACTAAGATTTTTAGAAGGTGTTTAATAGCGCTGCCGCACACTGAAGATTTTCCTAGTTTCTATATGTTCATTTAAGTCATATTATGCAACTAACCGCAATGTATGAGTCTTAATATATTCCACGCTCGAGCCCTCGTAATAAGTTTTCCAGAATGCACAGGCAGAAGTGGCTTAATAGTTATGGAAAAAATAAATAATTATATTAATTATAAACTAATGTTTTCTTGGTCGCACCTTTATAGAGAAATGCAATCTGTTTCAATATATTAGCTTAATCGTGGGAGGTTTAACTTATTAGTTTCTTATTTAGCCCTGTTTTAAAAATGGGAGTGAAATACAGTTCCTCACGTTATACTAAAATAAAGGAAAGAATTCATAAAACATACAGTACTTTCTTAAGGAGTGTAAATCTACAGGAGTATTTTTAAATAATAAAGCTCAGGTAACGAATAAAAAGTCACACAACTATACCTGTTGCTGTTTTAATCAAATGAATTTAAAAATGTGAATAAAAAAATCTACTTGTAAAGAATATTAATAATAAAAATATTTTTATTTCACACAGTCATATATGTTTACTAGACTACTAAAATAGGCTACCACTTTCAATGTTCCTATGCAAAGTAGCCTAAACCTTTTACATTTTCTTTCTAAGAAACACAACTAACTTCATAAGTAGACTACTAAATTGTAATTTGAATAGTAAGTACAGTTTTTTTATTTTCTTTAATTTTCCACTGACTGCTGCCGTCAAATATAACAGTGAGGCAAAGCTGACAGCTATTTTCTAAAATGTGCTTTAAAGCATTTGCTCAATTATGGCTAAAGCGCCTCTCTGCGGTCAACAGCTGCAAGTGCACTCTACTGTGCCGCGGCGGCGAAAGACGAGGCGGTAAAAAGGGCATTCTGGTTGTCCACCATCTGTATATATTTATAAAATTTATTTGTGAATAATAAGTATCAATAATATGGTCTAAACATTTTTAGACTCAAAGCATTCATCATGCACTAATATCATACAGTATTGTTTTATGGTCTACTATATGGAGCTTAGAAACAGCATTGCGTCCAAAGAAATTTAGATGTCATATTCAAAACGTTTCACTCCATTTTAAACATTTCAATCAGGAATTATAGTTTGGGAAAAACAAGCCAATAGATTTTTTCAAGTTTATGCCAAAATAACAAGCAAATGAATACAAAAAATACACATTACTTACTCATTATAGTGATAACTCTGACTGACTCCAGTCATTCTTCTTGTCTGAGGTAATCATCTTCTTGAGGTAATTATCACAGCGTGTCTTTTTCTGAAGTGAATTCGGTCTTATTCCTCTCAGCACAAAGCGTACAGTAGCCAGGATAAACTTCAGGTAAACTCTCGCTGCTTTGTTTGTGCTGATGTGGGTGCTCCACGTAGATGATTATCATATATCCATTGTTCATGCAGCGTGGTCGCATTAAGAGATAATGAGGGAGACGCGAAAGACTGGTGATTGATTTGGTTTCATATAATTACTTTATCACAGAATATTTGTTTTCGATTAGACTATCTTAGTGTAATAGTGGACATATCAAGCTTTCTACAGATATAACTCTCATGTCTCTTTGTGGAGTTTTCGGTGAGTTTCAGTTTCATTTGAATGACTCATAGCTCATTGAAGATCACGCAGACCAACGCGGCAGACAACTCACCCTTTATGTTTTCTTCATTTTCGAAATACACAAAGTTGTGTTGTTATTATATGTGTACACAAATTAAAGTAGACCCTTCACAGATTCGATTGATGTATTGCTCTTATCTGTACGATCAAAACTCAGTGTGTAATTTAAGTTCTTATTAGCGTCATCACGAGAAGACACCTCAACACGCACATGAGCGTTTGCGGACCCCAGGGGGTTAATAAAATCCCCCAACCAACCCTTCCAGACATTGCAAGCTTTCCTATCATACAGGAAATCTTTCGCCTCCTCCCCTTCCGACCCCCTATTCACAGACGAAACCAACCGCCCAGGCTCCAGGTTCTGGTTTCAAAAACTTCTGGATAGGAGCAGCCACTTCCGCAGCCGAAAGAGGCCTTTCCTCCAAGCAAATCCAGACCCTTGGCCGCTGGACCTCCGAGGCCTACAAGAACTACATACGTTCCGACCCCACCTCCATCCAACAAGCCATGCAAACCCTTATCAGTCACAAAAAAAAATTCCCAACACCCTCCCTATTTCCTATCATTTCTTTTCCCAAGGTGAGTCTACGCAGGGGATCTCTCTATGTCCTCTGCCGTAACTGCCTACTTTTTTTCATCTCTCCTATCTAAACCTCTTTTGACGCAGCCCGCGCAGAGGTCCTCTTCCCTCATGCTGGGGTTCAACCTCAAGAGGTAGCCTGCACAGAGGTTCCTCCTAGTCACCTCTGCTGAGGCTTTCCAGCTCCGCTTCTATCTCTCATATCAACCTCTCAAGAGGCGGCCTCTTCCCTCCCACTCACAGCCAGCTTTCTATCGCTCGCTTCCCCAACAGCCAGCAGGCCGTTGTCCTTCCCCGACCTCGGTGATTGCCCCTCAACACATCACTGAAGCCCTGCCGCCGCAGAGGCCAGCTCCACCTCTTCAGAGGTCTTTCCACTATCCTATCAGCCTCCTCTAGGCCCGTTCGCACAGAGGTTTGCCTATCCACCTCCGTTGGGACTTCTGCTCTTAGCCTCCGTGAGGCCCCTTTCTTACGACTAATGAGGAAACGTGAACTCGTTAATTGAAAATGTGGACTCTTAGGGTGCAAAAAAAATCAAAATATTAAGAAAATTGCCTTTAAAGTTGTCCAACTAAAGTTCTTAGCCATGCACATTACTAATCAAAAATTACTTTTTAATAATTTTTATTAATATTTTCTACCATTAATATATTTATGGTAGAAAATGTACAAAACGTCTTCATGGAACATGATCTTTACTTAATGTCCTAATGCTTTTTGACAAAAATAAATAAATAAATAAAACCACACACATTTCAACCCATACAATGTATGTTTGGCTATTGCTACAAATATACCCTAGTGACTTGTTTGTTGTTGTTGTAGAGACTGGTTTTGTGCTACAGGGTCACATGTAATGTTTGAGAAGAAGAAGCTAATTCATTGAAAAAAAAAACAAAAAACAAATTGTATTTATTCAATCAAACTCTCAGAACTTAGCTTGTTCACAGTCAATGTTAGGAAAAGGCACGATATTGCAAATTTTAAACCTTTTTACTCAAACCTTAAAATCAGAAGCCAATGTTAAATTTACAGCACATGCAAGTAAGTTTCTTAAATAAAATGACAAGTGTTGTTTGAATTCCAGATGACCACTAGGGGTCATTGTGTCTGTTTCATGTTTCCTTGGACTATATTATGAAGCTGTGTCTTTTTTTTTCATGTTTTTTTTAACCATGCCTCCTCCTCATGCATTATTCATTAGCTTTCGTACAAATAGCCGATTGTTGTTTCTAGTATAGTCTTGCTGGATTTGTTCCTGTATGATTTGTGTTTTCTGGTGAGTTATTCTGGTGTTTGTTGGTTTTTATCTTGTATCTCTACATTATTCATTTGCACTTGCACAAATTTCGTTGTTTTTAAATCGAGTCCTTTGAGTGTATTTGATTTTTATAAATATTAAGTATGTCAAATCTGTACTTTTGTTTGTATACACTAATTGATGCAATGCAGACCAGAAAAAACTGGCTGTGTTTGAAATACTATACTATGTTCTTGCATACTATTGTAATACCCTACAGAGGACATGAGGTTTCATCTTCATTAAGAGTGAACTGGTTTCACAAACATGGTTTAAGCCTAGTCTCAGACTAAAATGTAATTCTCAGCTGTTTCAATTGAAAGAATCTTGCGCCGATTGATCTAAAAATATATCAGTGCCAGATGCACAACAGTAATGTCAATGTAAAAATACCTACATTCCTAATTAAACAATGATCGTAGTCTAAGCCCTGTCTGTAAAACCAGCATGCCTTAAGTACAAGTATACGTGGGAGTGTAAAGTACAAATTAGCTGTGTATCTGAAAACACTATCAATACATGTACACTTTAATCTCTATGACATCTAATCTCTATAACCAATCAAGTTAAACTGAGTCTTATTTTTGAGTCACTTTTATGCAGCTCTATACAATACAGAGTTCAAAGCAATTCTGGTCCACGGAGTGTTAGATGCTTCAACAGAGATCTAACAAGAACATTGCTTCATTGTTCAATTCAGTAACTGTGTCAACTTCATTAATTATGAGTTAACTTTGGCTATAAAGCTTTGTAGTACAAACAATGGAGCCCTTTGTGAATTAATGAGCTTTAGACCACTTAGGCTATTCAAACCATTTAGACCATCAAGTTCAATAATATTTTTTGCGTTCGCATCCCAAGTTAATCAGAAGCAAAATTTTTCTAAAATATACAACAGTAATGGTTTAGCAACTCCTTATATAATAACTACACGTAATCTAATGAGTATTACATTATTAATGTAATAAAATAATAATAATGTAAAAATTTTCTTAAACTTTAATCTTAATCTTAAAAATAAAATCTTGAGCTTCTATTTTAATAAAAAATATTACATTTATTGCATTATAAACTCACAAAAAATATTGTGAGATTTCATCATTGTAACAGGCTTTTTAAATACATTTGTTTTATGACAAATTTCGGGAGGACCTTGTAGAAATGATTAACCAGCTGCTGCCATCTCGCGGTGACCAGGCCGGGCTCCGAGCTCTACCCAGCCCTCGCCTCCTAGGGGTTGATTCCCTTGGGCTTGGGGTCCGCCGGGTTCTCTGCCTGCTCCCTGGATAGCACCCCAAACATGCTTACTATTTGTTATTTAATGTGGAAGGGGGAACTTGTGAAATTACATTGTACTGTATGTTTAATCATGCATTGTTTGATTTTCATGTTCTTTTACATTACTAAACCAAAGGGTAGAGCACAGTGCCCACTATAGTAGGGAAGCTCTCTCATTGTTTTGTATCAAAATATTCATTAAAAATGAGTATAATCCCTGATAGCACACGTACATCTAGGAGACGTCTATTTGACATCTGCATTTACATCTGCAAGACGTATTATTTATGTTGTTTGCTCATCTGCAATACATCTATTGGACGTCTCCTTTTAGATGTCAAATAGACGTCTATAAGATGTCTTTAAGATGTTTATGATTTAGAATGTATGTAAAACTGACATCTGTAAGACGTCTGCCATATGTTTTTAGGCTTTCCAGATCTAGAGGTCTTTAACAGACATCTTGCAGACGTACGTGTGCTCTCTGGGTAGATATAAACAAACCAGCGTGGTGGACCGTACAGGGCTTATCCTCATTTACAATAATTTCTCAAGGTGCTTTCTTTGCTTAGTTGAGGAAAACAAAGGAGGAAAATTGGCAAGAGAAGCCGTTACACATTTTATTTTAGTGTACTACTTGCATAAACACAGCATTCTTAGGTGCTGCCATTGGTATGTTGGCATATTTCAATTATGCAATTCAGTTTTCATCACATGTGCTGCTGGATTTCTTTCATAAGTTTCTTCAGTTATGTATCTTCTGTTCTGCAGCAAGAGCTCAAGGAGTCACAGAAGAGATGCCAGCAGGTCATAAAGGAGCGTGAGGTGGAGCTACAGGATCTGAGTCATGCCACACTCTCTCTCAGGGTGAGTCTATCACAGCCAGGAGGTGGAAAATCTTCATGTACTGATGATCCTTCCGCAGTAAGACACCTATTATGGGCAGAGAGGTTCTTGGACTCATCGCTTCTCTGCTTCTGTTGTTAACAGAGCTCTGCCCAGGCAGCAGTGGAGGATACGGAGAAGATCTTCAGCGAGGTGATTCAGTCCATTGAGGCACTGTGTTTTGAGGTGACAGAGATGATCAAAGCAAAGGAGCAGATGGAATTAGACGAGGCCCATGGATTTATGGAGAAACTAGAGCAGGAGATCGCGGCGTTCAAGAGGAGGAATGCTCAATACGACACGCTTGCACGCCTTGATGATAAAACTCAGTTCCTGAAGGTAGATCCAGGTCTTCTAGACACCGAAGTACTTGTCATGTCTGGTTTTGGTCTAAGAGAGTTTATGTCTTTATATCCCTCAGAGCTATGAAGCACTGTGTAGTGAGCCGGAGTTGGTGACCTCTCCTGCAGTTCTAGTCAATCCGGACTTCTCTTTCGAAATGGTGTCAAGAAAACTAACAGACCTATCTGAGGACATTAAAGATCTGTGTCAGAAGAAATCGGAGAAATTGGCAAAAAAAGGTAAATCATCATCTAAATATGCTTGGGATAGCACACCAACTAAACATTTACAGTAAAACTGTTGTATAATCCAGGTTAATAATTGCATTGCAGGACTTCTCTAGTGTATAAGTGGTTAACAGCAGCCTAATAATGAGTTCACAGTAAATAAATGACAAGTTGTTAGCAGAAAATAACACAGTATGCATTTATTTCACAGTCATTTTTTTACCTAATGTATGTAAAACTGTAAAAGCATGGCACATTCTTTATTGGATAATATTGCCAGAAATCTTTTATTTTTATTATTATTATTTGTTTTAGAAAAATTAAATGATAAACCATTAAACACTAGTGCTGGGCAAAGATTAATCATGATTAATCCAAAATAAAAGTTTATATATATATATTTATTTATTGAACATTTTTAGTGCAAAGCATACAAAATAAAAACCTTCCTGGTAAATTATCCATCATCTCCCCTCAAAACAAAACGTTGTTATAAAACAAACAAATAAGATAACATAATTAAAATAAATAATAATAATAATAATAGTAAAAGCAACCAAAATACAACAGAAAATACAGACATTAACATTAAAACAACTAATACATCAATTATAGAGAGTTGTATTAGGACATTTCTTTTATCCAAGCCAAGTCAGGCCAGCCCTCAATCTATTGGATTCTGTAATATATGTATCTCTACTGTGTATATTTTTTATGTATATATAAATCCACACACATGCATGTATATATTTAAAAATACATATGTTTATATATTAAATATAGTCCTTTTTAATATATAATTTAATATTAAATATAGTCATATTTAATATTCAATTACATGAATACAACTATAAAATGTATACTGTATGTGTGCCTATATACAGAGCACACACACACGTATTATGTACATATACATGTACTTCAATAAAAAGTTTATTTACTAATTTCCAAGATGGGAAATCGAAACCCCTCACCAGTGCTGAGGTCATGTGACAATGTTTAATATATCTACATATTAACAGTGAAACTATGTACTATTTTTTAAATAACTGTCAGAAATGATACAGTATTAAAAAAAACTGCTGAAGGTAAATGGTTGCAATTTATTTATTTTAGCTGCATTTAAATAAACAAATTTATTTTTTACAAAGTTTTTTTTTTTTTTAAATGCAGCTAAAATAAACAGTTTGCGACCACTGTTTTTATTCCAAACATTAAAATACCTTTAAACCAATTAAAGTACTAATATTTAAAATGCCTACACTTGTTATATTTTGTCTTATTAGTGACAAACCTGAAGTTCATTCCTACCCCTGAGCCTAAAATCAGAGAGCAGTTTTTGGAATGTGAGTAACACACACAGTTAAATGTGCAACAGAAATATAATGTAGAACATTGCTGTCTATGTTAATCCGTGTCTCGTCTCTCTGTATTTCTTCAGACTCGGGTCCCCTGACTCTGGACCTGAACACGGCTCACAGAAACCTCAGCGTTTCCTCAGAGACCGGAGAGGTGACGTGCAGCAAAACCTCTTTGTCGGTTCCTGACCACCCAGAGAGGTTTGACAGCTATTACCAGGTCCTGTGCAGGGAGAGCGTGTCCGGCCGATGTTATTTCGAGGCAGACTGGAGTGGAAAAGGTCCCGTGCATATCGCAGTGTCCTATGAGGACATTAGCAGGAAAGGAAAGAGCAGCCTGTGTGTGTTTGGACACAACGCCCAGTCCTGGAGTCTGGTGTGCTCTGAGGATACATATGCATTCTGGCACAATGGACGGGAAACTAAGATTCCCAAAATGCAGTGGGCTCACAGGACTGGCGTTTATGTTGACTTCTCTGCAGGAATCTTGGCGTTTTACAGCATCACAGACTCAATGAATCTCATCTACAGAATCCGGGCTGCATTCACTCAACCGCTCTATCCAGGTTTCAGAATTAACACCGGCTCCAGTTTGAGACTTTGTTATCCGTTTTAATAGCATCATCCAGTTCCTGAGCAGTTTATGAGAGGCCAGGCTCTATTGGTTAACATTAGTTAACTAAATAAGCTCACTTTAGCTATCTATTAAAAGTGAAAAGTATCTGTTAAGAACCCAAGCTAACATGGACAAACATTTTTTTCTATATATATTTTTATATTTGTATATTTCTGTATTTTAACATAATAGATACTGTAACAAACGCTCATTGTTAGCTACTAACTATCATAGTAACCAATGTAACTAATGGTAAAGTTTTACACAGGTGACCAACACACTCTCATGGCATGTTACACAGATAGATTGGTTTGGAGGTAAACCTTCATGGTTAGGCTACAAATCGCATCACAGAAAAATTCATATTAAATTACCACCGCATAAAATTGCTATGTTTTGTCTTTGATTGATAGTTAGCGGTGTCGTTGTTAAGTTTAGGTATTGGGTAGAATTAGGGATGCAGAATAGTGCTTTATAAGTACTAATAAACAGCCAATATGTTATTAATATGTATGCTTATAATTAACAATTGTGAGAATAGTGAGAAATAACTCCTATATAAGTGTGACATAAAATGTTTTCTGGAACCTGGTATGCATAAAATGTTTTATTTCTTGGTATCTTGGTGTGGGTTTTTTTTTCTTTCTTTCTTTTTTAATTCACTGCCATTAACACTCTTAAGGAAGTCATACAAAGCCAATTTTCCACAAGCTAATATGATTCTTTAGGATCTCAATGGAAAGTTTGCTTAAAAAATTCTCAAAGAAGTTTTAAAAACAGCTCTTTAGAAATCACTCTGTTCTGTGTACTTCCCCTTTAAATCTTCACGAGCTCTGCTGACCCCGCCCCTCTTTTCCGAGGCGCTCTCAGTGGATCTTAGATTAATTCCGCGTAAATCACTACTGCTCTGTTCATTAAAACATTCAACAACAAAACCCCTCAGTCTCTTAGGAGTCCTGCTTGTCTCTGCGTCTCGGTCTGATGACGGCTCACTCAGGGCTCATTTAAAGAAACAGGCACAGAAAAATGTTTCTGCTTCCACTCAATATAGACATTTTCAAAATGATATAATAAATGATCTATAGGGTATTTTTAGCTGAAACTTCCCAGACACATTCTGGTGACATCAAAGCAACATAATATGGTCTCCTTTAAAATAAAGGTTTTTGCAAAACTCCCATTAAAAAACATCTTTATGGAGGTTCTTCCAGTGAACAGATATTAAACCATTTTTCCTACTCGTATGTACTAAGAGTGCTATAGAACCTTTAGTTCAAAGGAAAGTTTTTCATGGCGTCGCCAATGCTAATAAGGAATCTATTTTGAAGAGTGTAACCTATAGCCTTGCTGATTGTCCAAACACACTTTTATACATTTATTTAAACAACAAAAATACATTCAACCCATTTCCATACATTACACAACAGAACTGCAACAGCTTTTCACAGATTCTTGAATGTGTTGTGTATCGCTGATGTGTAATTTCTTCACAAATGGAATTGCAAAAATAACTGCTTTCAAACAGATCTCCCAAGCACCCCTAATCTATTGCTGACCAAACAGACAGATAGTCATTCACTCATACTTCAACCAATGCTGCCAACTATTTTCACATACTGTGCAGTTAATATAAAAAAATGACACTTTTTCAGCTTTACACAGAGAGATGCAGTATAAATTGCAATTACCTTTTATTCAGGCAGAAATCCTGGTAATGCAACATTTGCTGTATCTACAACTTCATTACATACAGACAGGAATGAAATTAATTTTATTCTATTGACCACATCCTTTATTAGATGATAATTTAAGTTAAACATTAACAGAGAGTCCCTAGCTGCCGGATCATTTGCATTGATAAAATATAGTCAATCCCTAATTACAGGGACAAACCCAAAGCCTCACCAGCATCTTACTGAACATACTGTATTACAACTTGAAGATGTCTTCGTGCAAGGCACTGTACTGTAATTGAATATGAATACACAAATATGACAGCAGAATGGGTAAGGCGACTGAAAACAGAAGCTACATTCCAAAGTAAGGTGTCGCCATAATAACGGCGCTTTATCACATCGTTTTATATGACTAACTCATTAGTTGACAAATAAAATGACTGCAAAGCACACAATGAGTTATGTACACCCAAGCAGTCTGGTTTGTTGTTGCTTAACTTCTGCAAAAGGCACAGTGTGCAAAAGACGTCAAACAGGACATAAACCGGTTGGTGTTGACTCAGTTTGATGGATTTAGAGAGAGTACATCTGTAAATGTTTCTTATGTGTCCATTTAAAATCTTAAAGAGAATTCATGACCAGGCTGATATTCTGTGCAAATGTTCGGGGTCTGTAATATTTTTCATGTCCATTACGCTCAACACTTATTAGATTTAAAAATGCAATTTAAAATAAACGGTTTCTATTTCAATATATTTAAAATGTAATATATTCCAGTGATTGTTTTCTAATACGCAGATTTGGTTTTTACTATCCATGTTGAAAGGAATTGTGCCGGTATTTTTGTGGAAACAGAGACCAGAATTCTTTGATTAATTAAATTTTTTTTAAAAGAACAGCATTTCTTTCACATAAAGATGTTGATGATTTGCATCTTTGTGAAATAAAGCAATAATTCCTTAAAGAATAAAAAAAACTAAATGACCCCAAACTTTTGAACAGAAGTATATATTTATAAAATAACAACAATAGCGTTGATTGTGCAATTATATATATTATTAGTGCTGTCGAATGATAAATCGCCATGAATAAAATAAATAAACGTTTGTGTTTAAATAATATACGTGTGTGTGCTGTGTATATTTATTATGTATATATAAATACAAACACATGCATGCATATATTTAAGAAGAATTTGTTTATATATTATATATGCATGTGTATGCATTTATATATACATTTATATATATACATTTACATAGTATACACATATTATGTAAACTAAACCTTTTCTTTCGGATGTGACTTATCGCGAGTAATCATTTGACAACACTATACACACACACACACACACTATTAATTTTATATTTAAGCAACTGGACAGTCACCTCTGTATCTAATGCACTGATTAAATACTTCACTTTATACACTGTCAATCAGTATAAAACAAGAATACGTGTTTGTGAGTCATTAAAAAAAACACTTGCAACTCGATTCTGTAGTGTAACTGGTGCTGGGTGCATTCAATTTAAACTCCATTTCGACAAACAGCAACAGAAATCTAAATCTATAGCCAGACGAGAGCATCATTTACATATTCACCCCTGTTATAACGTGAAAGTGTACTTATAATAAGATATTGTGCATGGACATGTCAATACATTCGCACCCAATCCAAGAGAACAGGGAGAGGCTGGCCGTTGATACTGGGAAATCAAATAATTTGACAAAGTGAGGTTGCCTTCATTGAGAAAACAGAAAATATGAGCCATAACGATTTCTAAAGTGTCAAGAAAAGTTCACCATTTTTGCTACTTTAATGTTGCCTATCAGTTTTTACTCATTCCTCAACCATGCAAAGTGTAACATTGTATCATTTAAATATGCGCAGCCATTACCTGTAGCGTTGAAAAAAAATTACAGTAATAATCTATACATCATGGCCCGGTTTCACAGACAGGGCTTAGCCCAAGTTCAATTAGGACATTTAATTATTTTTTATAAACATACCTTAGAAAAAGGCATCTTAAGACAAGACATGCTTTAAGATCAGTCATGGCAGGTTTCTTTTAGTTGAAAAAGTTTAGTCTAGGACTAGAGTTAAGCCTTGTCTGTGAAACCGGGCTATGATGTATACGTCTAAACTAAAACTAGCACAACAAAGACTGAAAAAGACAATCCATAACAATAATAACCAGATTTGTCAAGAGGTAATCCAGTACCTGAGAGCAGGTCATCGCTGCCGGAGTCACACAGACGTTAACCAAGGGTTTGCATTGCATTGTGGGAGCACCAATATGTCCACCGTTATGCTGCAGGAAGGTCATCAGAGTGTGGTGAGGTTTTCTGCCAGGTAATATAGGCTGTATCCATTACATACGATACAGCAGAGGTTACAAAGCGAGGACAGCAGGTGATACAGCCACAGCCGACCGCTCAGCTTTTTATACTTGGGGTCTGTCTCACAGAGCTTGGCGTATGCTTCCCGATTGGACGAGAGTCCGATGTCCTGCCCCAACCCACAGGCCTGCTCAATTAGGTGCATGTCTGCCATGATTTCCGAGGTCATCTGACCAAACCACTGGGCATTCACTGCCGCCACAGTCACACAGACGAAAAAAATGAAGATCTAGGGGGGAAAATTAATCAATCTGTCAATTTTGCAAGGCTTTCTTTTCTTCATTAAAGAAAGAAAATAATCATTTGAATAATGCCTCGGTCACAATTTTCCATGCATTTATAATAGATGTGGACCGTGGATTATTGTGATGTTTCTATCAGTCATTCTCATTCTGACGGCACCCATTCACTACAGTGCATCCATTGGTGAGCGAGTGACGTAATGCTAAATTTCTTCAAATCTCTTCAGATGATGTAACAAACTAATTTACATCATGAGAGACCAGAAGGATTTGGAATGACATGTTTTTGAGATATTTTCACCAAATCTGGGAGCTGTACGGTATGTTTTAGATACCTGGAAGGCCTCTTTGTCATCCAGCATGTTACTAGGATGGTACAGCGCAAAGATGGTGAGGTTGAAGAAAGCGCAGGCTGAGCCGATATGCAGGTAAAACGGGAAGAGCCGGCTCTGGATGAAGCCAAACGTGTGCCGGTTTAGATGGTTGTCCATGACAAAGCCTGAACAAAATAAAGAAAGAAATTTTAAGTTAACCTTAATGACCT
Source organism: Enteromius afrohamiltoni (assembly GCA_034779775.1). Lineage (NCBI taxonomy): Eukaryota > Metazoa > Chordata > Actinopteri > Cypriniformes > Cyprinidae > Enteromius > Enteromius afrohamiltoni. The sequence goes on along the minus strand of JAUYWG010000057.1, from coordinate 7,130,766 downwards.
CGGCTATCATAAGCCTTGTTTATAACAAACATAGTTTCACATATAAACTACCCTCCTGAAAAATAAGAACACTTAATAACTTAAACCTCCAAAAATAGTAGGCCTACCTGTTACGGATATAAAATATATTCTAATGTTTTCAGACATTTAACTGTATGTCATTACAATTAAATAAAGGCATCATGGTTTCAAACCATATTAAATGCAATAAGCAGAACTTTAGAGTGTGTTTTTTAATTGACAATGTATGAACGTTGATTATACAGATCCAATTCTAAAGAAGTACTTTGCATGTGCAAAAAAATAAATAAATCGTATACTTCTTTAAGGCTTGACATAATATTATTAAACATCATGATTTAAAACGTGCAGCTTTATTATGCATTGATGCAACGTAAAACCTAAACTAAAAAAATCTAGAAATGTTTTAAAACAGATAACCTGCGCTACAATCATTCTGTTAATGATCCGTCACCAGTGAAAAACAGTGACCACACCTACCTGATATGAAGGTGACCCATATCTGCATTCCCCAGAAGGTGGAGAGAAACATGAGGTGAAGGAGTTTGGCAGTGACGGGAGGCTCTCTGTCTGTAGACATCGTCACAGGCGCACTATCGTCTTTCACCTCCCTCACTCTGTGTGACACAACAAATGTCATCGGCCTTATTGTTCTTACATCACACAAGATTTATGTAAGGTTTGGAAGTCATAACAGTTTTAATGTCTCAAGTCAGGTGCAAAACGTGATGCACACGGCAAAACACACACCCTGCCTTATAAACAAAAGAGGTAGAGGCAATCTCCCTTTCACCCACATGGCATACCATAATAGAACAAACCTTCTTAAATAAGATCTGCCACCTAATGTAAATCATATCAGACACACTGACTGCAAACTACTAACAACGCAGTGAGACAAACAGACAATACTCTTAAAAAACAACTTAAAATATTTACAATTCTGTCACAGTCATGCGGTTCCAAATCAAGAATGACAACAATTTTCAGGGTTGCCAGATCTGAGTAACAAAACTATCCCAGTGACCCTGGAGAGACCGAACATCAAAACTTAACTACACAAATCAGGATATAAACAAAATCAATGCATAGGAATTAATTAATAATAATAGTAAAAAAGTAATAATAAAAAAGCTCAACTATATACGACTAGCACCCTTTCCCTTCACAGCAAATTGAAATTAAATATTTCAATACAAGCATCTCATTAAAATACTTGTTGTATCTCAATTTTATCTTGGCAACCCCAGTCACCATTCACTGCTTTTGTTTGGAAAAGTGTGCCAGGAAAATTAAATATGACAGAGATTGTCAATCTAACATATTTTATAGAAAGACATGGTGGGGGGCAAATAAAGAACAAAGTTTTGGGTGAACTGTCCCTTTAAGAATCGTAAGCGTCTGTGAACTGCTTTGATTCACTACTAACGCCATGTCCAGAACGTGAGCTGTGTTTTAAACGTACTACGCTGCCTAACTAGACTGCATCTTTGGCTCCGTCTGAGCTCACTAGTTGTTGAGATACAGCCATGGCGTCCTCGAAAGCTTCCCATTATACACTGGAACACAGTAAGAGAGGAAAATACTTTCCTGTTTAAATTGGCACCAACTTACAAGCTCTCGCAGCGCGTCATTTCTGTTGCGTCATGTGAAAGCTACACCTGGGTTATGATAGAGTGGATATCATAACTGCTACATGATGTCGATGTACTTACCAGACGATCACCCGTGACTATGTGAATCGTCGGTGGCTGGTTGCGCGTCACGGCCAGTAGCAACACCATAAATGTACGATGAAAGGGGAACCGGTTTGCAGCAGCACTAACTCTCGGACTGGTGGGCGGGGTTTCTGCGCACTCGGCATTCAAAGCGGTCGGAGCGGTTTTGGTGGGCGTGGTTTGTGTATGTCGTTGTTATCGCTGGGCGTGGTTTACTACACTGGTGGGCGTGCTGCGTGGAGAGAGGTTATCTTGGTAATAATTGATGAACAGAAATCTGTTTCTTGTACATTTACAAACACACACACACGTTGAACCGTTTAAATGGTGGAACAAATATTTTATTGTTTTATATACAGTTGCTATTTATAAATGCAAATCATAAAACCTAATAACATTTCTTAAATTAACCTCCAATACTTATAGAAAACCCATTCAGAACATAAAGGGTGTGAATAAGCAAAATCAGTGACAATAATAGCCTATAGATGAAGTAGAAGAACAGTATAGCCATGTTATGAAGATTTACCAAGAAAGACTTTATATAAAAATACTAGTGTTTGACTTGTTTACTTCTAATAATAATAATACAGCAAAATAAGTAATATTTTGAAATATTTTTACTATTTAAAATAACTGGTTTCTGTTTGATAATATTGAAAATGTAATTTATTTCTGTGACACAAAGCTGAATTTTCAACATCATTAGTCATGATCCGTTAAAAATCGTTTTAATATGCTGGTCAAGAGACTTGTATTATTATTATCATCAATATTTTAAAAAAGTATTTTTCAGAAGTCTTTGATGAATAAATAGATCCAAAAATCAATATATATATATATATATATATACACTTAAAAACTTTAAAAATCTTGGTTTTATTTAAAGCATGGTTTTATTATCAGTAATATTACTACAACTTGTAGTATTTTTGTATGTATTTTTTGACAAATATTTGCAGAGGTTTTGTAAACACACACACACACACACATTTGATATGTGAGACCAGTTAACTGATAAAGTCCTTCATTATAGCTGCTCTGACTGTAAATATTCACAGCATTCACTCTCACTGTGGCTTTATAGGGCATGTTCAAACTCGTGGATTAATTAGTGCTCAACGTGTCACTGGTTTGTATTTAATGGGTGTAAATGAGCAGAGGACATGCTAATTCTCTCGGGCGCTTTCTTCACTGTTGTCTTGCTGCTTTGATGAACAATTGTTCAGGGCACAAGATTACAGCAACTACAGCGTGTACTGAAGGAGAACAACATCAGTGATTCCTAAAAACAAGCAAACATATGTGAGTGTGTTTATAAATGTGTGAAAGGAAACATTTGGTGATACACAAAAAAATAAGCTTTGGCAGGTTTGCGGGCACAAAATAGATATCTCTATCCTTTTAGGAACATCCTCCTAATTTCCAGTATAGCAGTAATATATAGAGGAACAAATGTCACCTTTATGGAAATTTGCTCGTGCCTCTGGAGGGGCAACAAACATGTTTTTTAGATATAAAATACTAACATGTTTTTTAGATATAAAATACTAAGTGATAACACTAATGACATGTCAAGATCATATACAGAAGAAACCTGTCAGTTTCACAGACACCACAGGGCAAAGAAAAGATATGAAGGCTTTTGTGAAAATAGCATTCAGTCACTAGAGGGAGACATGGTCAACGGTGCATATATATATATATATATATACATATATATATATATATATATATACATATATATATATACACACACTCTATACACTACCGTTCAAAAATGTGGGGTCAGATATTTAAGATATCTAAAGATTTTTAAAGATGTTTCTTCTGCTCATCAAGGCTGCTTTTATTAGATTAAAAATCCAGAAAATATTGTGAAATATTATTTCAGTTCAAAATAAGTGTTTTCTGTGTGAATATATTTTCAAATGTAATTTATTCCTGTGATACAAAGCATCATTACTCCAGTCTTTCAGAAATCATTCTAATATGCTGATTTATTACTAGAATTATTAACAGTTGTGCAGCCAAATATATTTTTGGGATTCTTTGATGAATAACAAGCAAAAAACAACATAATTTACCAAATATAAAACATTTTCTAAAATGTAAATCTAAGCTGTGACTGTTTTTAATAGATCCTTGGTTAATAAAAGTATTCATTTCTTTCAAAGAAGAAAGAATAAAAATGTTCTGATCCCAAACTTTTGAACAGTAGTGAAACAGTAAACTACTGTAACAGAACATTGTTATCCATTTTAAATAAATGCTTCTCTTTTTAATGTTTTAATGATCAAAGAATCCTAAAAAAACTATTAAGCAGCTCAACTGTTTCCAACTCTGATAATAAAACATCAGCATATTAGAATGATTTCTGAGAGGATCGTGTGACGCTGAAGACTGGAGTAATGATGCTTTGTATCACAGGAATAAATTACATTTTAAAATATATTCACACAGAAAACACTTATTGTAAATTGTAATAATATTTCAGTTTTTTCTGGGTTTTTAATCTAATAAAAGCAGCCTTGATGAGCAGAAGAAACATCTTTAAAAACCTTACCTAGCCCAAACCTTTGAACGGTAGTGTATGGTATTGAGCGGTTACCAGAGAAATCCAGGGGTATTCGGCAATGTGACCTTCCGCTTGAATTGCTTGGTTTTGTTGTATATTCTAGCCCATGCTGGACCCAGTCATCCATAAAATGATAACATATGTGCAGAATCTGGAGGAGAAAGACCTGAAAGACAAGGTAAGGTACCTGCATGTTAAAATTTGAATAGCTTTCAAAGATTTTTCACACATATTACAATGTAATGTTTTTGTACCCTCATAACTGAAAGTACATTCAGTGTTTGTTTTTTACATTACCTAATCCTTTTAATTGGCTTTTTTTTAAAGAAATACCATGTTTTAAATGATTAAAATGCCATCCTGTTTAAAGTTTCTGTAATGCCTTTGTCTCTGTCTTTCCCTCTGAAGCGTTTGGTGAGTATTCCAGAGCTCTTGTCGGCCATTAAGCTCCTCTGCATGCGTTTCCAGCGGGAGCTGGTGAACGTTGTGGATGACCTTCGGCTGGACATCCTTCTTCGAATGCTCAAGACGCCCCACTTCAGTGCCAAGATGAACTCCCTCAAAGAGGTTCAAATTCTTTCCACATATTAGTGCTCTGGAGCTTAAAGTTCACGCCTGAGTACTTCCCTCATGTTGACGGCTTTGTGCTCCGATAGGTCACCAAACTTATTGAAGAAAGCACAGTTTCCAAGACTGTGAAGAACGCCATTGACACAGACAGACTCCTGGACTGGCTAGTAGAAAACTCTGTACTGTCAATAGCTTTGGAAGGTAAGGAAAGTCACTGATTCAGTTTGACATATTGGACCTGTTAGTCTTCCGCTTTTTGGTTTGGGTTTACCAACAGGCCTGAGAGACCAAAAAAGTAATCATTTTAGTATTGCAGCCCGCAACTTCTCAACTGTGCTGAAGATATGCATCCTCGAGGTCAAGCGACACGAACCAGTTTAATGATTTGAAACCACATTGCTCATTCAAAAACAAATGACTGGAAAGAACTGAAAAATCTGACCAGTCTGGTTTCTACAAATTTCACTTCTAAATATCGATTGATACGAAACATTTCATTGTGATGATGGTTTATCACCCAGCCCGTAATATAGCATTCAAAGCAGTGCAGCGGAGAGTACGGTGACAAGTCTGTTCATATTTTTGGATGGTAACCGAAGGCATGAATGTGTGCTGTGTATGTGGACGCTCACGCTTTCACACTGAGCCAATCATCTATGTGTTAAAATGTAGCGAAGCCAGAATCTCAAAACTGTTGCTTTGTGCCTAAAACCTTTTCACCTCACCCACTCATTTGTGTCATCTCTTTATTCATTTGTCTTTATTCGACTCATTGTCTCTTCTCTCTTTGTTCTGTTTGCGTTCCTCTAGACACTTTCCTCTCTTTCACTTTAATGTCTGTTTGGTTTAACGTTCTCTTTGCACTCTTTCTGTTTCACTTTGCCTTTTTTTCACTTGTGCTCTCTCTTTAATTTTTCTGTTATTGTTTGAGTAATGAGAGAAGCATCTGTTTGGAATTGTATAATAAATGTATTATTGATGTATTTATTGTTAATAATATGTTTGTTTTTTTTTTGTTTTTTTTGGAGGATGCCTTATAAAAATACCAATTTTAAAGTTGAGATTTGTTTTTTTGTAAAAGTCTGTGATTTTAGTAAACAGGATGACAAGGGATGGAAATCTTCAAAACATCAGTGGGTTTATGATGCAGCTTGTCTCCTCATTTTAGGAGAATATATATGTTTTATTATAGAATAATGTTTTAGCTAACACTTCATTTTAAGGTGTCGTTGTTACATGCACTTACAATTGTAATGACAATAAATGATGCATTAATTACATGCGAGACAAACCCTAATCCTCACCCTATAATGGTACATGTAGTAAATTAATATTACTCCGGATTTAAATGTATAATTGTATTGTAACAAGGACACCTTAAAAGAAAGAGTACCCTGTTTTTATTAAAAACTAAATGAATAAAAGGAAATATTCTCTTTGTGTGTGTGTGTGTGTGTGTGTTCGCTGCAGGAAACATTGACCAGGCCCAGTACTGTGACAGAATAAAGGGAATCATTGAGCTGTTGGGCAGTAAGCTCTCGTTGGATGAGCTCTCTAAAATATGGAAGATACAGGTGAGCTGCATGACTTTCTGCTGTTGTTTCTGGGAAATGTACTGCTCAGAAGGCTCTCAGATGTCTTTGAATAAGAACTAAATGAATAGACAGCATTTCAACTGGTGTCCATCCACATGCCCATAGATTGAAGTTGTGAACAATCTTAAGAGTAAAAAGTACTGGGATTTCCTGTTTAAAGCGGCCCCTGATTTACAAAAACAATAACAGTTCCTGTGATCTCAAGATCACTTAACTGTCACTCACGTATTAAAAGTTATCAGAACAAATACCTCTTTCTTTTTTAAATATCACAAGAAGACTTGAGTAGATTTACAGTGAGACACATTTTTGTAAGCATATGTTCACAGGATCCGGAGTTTTGCTTCAGAATAAAAGTGGTGTGGACTGCAGTCTAAATTCAGAGGATCTTGTTCAAGTGTAGTAATTAGGAAAGAAGTAGAACAGTACCATTGTTGTACAATATTCAGTTCGATTCGTTTTACGTTCCTACGTTTATATTTAGGAGGATGTTATTGGTGGTACAGAAAAAAAAATACTTATATATTAAATAATAATATATGACTATTACTGTCATAGGAATAACAACAGTATACAAATGTTGTTATTATTATCATATTTGTTTGTAATTTAGGCTGAGACAGTTCTCCACAATTAAATAAAGGGTTGAGTCTCTTTAAAAGTTCAGGTACTTTTTTTTTTTTTTTTTTTTTTTGCCTCAAGGTGCTTTTTGTAACTTTTTGACCCTACTAAAGCAGAAAAATACAATAATATGTAGATATTTAAGAAAGTAAAACAATTTTGAATATTGATTAGATTAGAAGGATTTAACTTGTCGCTTATAAAATGTAATATTAATATATATAATAGGTATCTTAATATTGAGATATCATATTTTCTAAATACCTTCATGGAACATGATCTTTACGTTCTATCCTAAGGATTTTTGTAAAATAGAAAAATCAATAATTTTGACCTAAACAATGTATTTTTGGCTATTGCTAGAAATATACCCCAGCGACCTCGTCCAGGGTCACATATATATATATATATATATATATATATAAGCAAATATTTTCAGCCTGATATTACAATGTAATTAAAATATTTTTCCCCATTTATCTGCTCTCCCTAAGTATTCAGACCCATTACAACAACATTTAAAATTTAGCTCAGATGCCTCCCATTTGTCATTATGAAGTACAGAGTGCAGATTGAGTGGAAAAAAAAAACAAAAAACAACTGTAGTGTCAGTCTGCAACATTGAAGTGGGCCTGAGCACTTTCTGAATGCACTGTGTGTGTGTGTGTGTGTGATGAAATTCCATTTAAAATCAGTTTATTTAGTTTGGTTATCCTGTACATGTGCACCATATTGACAAGCATCATGTTTTGTGTGCAGGCTGGTCAGTCCTCCACTGTGATAGAGAACATCCATACCATCATCGCCGCTGCTGCCGTCAAGTTCAACTTTGACCAGCTCAGCCACCTCTTTGTCCTCATACAGAAGGTAGGTCTTATCTATCTTCCTCTGGACTCTTTCATCTTTATGAGCTGTTACTGACTGTGCTTTGTGTGTTTTCAGAGCTGGGAGGTGGAGAGTGATCGCGTGAGACAGAAGCTTCTGAGTCTGATTGGACGGATCGGCAGGGAGGCTCGCTCTGAGGCAACCACAGGAAAGGTAAATGCCATATATATATATATATATATATAAATATAAATATGCGTATATATGTATATTTTTAAAACTCAGACCACCTAATTTTTAGATGAGATCATATTAGAACATAAAATTATATGTAATAGATTACAATATTAAAATTGTGTTTAATGTTTATTATTGCATAAAAGATTTATATTATGCATTCTTATTTTTCTATAGTTGACAGCAGATTTTAATGTGTTACATGCTATCACCTATAATACTTAAAAAAGAATTTGGTTCAGTACCATTTGTTTTAAGAAATAAATACTTGTATTCAGTGAAAATGTATTCAATTTGTCAAAAGTGACAATACATTTATCTCAAGAATAAATTATATAATTTGTAATGATATTGAACACTGTTATGGTTTTATGGTATTTGAATCAAATAAATGCAACCATTGTGAGATACTAATCTAAAACGAGATATTTGGAGCATGAGAAGAAAACTGAGACTTGTAGTAAAAGCACAGTATCTGTGTTTTTTGTGGCTTCTGTTTCAGGTGTTGGAGGTATTGTGGGAGCTGGCACATCTCCCCACCCTTCCTACCTCTCTAGTGCAACAGGCCTTGGAAGAACACCTCACCATCCTCAGCGACGCATACGCCGTCAAAGAAACCATCAAGAGGAACTACATCATCAAATGCATCGAGGACATCAAGAAGGTGAGCTGATATCTCAATTCCCAAACCCCAAAATCTAGAGACTATTTCTCACTTCACCTGTAGTGTATGAACAGATTTAGATGAATAACCAAGATGAATGTGATTTTTTTTTTTTTTTTATTATTATTTTTTTTTTACATAAATATTATTTGTTGTTCTGTCATTATGGAAAGTCACTGTCTGGCTTGCTTCTGGTGGTCTGAATTGGAGTGAGGGTTCCTCACTCTTACACACGTCTCCTGTAGTACTCCATCTGCTTTATGCTCCTTCCTGAAGATCCATACTCAGAAGATTATGGACCGAAAATGCAAAATATGCACCCATGCTCAAACAGCAACACAATGACACACATTCTCGAGCTTCCTGGCTTCTTTTTCAGTCTAGAATCTGTGCAGCGGGCTATTTTAAGAGCTGATCTGGGAGTATAAAGGTGTTGTTCTGTCTCTGGCGCTAGATGTATATTTTTGGCAGTCTAGTTTCAGCTTGCCTCATCTATCACACACACACACACATACACACACACAGGCATTTACTTTGCTAAGTCTTTTTGCGCTTCAGCCTCTGATGTGATGTGAGTGCAGCGTCTGCCGCATAAAGCCTTAGTGGCGCTCACTGAATACTGAAAGTTTATGTCTTTAGATGCAAATACAGGAGGATTCAAAGTCTCCCAGCGATACACAGGTCTCTTTTCTTACTGGCACCTGGGGCAAGAAGAAACCGAGCTCATTGGCTAAAGTAAGAGAAGACCCACCCCTTTAGTTTATAAAACTGACCAATCATAACTCAGCCTGACTCTCACATGAACAGAATTTGATTTGCAAACTGATGATTGCCACTTGATTCACTGGGACGGACTGTAAACATATGTGTGATGTACAAAGGGCACTTCTGAGGGTTTGATCTTCACATCCAAATATCTATTGGGAAAACTAATGACCTTTTGACTATTGGCTTTAATCTTTTGTTGGACTATTTGAAACTTTTGGAAATCAGAGACACTAACCAATGCTTGGGTTGTTCAATGGGTCAATGATGTGATGCTAATTTCTTCATCCTGTCCTTTTATTAAAACTAATGCAGTAATATAAATATGTGTCTTTCTGAATTCAAATTCGTTGTGATGTTTCTGTGGGGGGAGGCATATGAAGATAAAAATGTCAGGCCTGTATAACTTTCCTGATATCAATATTAAGAAAAAGGCTTTATGAAATGAAGACGTCTCTTGCAGAATCTGTGAAAATGTGAAACATTGTAACAAAATAAGAGATTATACAAAATGAATAGCAAAAAAACAAAACAAAAAAATGGCAAAAAAGTATTCAAATAACCCTCTCAAATAGTTTAAGAATGCTTGGTTCATAATACACAATTTTAAAAAGGTTCAAACATTCATAGATGCTCCCGAAGGAAACTGGGGGGTGAAAACTTTTTACATTTGAAGATCAAGGTAAATTGTACTTAATTTGTCTTCCGGAAACATGCAAGTGTCTTTTGTTGCTTCCAAAAGGCAGTACTATATGGGGGGAAAAAAGGAAATTTCAACAAAATAAGAACACTTTAACTTATTCATCCTGTTCAAAAGTTTTCATACCCGCTGCTATTAATGCATCTTGTTTCCTTCTGGAGTTTCTCTGAATGTTTGAATCTGTTATAATAGTTATGTTTGAGTCCCTAAACAATGGATATCAAAATCATACAGTCACTATTGGAAAGGGTTCAAATATGCAAAAGATGCTGGAAAACTGAATAATCTGCAGGACCTGAAGGACCCAGTATAACTGTTCAGAACAAACAAGGGACTCATGAACAATACAAGAAAACAGTCATAGATCATAGAAACGGTCAAGGAACCACACAAAGTATCCAAGGGACAAATTCACAAACTTTTGAGGGGGGATTATTTTTAAAATGTTTCTATTTATGTCTTGTGTAAAATATCTATAATTAATAAAAAACATGCATTTTGTCTAATCCCTTATTTTGTTAAAAGTTTTCACATTTTTACAGATTCTGCCCAAACTTTTGCATAAAACTGTATGTCAAATGGTGCAACCAACATACCTAGAGAGAAAAACACAATGTTTTAAAACAAAATGATATCATAGCGTGGACCCCAGACCCTCATGACTCAGGGTCAAGACGTCTCTCAAATATATATGCTAATTTGACCATTTTATGACAAGACCGGTTCAGGTTGTAAAATGTCATGTGGTGCGTTACATTTAGAATATAGTAAATGTTTGAATTTTGAAATTTAATTTGATTATTTTGTTACTTTGGTTGTACCACAAGACATTTTTAGAGTTCTTAAATTTTACCTTTTTCTTGAAAATTGGAAAAAATGTAAATTACCTGTATGAAAGTTGTGGACCTATTTAAACGTCATTGACCCAGATGGAGGTTACCGTATTCCATGAAGGCATCATGTGTGTTATGGTTGATGTCACAGTGTGTTTGTTCTTGTGTTGTAGTCGTCTCAGCAGACTAACCCTCAGACTGTGTGGGTGGTTCCAGCCTTGCGGCAGCTTCATGAGATTACACGGTCTTTTATCAAACAGACCTACCAGAAACAGGACAAGGTACAGTGTCCAGACAGACCTCCTGGCCTATTCATTTCTCTTGCAAGTGGTGCTACATAAACTAGGAACCAAATTTTTCATGCTTTAAATGGCTATGATTATATTTTACTTCATGTTGTGTCCTCTATCAGAGTATAATTCAGGACCTGAAGAAGAACTTTGAGATAGTGAAGCTGATCACTGGCTCTCTGGTGTCATGTCATCGCTTGGCCGTGTCCGTCGCAGGATCCAATGGTCTCTCTGGGTCCACGCTGGTTGATGGGCGGTACACCTATCAGGAGGTGCGCAGCCACAAGTCCACTATCTTTTTGTGACACAAGACATTTAATCATTGTTTATAGTACAGCTCAGTCAAAAGTAGACTTTGCTGATAACAATTACTAAGGTGGGAAAAAAGCTTGTTTTAAAGTAATGTAAAACAGTGCAAAGCTAATATTAATCATATAAAATATTTGATTAATATAAAAAGCAGTTCAAAAACAGCAAATGAAATATGCATTCTTTTAATCGTCTACAACAGTGGTTTTCAACTGGTTTGGCCTTGGGACCCACGTTTTCCCATGGTCACCACATATATATATACTTTTGTGAGATACTGTGT
>JAUYWG010000057.1:7073862-7118657 GCA_034779775.1 Enteromius afrohamiltoni | reverse complement strand
ATATATAAATTTATTTGAAAGAACATCCTTTTCCTTTTTTTGATGACTGATAATAGATATTAGTTAAGTTGTTGAGTTTTTAGAGATATTAATAGGCTAATGTTGTCAAAAAGAGAAAGCCAAAGAGAGTGAATGTTCTCTTGAAGCAAGGATGTCACAAGGAGATGACTGCTGAACAAGGTAGTATCATAATGTGCCGGCATCATGTTACAGGGAGAGACTGGAAGCCGTTAATGTTCATCGGGAGCAGATGGATGATTGTTTTCTATAGCATATGTTCCTCAGCCATAAATCCACTCAACCCAACCAATAAACAATAAGCACCGCCATAAAGAGCAGGAAAAGCTCCATTATTAGAGGTTCCCTACATATGATCAAAGCCAAAGTCAATGTCACCGACGGCAAAGCAGTCTGTAGATGAGTTAAATTATTCATTTTAATGACTGCTAATTATGTGACATCCGTACACTTTCAGTACAGTGAAAATACAAATGCAGAAATATACGGTCGACTCGTATAAAAGGGCACAAACATGTTCAGAAGGCCACAAATATAACTAAAAAATAGTTAACCTAAACTGTACTGATAACAAAAGTATGTCCATAATTAGCAAAGCATGTTTAAAACAAATACTAAATACATTCACAAAGTGTGCCAGGCTTATAGAAATGATTTTAGTAGCTAAAATATCTCTTTAAATACACCTCAAAAATAAATCACTATGCTGGATATTAAGACATTTAGTGTTGAGGTAGGCAACAATCACAACGTAGGAAAATAATCATCGGTAGCTCTTATTTTAAAAAACTATATATAATGCTCAACAGATCATTATACAAAGTACTCTAATTGGTTTCATTTGAATGTACACAAATTGACTGTTAAGCAGTATATATTCTTTAAACGGATCTAAGCATGTGTTAAAGCTTAGAAACAATAAGGGCCTTTAGTTTCTTATCTATGTCTTCTTTAACATATGTGACATATATGATATATGACAAGGGAGCTGAACACTGAGCTGGTGTTTCTTTGTGAAATAAAGAGTATCCGCCCCATATATTCATTTACTTCAAAAGGGCAGTAGAGTTTTTGAGCTGTTCTGTTGGATTCAGTGTCTTGCAGTCTTGCAGATTTTGTCATAGACTTCAGGAAAAGCATCTTCACAGTTGAGCTGCTTTCTGAGTTTATGATACAACGTGCCATCAAACATTTCCCAGAATTCCTGCCGTTCCATGTATACATCAGCATACAGCATCTGGAAGCTAGAAAAAGAAGGAAGGACTTGTGTTATACCCTACAGTATTATTTCAGCAGTTACTTTTAAAATTATACTGACCCATGAACGTCTCTGACGAACTTCTCCAGCTGCCGTGTGGAGGATCTGGCCTCAAAGTGTTTGACTTTGGGCTCCCCGTACGCTCCAATATCAACATACAGTTCATCTTCATCTCCTTTAGGATGCACCATTCCTGGCTGGTTGGGCAACACGAAGGGACAAAGCCACAGAGGGTACACCTACAACACACAACAGGGAAGTACATCCGATCGCTTTCAAGATTCTCAAACAGCAATATTGTGAAATATCATTTTTGACAGCTTTGGAAAGCTGAATTGCTTCATCGTTACCTTTATCTAGTTCTCTTTTTTGATCAATTTAATGCATCCTTGCCGAATAATAATAATAAAACATCTCTTTACTTTTCTAAACATGGACATTGTTCTGTTTTGGCTGCTCTAGAAATATTCAGCTTTTAGTCATAAAACCAGGAAGAGTTCGCTTTTCAAGCCATGCATTCCCCAAAGAATTTCTAATGGGTTTTTAGAATAGCAGCTTTCGATTTTTGAGTAAAATATGGTCTGTGGCGAACATTCCTGGAACAGACGGACACATTTTGATCTCCAATAGAAGACATTTTGATGCCTGCTTTCACTTGAAATTAATATACTATTGCTCACTGAAGCTTTATGATGTTTTTAAATAATAATGTATATTTATTAATCATCAAAACAGAAAACGTATTTAAAAAGCTGTATAAATGTATGGTATTAGCTATCAGTGTTTGTGTTTGGATGGCTTACATGTATGTCCTCGTGGAAGCGTAGGATGGCGGACTTGACGTGCTTCATAGGGACCAGCATGTCCTGCACCACATGGTGCTGCTCGTACAGTTTGCGGATAGTCTCTCCCTGAGTGAGCTTCAGTAGAGAGATCTTAGGAGGAACCATCCAGCCAAACACGTACCTGAACAATGGGTTATTCCCAAATGGAATGATGTCCTAAAAACGGACAAGGAACGATGGATGTAAAACACTATGAAAAATGACCAATCAACACTTTCAGTTATTAAAGGAAATGTTGTCTTCACGTTAAGAAAAGTCATGTTTCACAGCCAGACACTCCTTCTGACCTTAGCTGCATAATTTATTGAATAATGTTAGACTAGCCCTGCAACTCAACAGACAACGCACACTTCCTGAAGCTAATGGATGGCTTTAGTGGATATAATGCAGCAAAACTGTGTGCAAGTATGTTTGAAAGTGAAAGAGAAGGGTTAAGAGAGAGAGAAAAGTGGCTTGATTAAGATGGAAGAGAAGGATAATACTCTTCCCTATAACTATGCATTATGGGACAAGTGAAAAATGCTATAGCTAATGGAACCATAGAGGAGGAAGTGCACGTCTAAGTGTCTCAAACTCTTGATACACTTTAAATGTACACCACAAACCAAATTGAACGTTAGAACTTGTAAAAGTTCTTTCTTAATAACATCAAGAATATAAGATGCAATACAAGTGAACCAATCATAATACAATACTAATCATAACTAAACTATTCACCTAACGGTGGGCTAGAATAAATTAAATGGTTGCATTAAGGGATACTTGTTGAAAAATAAAATTGATTAAGGAATAGTAAAGACATCTCTGAAAATGTAGATTAATTAATGCATGTCGATAAATTTGGCATCGTACGATGTCTAATGTGAAACATCGCGATGGACGATGGCATTGTCGTCGTAGGCGGTGGTTGTTGGGGGGGGAGGGGTTGAGTTCGCGCGTGCAGGTGAGAGAGGTTTGAAATGAGCTCGCGGTCTCCGTTTCTTCGCATGTACATCTGTTTTCCTCTCGCGGAAATTATTTACCGCGCTCGCTTATTAATTGCCGCCATAGATGAAGTGTGTTTTTCGCGAGCTGGTTGTTGTTGCTGCGGCGGGGTTCAATATGAAGCTGAGGCTCAGTGTTGCCAACTTTTTTCAATGAAAAGTAGCTAAAGCCAGCTTGAAGTCACTAGATGTCAACTATACGTCAATTTGCATATTCATTACGTCAGTGTGTCATATTATCTTGCTTCTCTGTAGTCACATAATGTAATTTAATGCACCCAAATTCTTAATATAACTGTGTTCACTGATGTATTTAATGGTTTCTGTTGTCAGAAAAACGGAATGAATATGAAGTAGTGACTGAAATGCACCCAATTATTAGGTTAAACTAGCTCTACCTTACAAGATGTTAATCTTGATGTATAATCAAGCCGTTTTAAAATCAAATACACAAAAGATATAGACAATGGCTATGCTGTGATTTTGGCTCCATTTATACATGCTTTTCACCACAAATAACCTAAACAAAATACCCCTTATATAACCTTAAGACTAACATATTGATACAAACATCCCAAAAACCTTAATTTAGATTTTACTTTAAGACTTAAGTTCAACAGCAAACAAAAAAACCCCACACGTATTTAAATGGTAGTGTACGTGGTTTAAAACTAAGAGGCGAGATCATTTGACGTCAATGACTTGAAGACGTCATTGACGTGAACTTGAAGATAAAGTAAATAAGATGATAATTTAGTTGTTGTGTTGAGAGAATTTTTCCAGAGTGATTTACTTGTAATTCCCAGAAGATGCTGCGGGTGTGTCTGTGGTAATAGTGCCGGAGAGGAATGTACTCCACTGCAACACGCTTCTGCTTCAGGAAGCCCTCCACATGCCGAAAGAACCACGGCTTGTAATAGTAACCTATACAGTTAGTCTAATAGACAGAGAAAAACAGAGACAAAATTCAATGCTGGTGTTGGACACATGCACGGAAAGTTAGCCCCACAACGGCCAAACTAATTGCAACTGGGCCATAGAACAAGCAATGCAATCAGATTTGCATTACAGATATTCATTATCACCTTGTCAGGCTCTGCATGATCTGTCATGGTGCCCGTCATAATCACAGCCTCGTCCCGAGAGTATTGCAGTCCCTCCACAAAATGGTTCTCCTTTTTGGCCGATTCCTCTGCAAACTTCTTGCAAATAGCATCCAGGCCACAAATAGGTTCATAGCGAAGCTTCACCCACTTGCGAGCTGGGATTATCCGGATCTCCGCCGCAACAAGGAAGCCCAAAGTACCGCAGGACCAGGGAACGGCGTAGAAGAGGTCGGAGTTCTCTTTCTGTGAGCAAGTTTTGAAACAACTGCTTTAACGTGTGTGTGTGTTTGTTTTACATCACCTGTAACAACGCCCTCACCTCAGTGCAGCGGACCAGACTACCATCAGCCAACACCAGCTCAAAAGCCACACAAATGTGCTGAAACAGGCCATAGATGTGAGATGAAGACTCAATGCCTGTTCCCATTACCAGCCCACCTAAACACAACATGAGACAATACAGTAACACTTTATATTATAGATTCATTCTCCATCCCTAATCCTGCTCAATACCTAGATTTACCAACCACATTATAGTTCATAGTGAATAAGTCTTTCCTGTTCTTACAGACATTTCTTGATGGGGGAAGACCTCTATCACAAAAAACTTTATAATATAACTGAATTAAATATTTAATATTATACTACTGAGAAGTTTTTAAATTAAATTAACTGTTTTCTATTTTATTGCATTGAAAATAGTGCTGTCAAATGAATAATCACATTACAAATATAAGCTTTTATATATTATACATCTATTATAAAACACAGGAAATAACTGACCTTGGATTATAAATGCATGACACTAAATTGCTTTTAGGAATGGTTTGTTATAAAAACAGTGCTAACAGCATCAAAGATATAGGAATCAATACATGTGGCCAGAAATATCTGCTAGCATTCAACACTTCACAAACACAACACACCTTTCCAATGTCTTATTACTAAGTACTGTGTCTCTACAGAGTTACAAATGAATTTAAAGGAGAGTCTGCGTGAAACATTTCTCTGCCGATGAGCGCTCTTTTCTGGGATCTATAAACACTTTCAGCAATAGGACCCGTATCCGCCCCTAATCTAATCTGCCTCATTGAAACAGGGACTATGCTCATCCATAACCTAATTATAAGCAGCCTCTGATGCACCACACACGGCATATAATATTGATCAGAGGAGAATGTTATGGTCCATTTAAAGAAAGCAAATATCTGCAAGTGCTCAGAGACATTAAACGAATCCCTTGTGGTGCACGCGGAAAGAAAGGGACAGATTATACAGGTCAGAGATGACTTACAGTCTTCATCTAAATGGAGAGAAGTGTTACTGTGTGCTGAATAGGAACTGTTCAAATGCATCTAGATGAGTTTGCTTGTGATCCGGGACTTGGTAACAAACAAGATGCACAGATGCAGAAGACAAATATTAAGTTCAGTAGGCGTTTTTGTTTATGTCTTTCGGAAAACCTACCAACTGTGAGGTCATCCAGTTCAGGCAACACAGGCAGCGTCCAGCCAATAGAGGTGAGCAGAGCGGTCACCTGACCCATGTTAGCCAAGGGCTCCACACGCACCACCTGGAAAATTAACAAATGCTTGATTTGTTGTTTATGACAATTATTTATGATTGTATAAACACTAATAAATCGTATATGACAAATTGTTTTGATAATGACAGCTCTCGGAGCATGGTCTTTAGCATGGTGGTGGATATGAGCATTTTGCTTTAGTTGTAGATTATTCCGGCAGGCAAGTAGAGTAACTTGCTACTGCCAATGCATATGGTGTTATTATGGTCCTGCTGCACAAATAGCACATAAAATGGAGCTGGGGAAGGTGCATTTACTCCAGACTATGCTAAATTTCATTCACATCTTGGATGGCCTGAGTGCGAGTACATTTTCAGCAAAAGTAGTTTTTTTGAGTCAACTATTCCTTAAACTTTAAACGAGTAGCCACCTGTCGTTTTGTGTCCACTTCCAGAATGTCCATCATGTTAATCATGATGTTCTTGTGCGTCTTCTTGTATTTTCCCACCCTGAGAGACACAGTCAGCCATCCTGGACGACCTGTGCACATGTGTTTCTTCCCTCCCTCTTTAGTCCATTCTCGCACCTGAAAATTTTAAAAAGTCATATTTTATAAACCAGATTACATCTAATCAAGTTTATGTTTATATACATTTCAATACTGATTCAGCAAAAAAAAAAAAAAAACACAATAAAATGACCAAAAGCAATTTTAATTGCAATAACTACACAGGTGCACCTGCCACAGTGCGCAGAATAGTAGGGGGCGTGCCAGTAACTTTCGCCACGCCCCCACTTTTACCAACCGCACTTTTTTTTTTTTTTTTTTTTACAATTATTTTTTTTAAAAGCAGAATTTCTTTAAAGAGACACCACCTACCTTTATAGATCAAGCCGTGGTATTCATGAAAATTATTTCTTATTTGTATCCATAACACGTTAGCGCAAAGACTATAGATATACAGAGACTATAGATACGAAAGCGACTTTGGCAATACTTAAGCATATGAAATATTGAGTTACACATGGAAGTATACTATGTAAAAGCATTCTCCAAGAAGAAGTTTTGCAGATACCTGTCTCTGAATATCTCTGACCCGCTGGTCGTGCTGCTTGGGCGCTGAGCACATCTTGAAGATGATCCACGCGCGCAGGTAATAGTACACGTCAAAGATGACGGATAAAGGCAGCAGAAAAAGACAAACGAAGATCCATCTCTGGTGCACTATCACGTACTCCAAGCCCTTCACCTTAATCCACACCAAAAACAAGACAACTAACGTGAACCCACCTAAATATAACAACGGATCCATTCCGGAAGCTTTTTAAATCACGGAATTACGACGCGCTTTAAAAACGCATTGAGCTTGCTGCTGCCTTTTAAATTGGACAAATGCTTTTTGTTTGCATTCACAAAAAAAACACATGCATTAGCACGATCTGACAAACTGCTGTTTAATGCGATTTCTCGTATTCCTCACGCGCACAGCTTCTCAGCTATATTTTGCACGCCGTTCAGGAACTTTAAGCACCGCCCACATCATGCGATGATTGGCCAGTAGCGCGTCAAATCAGATGACGCCAGTGGACGCTTATCATCCGTTCAGCCAATCACAAGAAAGAAACCCCGTCACACCATTGACTCAGTGAGATGTGTTCATTATTATACAGTAGTCCAGAAATGAGGCGACTAGTGACAGCAGTACAGTGATAGGCATAGAAAACATTATTCTAATACTCCAATATTAAAAGATTATTCCAGTAACCTACTATAACGTAAAATTGATTAAATGTTATTACACGGGATTATTAAAGTTGTTTCTGAGTGTAAACAATGAAATGGTTATAATTAATTTTATTGTTAAAATAATCAAACATGAACTATAATAGACTGCTTAGGTGAAATTTTGTGATGCTGGAATGTTTTTGTTCTACAACATTATAGAAGCAGGCCTAAATGTGAATTTTGAAGCTAAAAAATTAATACAACTACCACAGAGAGTTGACCTGCTTGACTGCTTTTAGTAACTAGTTAGCAATTTCATATCAAATAGAAAACCAAAAGTCACTGCGCTTTATATTGCAGAACTAAATGTGAAAACCTCTTCATGTTTAACATTAATGAAAAATGAAAATGTTGCCATCACTTAGCCTACTCATCCTCAAATTGTTTCAGATCTATATGATTTTAAAGGAATAGTTCACCCCAAACATAAATGACATTATGTCATAAATTACATATTAATTTAGTCAGGAAGATATTTTGAGGAAAGTTTATAATCAGACTGTTCTGGGGACATAATTGGCTTCCGTACTGTATATTTTTTTCCTACTACGGAAGTGACCGAAACATCTTGGTTGCAAACTTTCTTCATAATATCTACCTTTGTGTTCATCAGAACAAAGAAATGCATACAGTAACTACTGAGGGTGAGTAAATTTTGGGGTGAACTATTCCTTTAAATCCCCGGCTGAACACAAAATAACATATTTTGAACGCGTGTAACCAAACAGTTAAAAATTAAATTTTCATATAGTATCATACTTTTTCCTCCCGTACAATGGAAAATAGAGAAACTCAGACTTTGAGTGATGACAAGCAATTTTTTAAATAAAACAAAAACGTATAAAGAAAGATAGGCTGTAAAATCTCTATGACATCTGTGAGCAATGCTTTCTACATTTTTGTCGTCATGACAGGGCAGCACAAAGGGTTGAAGGTAAACTAATGTTTAGGGTTCACACTGATGCTACAAATGCATTTATCAACTGGATGTTCATTCAAACCAGTCCACATGGAGAAAATCTATCTGAAAAAGGTTAAGGATCACCATATAGCTAAATCTCTTGTCTGCTGCGTATAGGCTTTGTTTTGTTGGGAATCATTTTCAAATTCATGCCAATAAGCATCTGGCCTACAGACGGCTCTGGGGTGGGGCATGAACTCTAATGATGCTCTGATAATGATAGAGGAGTTTGACAGCAAAGCAGCTGCGCGCATTTAAGAGCATGGACTAAACCTGATGTGCGTGGACAGCGGCTACGATCGAGTGCATGTTACATTTGTGTAATGCACATTTTGTCTTTTTTATTTATTTATTTTTTACTATAAGTGCTCAAATCAAGACATTGGGTAGTATGAAGGTATTATCAGTCATAAAATGCGCACAGGATATGCAATTTCCTTTAGAAGTGAACAAATGCAGACAAGCCTCCGTTTGAGGAAGTTGATTCGCCCTGGAGTCTCGATATCATCTTGAAGCTGGACGATGCGCAACTAGATCAATGTTATGAATTTGCATTATGCCTTCACTACACCATGGCGCTATTTTTATTGGAGTATTTTTAATAGTCACCGGCGGCTCCACCGCTTTTCTAACTTCTAGTCAAAGTCGACTGCAGGCGTTCAGCATGTGCTGCGTGGTGCTCGGGGCGGTGATGCTCATATTAGGGCTCTTCTGGGCGATGAACGGCAAGAGAAACCCGGTGCCTTATAATGAAGAGTACAGCCACGACTACAGTCAAGTCCTGTTCACCCCACCGCCCGGAAACCACTTCCCTGAGTCCCAGTCCGTCTTTCTGCACGGGTAAGTGGAAATTCACTTATAGCCTAATGATGATTCTGATAAGATGAAGTAAATGTAGGCTACAGAAGATAAAATCACTGTGTGGGCAATTTGGAGTTGTGTCGTAGAGGAGTTTCCATCCAAAAGTGCATTAGGTTATAGTCTATATCGGGATCGATCTAGACCTCTGAACTCTCCTCGGTGACTAAAAAATACTTTTTGTTTTATTTTAGTGGCCATAGATGGTGATTGTGATTTCAAGATATATTTAATTTACAAGTAGCCTATAGTCTTAGAAATTGAAATTCCAATTTTATACATAATTCTTTTATTTTTTATATTGCACTTTTTAAATTGCAATGTATTTTTGCACTTTAAAGTAATTCTATAATGCATATAGTAAAATTAGTCATGAAAATGCAATTTTATTTGCACTTATATATAACATTAAAAGTCATTTAAATAAACATTTTCAACATAAAATAAAAGACTAGACCTGATCTACCAAAAAAGCCTGTAAATGCTTTTCTAATTAACCATGTGGCCCACATAAAACAGATGCATACATTTTCAAGCAGCTTTTGTATTTAACCGGAATAGATAGGAGCAAACATGGAGATAATTTTACTTTTCCACCCATAACCCAAATCCCTCTGGATTTACGCCCCCCCACCCCTTCCTTCACCATCAGATGTCATTAAAAATCACTTAGTGCAGAAGTCTAAGAACCACTGCTGTTCCTCTGCGCTGTTATCTGATCCTGCAAGGCCCTCTTGTGTTGATAAACAGCATATACCACCTTACGTTCATGTTCCGCTTCTCCAGGTCCAGCACACTTATAAAAAAAAAAATAATAATGTGTGATTGTGTTTTGAAGGACTTTGCAAAGGCGAGGTGTATATGGTGAAGATTTGGACTATCCCCCAATGGAGCCAACGTGTTTTAGCCCTACCAGTCGGGGTCGGCCGCCTCACTGGGACACAGAACCTCCTCCTCCCTATGAAGTGGCCATCAAAACCACTCGAAGCTCCACGCACCTGAGACGCAGCTACTCAGACACACAGCTGCTCACTGAACCTCTGTTTGGACGCTCACGGGAGATCAGTTTCGAAGTGTGACATCTGAGCCACATACATCGCTTAAGACATGAACTAAGAAGCTTGAATAGCCACCCTAAAGTAATCACAAACAAGTGCTGATAAAGCTTCTAAACAGGCACTGACAATCCAATGCTCGCCAAATCAAGGGGGGTGTTTTGTGCCTCTTGGGATGGTTCTTGTCTTAACCATGTGTTTACAGCCTTACTCTGACAGAAATGTAGAATGCTGTGCTACTGTTCTCAAATAAAATGCATAATAAATAAAAAAATTGATAAGCTAGCTGTTGGAAATAAGTGGTTAATATCTACTTAAACAATGCAATGGAGTTAAAAAAGGCTTTAATTTAAGTTAGTCATATCTCAAATTCTATATATTCTAGTATACTTAAATGTGAAAATGTTTTATTTTTGCATTTTCTGTATTCAGTTCTTTAGTCCAAGCTAGTGTATCACTAATAAATTATAATTACATTTATATAGTTTAATTAATTATATTATTAAATATATGAATTATAATATGTAATTCACAAATATAATTAAATTCATTAAAATTAAATATTCAATTAACCAAAATCATACACCATTGATATATTTTCACAAAAGCAAGAATACATTTACAATACCTCCTTTTAGCCATTGCACTTCAATGCACTTGCAGCTCACTTGCTGTCCTGCAGCGGTGATTTACATGATATTCCAACACTTTTGGGAAATACAAATCAGGTTTGATTAACGACAAAGAAAAGTGTTTCGTTTGTATATTTATCCATTTGTTAAGACTCTCAGGGTTAAATATTGTTTTTCATTTTCATGGCATACATTAGCACACAATTATAACTCAAAATGTGCATGGTCAGGTAACTGTAGAGATCTGGCCAGAAACATGATTTATGCATAAAGCACATATTGTGGTGGCTGATAATGGGAGCACCTCTCTGTTGAGAAAACCACACAGCATTACTGAATTTAATGATGAACTAATGCGCCGTTAATATTGTTTGGAACACTATAAACATAACATTCACAGCCACTACTTCCTCTGACTCATCCATTACAATGATATTCATCTTTCGTTCAAGGGCACTTCTGGGTATTCTCTACATTTTGTACATATTCTGTGTGTTTTCTTTGTGAATAATCTACAGAGGGCTTTTTACCAGTACTATTTCTCAGTTCTGTTTGCATGCTAGACATTTATTTGACATGATGTACAAAGGATCAACCAGAGTCAAGCTCATTTTTTTAAATGCGTATGAAGGCAAACATTTGATTATAAATCTTTGCACTAGGGATGCAGCAATGGCTGAATACTTGTACGTAACAAGTAGAAATCATTTTACCACAAATTACAAAACATCACGAGTGAAGAAAGAGCTATTTATGTCAGTGCTTCAACTAATACAGTATACGCTACACATGTGACACTTAAAGTAGTAAATGTAAGTTGTAACCATGATAAGCAACGCACATATCCCGCTGTCTCTTACTATTTACTGCACCATGCCACACTGGAATCTCTCTGTTGAGAAATAGTTGGGTTGGAAAAATTTCCTAAACTATTTCCCATAATTTGTCAATCATAAAATGTTATACAGATGTATTCATGAGGTGCTGCATGGTTTGTTGTCATATGATCTGCAGAGATATGTCCCTCTCAGTGTTTGGAAGTGTCCTTGATATGTAGAAGAATTAAAGGGGTCACATGAGGCCATTTCAAATTTTCCTTTCTCTTTGGGGTGTTTCAAGCTGGTGTTTCAGATAAGACTAAAGACTCAAAACCAAAGAGATATTCTTAATAAAAGTTATGATTTGTCCATACCCCCTTAAAACGGCTCATTTAAGCAACCCCTCCTCGCTCCTTTCTATGTCACAGAGTGGGTTTATTTCCAAACGCCACCCAAATGTTTACGCAAAGAAAGGAGGTGGAGCTATTACTCTTGCTCTAGTGTTGTTGTAGTCTGCGCCATGTTCTGGAGATGCAGTTTTTAGTTTGAAAGTGAAACTACTTTCTTTCTGCTTCCAAAAGAGGTCATAACTAGACATTCAAGTTGTATTTACAACACTGTATGTAAATAGTCCGTAATTTTATAGCCGATAGTCTGGCTGGCCCAGGGATGGATAAGTGAATATCTTCTTTGGTTGTCTCTGCCTGGTGGACAGCCTCAAGCAGGGTGATTCTTCTAGGTTTAGGTCCTGTTCTGGTCCAAGATATGGTACTGGTTGAGGTCTGGACTCTCCGCTTGACGCTCCGTTTCCTCCTGAAGCTGGGGTTCTTCCTGGCCATCATCTGACAGAGGCAAGTCTGCGCCTTCCACATTATCAATGCTTGTCACTTGTTACTTTTCAGCATCAACTTATTTTTTTGCTCCAGTTGACAATTCTTGTCTGGTTCTGGTCAGCGATGTGACACAATGTGAGTTTGCTCATTTGCTTGCGGGCGATAAAGAGGTGCATCATCTTCTGAGTTGCTGATTTTTGGGTTTTGTAATTGGTCAGAAGTCTTTGATCTTTCTTTGGGCCTTTAATCTCTCTTTTGTGGCTTGGCAGTGGGGTTCTGGACTATGTCTACTGGCAAGTCATTTACCTGCAACAACAATTTCCTGTGTAGTGTACCGAATGAATGTCCTCCTGTCTTTGGACTTACTTTGTATACCAGATTGTCTCCAACCAGCTCTCTCACAATGTAGATGGTTTGTTCCCAGTAACCTTTTGCAACCTTTTGTCATAGTGTTTTTTACCGTTAGAGCTAGACTGTCGACTGTTTGTGTTTACTTTACGGTATGCCTCCACCATCTTCCCTTTCCACCACTGCCAGAAGGCAGAAAAGATGATCTACTCTAAGAAGAGGATGTCTGCTGTGCATGAGGTAATGTGGTAAAAACCCTGTGGCCTCATGCTTAGTACAATTATAAGCGTGAATGACATGGGGCAAATGGTCCATTTTGTTTCTCTTTTTCTCCCAAGGTACAAAGCATCTGTAACACAATCTGATTCAGCCGTTTTACGGGGTTGCATTGAGGATGATATGGAGAAGTCATTGAGTGGCCCACACCTCCGAGTTGTCTGAGAGATTTGAAAAGTTAATTTTCAAATTCCCGACCCTGGAGTTTAGATGGGTATCCAAACTTTGGAATGAAGTAATTAAAAAGACAATCAGCTGCTGTTTTAGCTGCCTTATTTTTGATGGGGTAAGTGAACCTGGTGAAATGATCCACCAAAACTAGAATGTACTCAAAGCCACCCCTGCAAGACTTTAAGTGGAGGAAGTCGATGCAGACTAGTTCTTTCATGTGTTGGCGGTGTCTTTTGCTTTTCCAATCGCTGGATCCGCCCTTTGCTTTTGGACCAATTCGTCATGACTGATAGTCTGCAGTGGCTTTTTGAGGGGCTGATCAGAGGAGGCCAGGCTGAGGGCCACTACCCATGGTACATCTCCTTGCTTAGTCCTCCTGTTCCCTTCCCAAACTGCGTTGACTGCGTCCTGTGACAGTTCTTCCGAACACTCTTTTATGAAGGTATCGATGTCAAGTGGGCAGCAAGACAGCACATCTGCATCGATGTTGACTTTCCCTGGCGATACTCTGTGAGTTGACCCACCCAGCAGTGTCCAACAGCATTCAGCTTGGCTGTGCTTAAAACATATGTCAGGAGATTATTCAATTATTATTATTAGATTATTATCTGTAAAGATGGTGAAATGGGGTGCATTTCTGTCCCTCAAACAGAGACCAGTTCCCATTTCCCTGAGTCTTCATCCGCTTCAGGCACTCAACTGCTCAATGTCCAGACTGGCCGCACACAAAGCAATGGCTGCAGTCCTGGAGGTTTAGCTCAGTATAGAGCTAAATAGAGTGTGTCTATTTCAGCTACTTCACTGACTGGTAACTCTTTTTAATAATCTGGTCTATTTCATCATTCAATAAAAGAAGCTAACTCAACCTCTTATCCTCTAGCTGTAGCAGAGTGTCAGACTGAAGGTAGGCAGTGACATTGTCCATACAGCTTTCTTAATCAGTCTGTTTAAGCTGGACTGGGTCTCCATTGTCATTAACGGCTAGCTCGAAGAGCTGTATGTTAGAGAGTGCGAAAAAGCGCCTCCTGATGCTCCATACCAGCTTCTTCTGCTCTGTTGACATTGTACTTATGCAATAAGTTATTTCTACCATTTACTGCAGCTCTATAGTGATGAGTGCACACCATTCTGTCTTTACAGCAGTCCAGCTCCCTTGTGAGGCGAAGATACCTCAGATATTTCACTTCTGATCATCATCTATCCTTGGACATCCACTGGTTCAGCTGAAATAGTGGCCCAATCAATGGATCTGCCCCTCGACGACTGATCCCGGACGAGCCCCCACAGTTTGTTACAAGCCCCAGGCACAGTGGTTACAATAACAAAAAGAATTGTGATCTGTAAAACGAATGAAAAGACACAATTATATTTCCAGATTAAATCTTACATCCAGACTGAATCATTTAAACTAAATCTATAACTAATAACTGTAACTATAACTTTAAACTAATCTTTCACAAGCAATACATTTTCTGTCCAGCATATTCAATGTATATAAAACACAAATAAAGTGCATTTGCACCAATTAGCTTCATCAGTCAGATATATAAACCAGGCTTGACATTAACTTTTTTGTTCACCAGCCACTTGTGGCTAGTGGTTTTCCAAATTTCCTAGCCACTCCGCATTTTCACTGGCCACAATTTTCTTGTTAGGAAATTACATTTTATATGACTTAATAATGCACACAAATATTTCAAAGTCATTTGACCTATTTTAATATAATAAGATAATGTTACCAATCATATAAAATATTACCAATGTTACCTGTTACCAATCATATGAAATCACACATATCCACAAAACTGATCATTCCACTGCAGAAGAAACAGAAGCAGCATTCAGACGCATTTATGGCTGTTATTTGTAGCCAAAATATAGCATGAATGCTTACACTTGCAGGCGAACTTATAACAGCATAATGTAGAGTTTGGTGTTTTAATATACATGTATGCATATATATATGAAATCATGGAATAAAAGATGAAAGTAGCCTACTATGAAAGTAAACCACCATTAGGTGACAGCAAGTGACTATTTTATTTTCGGGATACTCGACCCGAGCCCGACGGGAACCGGTGGTACCCAACCGGCCGGGCTGGGTTCCGACAGATATTTAGAAAGGATGCTCGGGTTCGTGTCGGGCTCGGTCACATCAGCGCTAATGTGCCCCTGTGTTATAACGGTGCTTTTTGCCCCGTGTGTGCTGATGCTCTCATCTGTTGACATTTCCGAACGCCTCCCTACAGTTGCTTAATAAAAGCGACTTTCCACACAAAAAAGTGCATGTGTCATTAGTATCAGAAAAAAATTAGATCAGGCCGGGATCGGCTCGGACATAAATATCTTAATGCCTGTCGGGCTCGGGTTGGGCTCTGTTACTGCTCTGTCGGACACGGACAGAAAACCGCGGCCCGATCCACACTCTACACTCAGACGGCTGAGAATGTTTCAAAATAAAGAAGTGCCTGTCCTTATGAATTAACCACTAAATTATTGACTCAAATGTTTAAAAATTCAAAAACGCGAATCATTCATAAAAAAAAAAAAAAAAACAGTGCTGCTCTGTGTGTTGTATATTTGCGATTGTTCTGCTGTGATCTCGAACGATTTTCATTAAACAAATGGAGCTCAGCACTCAGCAATATATAATTTCAATAAATTCAAATTTAAACACTGGACTAAAATGTAATAGTCCTATAATATTAACTATGTTAAGTCTTGTATAGGCTATAATGTCAAATTTGCAATAGTGGTTTTCAGGGAACTTCGATGTATAATATTGTGTTAACGCTATGCCCTGTTTAGCAACGGATTATTTTGATTCGGATTTGTCTAAAAGTGACAAATTTTTGATGTTAAGAACAGCTTTGACAAATTCATTCTAGTTTATGAATAATTCGACCGTTCTGATAAAAAGTCTAAAAAACAACGAAATAAAAAAAAAAAACTAAGTAAAAATATAAAAATAATACAAAAATGTCTTTAAAACAATAGTTTGTTCAAGAGTCAGGTTATCACTGCTAACAGAGACGTTAACGCACGTTCTAAACACGTTGTATCAGAATGTTGGTGCTCATGGGAGTTTTATGCGCGTAATATTACGTTACAATGTGTTTATTATATCAGATGCCTTTAGAGAAAACAACAACAAAAATATATTGTCACACCAAAGAATAAACTACCCGCCAAAGTGACTAGTGGCAAAACATTCAAAAACAAAACCCCTCAATCTCTCAGGAGTCCTGCTTGTCTCTGCGTCTCGGTCTGATGACGGCTCACTCAGGGCGGGTCTGAGGTAAGACACCAGTTCAGTCTGTGTGACACGCTGCTGTCAATCAACTATTGTGGGAGTGGCCTCTGTCGACATGCATTAGAGAATGGCTTGAATTCAGAAGGCGCAACTTATCTTTATTATATTAAAAGAAAAACTACTGGTGGATCTTTATCATTGTAGGGTGATTGTGTACACACACACACTCCCAACACACATTTCAGTCCAAACAGCTTGTAAAAGAGCATATGGCACCGGATGACCCCTTTAAAAACAGATTTCTCTGAATTCTTTAACCTACCTATAACACTCCATCGAGTGTTGCCTGACAAACCTTAATCCTCATATCTAGCCTATTTGTAATCTCTTATGGTTTAAAAATGTTTGCAAAAGTAAAATTGTTGCGATTACTTTCAGTAGAAAGCAAAATGAACTGTAACAATATACAACTCTGCAACTTTATGCCCTAGCAGCCAAATGATCCGTTGAACTGGTTTAGTGAACCGGCTCAAATGAACCATTGAAAAGATTCATTTCAAACGAACGATTCATTAACGGATCGGTCGTCGCTCTGAAGTGGCATCAACCTCCGCCCATAAACTCTGCCACTTCCTCTTCAGGTTTAAATGCCAGAGACTGAAACAGATTTACCGATGGTTGTGGGAAGAATCTGACTTTCCTTAAGGATTCTTTAAGAAATGACTGACCGAGTCGCGATTTCCGTGGTAAAGTGAAGAGCTTGCTGGAAATGATTATAATGAAACAAGCGGCGCTAGACGCCTATCCAGTACAGATAGATGCGTGGAAGACCGTTCATTAGAAGAAACGCGTACACTCATCTACAGATGTTCAACTTCACAATCAAAACAAACGCACGTCGGACTGCGTCAACCCGACAAGGTAATGTATTTATAATGACGACATGAATAGGACGATTCCTGTTACATGAAAATAATATATATAGCCTCCTGAGAGCCAGCTATGGACTTTTTGCCACTGTAGGGGACATTATATTTTTTGTGGATGTCTTGAGACCTCACGCCACAGTTTTAAGCCTGGATGTCCTGTACAGAGCACATTCAGGGCTTTTCAGAGATGCCAAGTGTTTGGAAGTTTCCCAGTGACCACACCTTCTCCTTGGTTTTTAAAGATAAATTAATTTAGCGGGAATTTGTTAATCTTTATGTAAATATGATTATATTTCGTAATTGTCATTTAAATTCAAATCGTTTTTAAATAGTTTGTGCTAAAGCAACATCTCGGGAAACTGTTAAAGGGATTTCAATCAAAGCGTGTTTATTGTACATTTTGGGAGATGTCACAACTGAGTAGGAAAATAAAATCAAAATCAGTATTTTGATGGAAATATTAGATATTATTATGAAAATATGGCCAATTGTTACTCCCATTATGACCAAAAAAAAAAAAAAACTTTTTGATGTCTGTTTAACATCAACAGAGGAAATAGAAATAAATTTAAAACCAGGGCTTTCTCAAATCTTACTCTGGAGGTCGAGTGCACTGCAGGGTTTAGCTCCAACCCTGATTAAACTCACTTACCTTTGATTTTCTTATGATCCTTAAGACACTGATTAACATGCTCTGGTGTGTTTGATTAAGGTTAAGATTAAACTCTGCGGTGCATCGAATCTCCAGGATATGATTTGCAATAAACAACATAAATACGTGAAAAACATTCACAAAGTTTTTTTCTTTCTGGCTCGCAGGAGGATATGATTTAAACTATTTGTTCTGTTTGTGTAGGATGGTCTGTGATCTGCGAGGACATGAACTGACACCAGGGCTGGACTGTCCCTTGTGCTGTGCTCTGCGCAACACAATTTGAAGTACATACTTAGACAATCATACACACATGCACAGTGATATGCGTGATGTTACAAGTGCAGAAAACAACGTGTCTACTAGTGATGACGTAGCCAGAGGAAACAACATGTCCATCCAGCACAGATGGCAAGTTTCGTTGGGGACCTTGCTTGTGTTAGCAGGCCTAGTGCTCTTTATGACTATGTACATTGTACATATGTACATTGTTCTCATTAGCATACCCATGGTGTGTCTGGGCCTTTTTATTCTCATTCGTGCCTCCGGCGTGGTCTTTAAATCCAGTCATGTAGCTGTGACGGGTCACTTCCTTCTACACCCGCGAACGGGCACCCGTTACACCGACCAGCAAGCCATTGCAGTGCAAAGGTAGGAAGTAAATGCATTACTATTTTTGTGCATGGATATCATTATAAGGGTTAATTTATGAGTGCAATTAAAGAGATCCAAGGGTTTATCCAGAGTTGTGGCAACTCTATACAAACACGACGAGTGTCCTGGAGTATTTAAATGTCAATTTAAGTGTCTGGAACACTGTGAATAGATACAAAATAAACAGAGAAACTAAAAGCTGGCATAGAGTACAAGTCTTTCAAAATCGGAACCGATTTTAATATTAGCATGCTGCTTCTGACTTCTGGCAAGAATGCAAATTGAGGCAAGAATCTGTGCAAAAATTACATATTCTCCATGTATGAAACTTGGAATAAACGATCAAAAACAGAACAGAAATAACAAGGAATTTTAAGAGGACAGGAACGCGGAAGGATAAATGACACGGCACTCTTTTTTCTTGTTTATAAATGTGGCTATTTATAAAAAGATTCAAAAATACATTTAAAGTGCGATTCATACATTGTCACACACATTTTCTATGAAAAACATGCTTTTAATGCCTGAATTGCAATTAATTTTGATATATCAAGGCAAATAGAAAATCTCAGCTTTCACTTCAAGTCCCCCATTATGGGATATGAAAGGTTTATATTGGTTTTGGGAGTCCCAAACAACAGGTTGACATGCAAGCTAGGTCAAAAGACACATTAATTTCCTTAAAATTTGCATTTACTTTTACCTTATTTGTTTAATTAAATTGGTGGATTTAATTTAAAGCAGTATTTGTGAGCTCTTAATGCTCCAAAAGCGGCAACTAGAGGCAAAGAATGAATTTGTATCTTCATTCAGACCAATGTGACAATCAAGTTTTCCCATGCCTTTGCGAGCAATAATTAGCAGGGCAATATGCACATGTTGAGAACTGTTGGCTTGGGGCTCATTTTAAAATGACTCGTCCGACTCTTTCTTTTGAGAGGCAATAACTTCAAACCCGGTGCACTTTCAGATTTAAAACTTCGCAGGATGTTTTCATTCACTTAGAGCTGTGTTACACCCCACATAAAAGATCATTTTCAAAAATCCATAATACTGTAAAAGGATAACGTTTTCTAAAATGTAAAAAAAATATCTATGTATACATGTAATTTATAGAATGCTTCCATAGACTGAGTCGTGTGTTGCAACCAACACAACCAATAAAATAGGAAATTGAACCTGACCTAAATAAGTTGCCTTGCTAAAGGAGATTTCTAGCATTATTTAGTAGTCATTAAATGATTGATTTTGAGCAATAGCAGGCCTGAACGTTTTCTTTTGTACACACTAGTACAAACATAAGTCAGGAAACATTAATACACTCTGTGTACACTCAGTATATCTTTCGGTTTATAGAAATATGCAAACTAATAGGGTGTTCTGTCTCTTTTCGGCCCACTCTCAGTTTGAAAGCCAAAGTTAAGCAGAAGTAACAAATGTTCTGATTATAGAAGTAGGTCAGCAGTGAAAACAGTGCGAGTCTGCAGTGTTAGATGTTATATACATGGTGAGTCTGCACCCTGTCCGTGAACTAATTCATGTCACCACTATCTACATTTATTTTCAAAGCAAAAAATCCCAGTCAAAAATATACAACTTATCTATTTAATCTGATTTCATTTAAATTTGGTATTTTCCTTATTCCAGTTTAATAGAAAAACACAGTTCTGCAGTTTGTTTGGTGACTTAAGTGTTACACTTTAGCTTTAAATGAGATGTTAGGGAGTCATTCTGTGGTGCCCGGCTCAGTGTTTTAGGTCAATTACAGCTATTAGTTTAAGAGTTTAAACTGTGTAAATTCAGTGCCTGACAAAATGCAATTGTGTCGTGTAATTAATGGAGAAACTGAGAGAAAATGTTAAGGCAAGGTAATGTTTACAGACCAAGTGAAGACTGAACAGCTGCTGGGCGCCAAATTCTTTCAGTGTTCCATGTCTGAGGGGAAGAGAGAGACAGAGTGAGAAAAAGAAAGGGCCCGTTGCCATTTAAATACTAGTAAGGTGCTGTACTTCATAATGATCTTAGTTTGTATTCAAATCTATTTATGTTTTGTTCTCTTTTGGTTTGGTGATGAACTAAAGAGTCAAAGGGGGAAAGCAGTTCATTCCGACCACATGATCAGGAGAATAAATATTAACAGAAAGCAGTCCACATTGTACACTAGCCCAGAAAGAATGAGGGGAGGGATCGAGAGGAAGAGAGACGAGATTTTGGTTTCTTGCAACATGCTGAAGCCATCAAATCAGTGCCTAGGGGTCCCCCCTTCTCCCCACCCGTCTTTTTGGCATTCGTTTTAAGGGAATGATGTTAAACGCTCAAACTCTTTGGTTTAAACAAAGAGAACAACTTAGCAAGCACACATAGGTGAAATAAAAGTTGCTCTAATTCTCTATTACCTAAAGCCCGATGTAGTTTAAGTGAAATCAGAGACTAAAACCAGTATGACATCATTTCCACCAAAATGAAGGTCACTTGAAGTTTGTTTGGAAAGTTTTAAGCAGTTTTGGAAACACCTTCAAACTACCATGGCTCTTAGGCTCCGCAAACGTCAGCTGAAGTAGTTGTAATTCGTAATGTATGCTGATGATACTGTTATTTTTACACATGCGAGAACAGCAGTTAGTTGTTGAAAGCTCAACGTTGCTATGGGAAGGATTACACTGTGGTTAGAGCAATCATGTCTTATTTTAAATACTGATAAAACAAAAGGGATGTGGTTTTTTTTTAAATTAAGGTGTGTTCTCCGAATGCAGATATTTTTTTATAAATGATGAGAAGATAGATATTGTCACTGAGTTGAATTATTTAGGTTTAATGCTGGATTCAACATTGGTGAGGACTATAAAATATAGTTATAGTTATAGCTTAAATATAGTATAAATTTCAGACAAATTAGACAATGTCTACCTAATGATGTTGCTAAGACTTTTATGCATGCTACAATTTTTTTCTCATTTGTCATATTGTTTGACATGTTGGGGTCAAGCAGGAGAAACTGTAATCAATTTAAAATTGTAATCTCTTTACAAACAGACTTTAAAAAATGTAAGATAAAAAGCCCAACCAATATCACCATTGTAGTGGTTTGGAGAAATACAATTTTCTTAGCTTTGACAATTTTAGGCTTTTCTCGAATTTATGTATGGTTTATAAAATCTTAAATGGCATAGCCCATACTTCGTGACTTTGTGTACTTTCGTTCCACAGCCTCTGTAAGATTTACTAGATCATCACCCACTAGTGATTGTGTTATTCCATTTTGTTACTCTGCTTTTGGATTATCGTCTTTCTCAGTGCAAGCTATCAGTTGTTGGCACATTTTACCAGAAGATGTAAAGTCAACTCAACTCTGTAATCATTGATGTGGTTATGGTGTGGTTCTGATATGATAAGTGTTTGTATATTTTTTTGTTTGGTTATTTGATTGGTGACTATGATTATCTGCTAAGGGACTGCAGATGAAAATTAATGAAATAATGAAAAACAATGAAAATTGTGCATGGTCCCTTTTAAAATGAACAAATTAAGTAAGTAAGTAAGTAAATGGACATGTTAAACTATTTTTTGCCCTTACTTAAGACACGTACCTTCTAAATAGATACCAGAGAACAATTTAAAGTAATATCAATGCATTCTATGGCACCTTTAAATTAACTAATATACACCCAGGATGACTTGAGGGTGAGTAAATCATGGGTTAGCATTCATTTGGGGGTAAACTATCACATTAAACGTCCAATAGAGTTATGCAACATATTCAATCTATACATGTATGCATATTCACTGCTCATTTCACCAGGAGGCTGGATCGCATCCGGAGGGCTACTGCAGAGGAGCACAGTCCAGTCCAAGTTCCTCCCACCTCGGACATCTGTCCACAGAGCCAACCTGCAACCCCTCCTCACTGGCAAATGGAGCCGCCGCCGTCCTATGAGACGGTTATGAAGACCACTACAGCTGTAAACCAACTATAACCACTGGTTTGACTGTATACTCTGACAGGATGATTGAAATGTTGGTTTATTTTTGGGTGCAAAGCAGCGTTGGGGAAAGTTACTTTTAAAAGTAACGCATTACAATATTGTGTTACTCCCTAAAAAAATAACTAATTACGTTACTTAGTTACTTTTTAAATATGAGTGTTTGTTTTTAATATAAGAAAGTTCTATTTGTAGCAAATGTAAAAGTATGTAAGCATGGTTGAACTGGATCATCGAAGGTCAGCAGCAAGGCATTGGTTAATAAAACCAGATTAGAGACATTTGTGTAATTTAATTATTACATGTTTATTTTAATTCGTTTTGATGAATACTAAATCTGTTTTTTGAGCATAGGATGCACATTAATGCTCATTTACATTTAGTCTAGAGCTACACTGTATTCACACACCGCACACAATCCCTCTGTACTTCTGTTTTATCCCAACATGTCAGGAGACTAGTCAGTCAATAAGTCAAGAAAACTGGCATTACTTTTGTTTTAAATACTATTATTAGTAAAACGTAAAACGTTATATTACTCTAAAATTAAAATGTAATGCTTTACTTTACTAGTTACTTGGAAATATTTATATTATTACGTAACTTGCATTACTTGTAATGCGTTACCCCCAACACTGGTGCACAGATATTAACTAGATAAAGATTCTCGAGACAAACTTTAAGTTGGCTTGAGAAAGCTGGAGCTGAAAGTTTGAAAAGGTTTAAAATAGTTTAAGAAGTTAGAAAACTTAAAACAGTTTAAGTTTAAAAATGTTTTTAAGTTTGATGTTTTCAGTCTGAAATACTTAGAAATAGTGAGATTATCAAGTCAGATTATAGATAGATAGATAGATAGATAGTAGTAGCATGTTTCTAGCATGATTAGCAATTTACTAGCATAATTAGCATGTTACTAGCATATTGCTAACGTGATTAGCAAGTCACTAACATGTTTAGCATTTTACTAAGATGTTTTCACCATGATAAGTGTGTTGCTAGCATGTTTATAACACGATTAGCATGTCACTAGCATGGTGTTAGCATGATCATAGCATGAATAGCTAGTTACTAGCATATTGTTAGTATGATTAGCATGATAAACTAGTTAGTAGCATGTAATTTAACATGAATGGGTTAGAAATAATACGTAGAAGGGAAGTCTGATTGAGTCTAATTGGCTGTGCCAAAGAATTTTGGCTCTTCTGAACATTCTGTGAATGAGAGTCTATGGGAGTTTTTTCATATTTAATCTTCATTTTTATGAAAACCATAAGTCGGATCAGTTAGAATATATGTAGCATCTCGAGTCAGACCAGTCTGAAGATCTGGGGTGAGTTTGGAGTCTGTATAGTTAAAGCTCTAGGAGGAGTAGCAGTCAGAAATGTTAGTCTCAGAAGTAGTTGTTTAAGTAGTAGATCAGCAAAAGGGCTTTCTCAAGCCAACTTCAAAATCTGTCAGTGACAGTTACACGGTAATTATTTTGGTTTTGTGGCTCATAGCTGATTTAGGCATCAACTGAATGTTTTTGCAGTATAAAAGATGAATATTGATCCATAACTTTCATTTTGAGATCTGCAACAAAAAAAGTTTGTTTAAATGAAAAAACAAAGTAAGCATAAACACACACAGCTCTGCATGCACTCTACAAGAGATGATGCATTTAAAGGATTGAATCTTTTTATATCTCTATCCATTAAGTTATTGTAATGGTAGATACAGACTGAAAAAGTAATCCAAAATAAAAAGGGAAACAAGTTCACAGGCACATACATGATATTTAATGACAAAAAAGGGGAAAAGAGACAGAAACGGATCAATTGTGCAGCTATATTTCTGTCTCGAATCTGTTCGAAATAAGTGCCTAAAGTGACAAGAAAAAACGTCATAATTTTGTAACAATATCAGACCAACCTCCAGTTTCTATGAAATTGAAATATGAACATTTTGGCTCGAGGGATAATATTTTTTAAGATTACAAATGACAGCAAATGTCACAAACAATGGAACTGCTTTTAAAGTTAAAATAAAAATATTATTTATATACATTTTTTTTTATGCAGTACAACAATTCATAGGCTATTTCTTTGAACTATCACTGATAACTGATATCGAGTCTTGCATCACTATAATCTTGTTTCTTACATGTGGATAACATAAAGCTTCTTTATCTTCTGAAGGTCTGAGAGGCCATTTCAAGAGTTCAAAAACGAGTTACCATTGAAGGATGATGGTTTTCAAAGTTGTATGCTTTCAATTGTTTTATTGTATTAATCTACATTGTTTTTATTGGTGTCAAAAACAGAAGCGGTGTTACTGAAATACCAGCCATAGTGATAAAATATGCATTCTTACATTGTGGTTAAAAAAAAGTAAAAAAAAAAGTCAATATCTGTCTAAAGGGAATGAACATTAATTTGTGTTAATCAATAACACTATTATTGTTTAATATTACACATACAATACCATTCCAGTTTTGGATCTGTAAGATTTCCAAAATGGTAAATTAAATTAAATACTATTACAAATTAGAACTGCTTTTATATTTAAATAAAAATAAATAATTCCTATAATGGTAAAGCTGAATTTTTGTTATTCAAGCCTTTAGGGTCACATGATCCTTCATAAATCATTCTGATTGGCTAATCTCTTACTCAAGAAAACATTTCTTACTATTATCACTGTAAATATGTTTTGTGAAAATAAATAAATCAAATAAAAGAAGTCTTTTTTTGCTGAATAAATAAAGTAGTTTCTTTAAAAAATAAATAAATAAAAAAATTTAAAAAAATCACTCACCCAAAACTTGAATGGTAGTGTTCATTGCTGGGTTTGGTGGGACAAACATGAAGTCAATCTACACGAAACATGTAGGTTACCTCTTTATTAATAAGCTAAACCAAATATTACATTGTGCCTTGATTTCTACTAACTCGCTCTTTCCCTAAAGACCAAAACCTGTTTCTGAGAAAGATTTAGACATTTCCTAATGTACATTCTTCTATTTTTTTGATAGTTTAATGGTAGGCCTACCTTATGTTGTAAGAAAAAAATGTGCCTCTGTCACTTTAACAGGCCTACCAGAAATGATTATTTCTGTTTCACGTGTTTGTTTTATTCATTCTGTATCGTATAATGTGTTAAGTCAGCTATGCATCATTTTGTCAGTGTATTAGTATCACTTGTGCATATAAATGCATATGATACAAAAACTCTGTGGCTGATTTGTATTTGGTATTTGGTGACCAATATTAACATCAAACCAAATGTTTTGTGTGTTCCTGTGCTTTATTTCTCTTCTACTATATCATTAAGATGCCAGTGTTCCTGGAAATGTGCATAGTAAGATTGCTCAAGCCAATGCAACCTTTACCTGCGGGAAGGTCACCTGACTAAAGCCCATTACAGGTTCAATGATCCAGATCTTGGTTCTCCACTGGCTCCGTGTCCTGTCACTCATTCCTGCCCTTCAACTCTTAGGGGACGCATTCATAAAGCTCCACACAAGCTCCATAAACCACTGCTGGACTTTTTAGGTTTTTTCCATGGCAGAGAACAAGCCGTACCGCTATGGGCTCATCGTTCTGGGCATGGCATTCATGGCGTTGGGTCTGTTCATGATTTCTGTAGAGGAGCCACAGGTGTTTGCCACGTTCTGCGCCGCGGGAGTGATAATGGTGGTCATTGGGTCTGTCTGGTCAGTGTGTCAGTGTTACCCCAGGGTAAGGAAAGAGCCTGCTACTGCCAACTGTCAAGGCATAACATCAGATCTCAGGTAATTAATATTTAGAGTTAAAGATTGAATTGTGTCCCATTCGAGAGTTTCACTCGTCCTACAGGTGACTGTTATACTGCCAGATAAGGAAGAACTCTGCGAGGCTGAAAAACAGGACTTGAGTGCTGGAAGCTCAGATGAAAAAAGGTTTGAGTGCATCTAAACACATACAGATTCCAGCAAATTACATACACTTTTAAGAAACTATTGTCTTTTTGGTGTGATGTCTTTAAATACAGTTCTCTAGTAAATTTATATTTTATTTTTGAAAAAATGTACAAAGCTACATGATGCTCTAAATAAGCAGAAAATCCATTTTTTTAAGGATTGAATGGATTTACTTTAATAGTAAAGATGATGCAAATGTTTGTCACCATCACCCTCCATGCAGTCTAATTCAATCTCTCCCTCCTCTTTCTGTCGTTACACTGGGGTCTGTGCCCATCAAGACTCATTACTTTCCAAGTCTAAATGCACTCCCTCTCTAACGGAGTTCAGCAGTTGGCTAATTGAATCTTACCAGCCAGAGAATGTAATTACTCTGAATATGATGAGATTATTTTTGGTTAAAATCTTTAAGAGACAAGGGCTTACCTTACAACTCAACAGCTTCTAATATCCTCTGCATTGTCATCACTATTTGATGTAGATTACACTGATAATAGTAAGCAGTCTACAAAACAAACTTGTGTTTTTTTTTCCTTTGTCACAAGGTGAGTAGATTTCTGAACACATTCCTTATTTGAGTCAAAATATCACTAAAATCTTTATTATCTTTGAAATAAAAAAACGAGGACAGTAAAAGGTGTTTTTAATTGCTGTAGGTAAGTAATTAATCATTTTTTGGTCTCATTTTAATACAACTAACCAAACAATCAGTTAATAAGAACCATTGTAAATAGCAAAACAGAATTATATTCTAACAAAATTATGACTTTTTAAATGCCTGTACGTTACACTGAAATCCAACTTTCTTCTGGGATCAGTATAATCCAGATATTTTTTTTTATTTAAAAAATAATAATAATAATAATTTTAATATGAAGAGGGTGGGCAATATGCTTATGTTTCATTTTGACGTTGATTTGGGACTCGTTCCAGTGATTCAGAGTCGACTCTTTCTTTCTGCACTTTCAGATTTAAAACTTTTCAGGATGTTTTCCTTCACTTGAGCTGCATTAAAATGATCATTCTATAATTGCGGGTACATTGCACCGTTAAACTCTATTACCGAAGGTAAAGTAATTTTGCTGACAATAGTGTAACAGAATTGACAGTTTTATTATTTTTTTCAAAATACCACTTGCTGGCATAAATGTTAAGAATACATGACACTAATGAAAACATGATTAAAAGAGCTTTAAATAACCCAATGTTAGATCAGTAATACATTCTGATATTGTGGTAACAGAGTTGATGGTCTACTAAATAACTCTTGGTGTAAAATGTTTTTTGATTCAAATATTTTTTAGAGAGAGCACAGATACTTTTCAGTGCTTCGAATCTCATCAGTGAGTGATATTTTGATTGCACATTAATACATGGGGGGGAAAAAACACTAATTCTGAAAAAAAAAAAAAAGCTGAAATAATTTACCACCAATAGAATCACCCATATGTGTATATGTGCACAGTGAATAGCTTAAATCTTACATTTCTTCACAGTCCGACAAAACCAAAACGAGCTCCCTTGGCTGGCTTCTGTGATGATGAGAGCACCGAGAGCAGACCCAGCGAGCGAGTCATGGTCCTCCACACGTGTCGAAGTTCTCCCAGTGTTCTGGCCTGCTCCAGCGCTCCACTGACGGAGAGAAGATCTCCACGACCAGACACCAGCAGAGAGATGTACTATGGGAATGTGGAGGACTCATGTTATTACACATCTGAGCTGGAGAGTGAATAGCTATACTGTCCATCTACATCTGACATAAAACAAGATGTGCCAGACACCTACAGTAGTCATACATTTTTTTAATTTGTATAAATAACATCATATTTTACATTAGGCTGTTATGTTAAGAATGTGAAAGTAACAAGGTCTGGCCATGACTTTGTCAAAAGCATGTGGTGATATAGAATCGTTCAACTCTCAGGGAAACTAAGCTGGAAAAAGTTTAAGCATTAGGTGATGAAATATTTTTAATAATTTTAAATGTATTCTTTGAAAAATTCTGTTACTTTAAAGGAATAGTTCACCCAAAGATTATGACAAAATTGTCATTTTTGGTTGAACTATAACTTCATTGTGTAAAAATGATTCATTATTCAGCCAATGTTTTTAGTCATGGAAAAAAATGCATGTTGCAATACTGTGAATCATCTTGGCCACAAATGATGTATAAGTGCTTGTGGGTTCCTTCCTGTAATGCCCTCAGCTCTCTTTCATACTTTATACAGTAGAATATTTAGATTTTTTTTCCACCAATGAGCTTTCACAATCTTTCTAAAACTTTGAATATTATGACAAAGCATGAAGACAAAATGACTGTACTGTAGATTCGCTCAAATTTAAACTGTTACTGAACAGATATATAGCCCATGTTCTGTTTGTTTACCTGGATATCTGCCAAATGGTCTGCAGATCACTTACTGAGAACAGTAACTCATTAAGCATAACATGTGGAACATGTTGGAAGACAACAACAGACATAGATATGTGGTTGCTAGTTTTGTTTTGTTTTTTCACACACAAATGAAATGCCGTATTCATTGACTTCTGCTTTTGTATGCCTATGCAAAACCAGACACGCACACGCTTGGTGTAAACATTCAGTCTCTGTTAAAAGGCAGATATATTAATTAAGCATCTTGCCCAAGCCCATGCAGGTGATTTGCATAATCGGATCGTTTACAAACATGTAGCACGTCATGAGACACTGAATGAGAGATTACGTCATCGCTGCTTCAGTTAGGCTGCTTTTGACAGTCCTTGATTGTTTTTTCCACCTCAGCACCCAATTCTTGAATAATAAATCAGGTTAACTAACTAAAAAGAAGTTATGCAATAATTATTGTAACATTATCATTATATTTTGGTCACTTTTTGTTGTTGTTCTCAATGGCGGCGCTAAGGCGGGGCTATAGCCCCATCAGAAACTTGCTTAGCCCCGGCACAGCTCCCCCAAGGATTTTCAAATGATTTTCCTGTTTTTTAACTTTCGGTATCTATCTTATTAACATTGAAAAATAAACATAAATAAGCCATAAAGAAAATCTACTTTAACATATGCTAATGTTATGTCTTGGTGGTTCTTGTAGTGAAAACCATGAGAAGAAACATATTGCTCTGATTTTTCATTGATGACTGCAGTGTAAGGGTTATATCCCACACCCGCTATATTTTGACTCTTTGTTCACCCGCTGCCCCTTTAAAATAAATTTCTTCCCGACCATTCCCGCTAAATTTAGGTTTCCAGAATCACACATTCAAATCTCTGCTACTAAAAGAAAAAGAGAAATTATGTTTGTTATTTTATTAGTTATTTTGTTTAGTTTTATTAGTTTCAAGAGTCTTGAATTAGTTGACAGCAAAATGTTAAACAAATTTTGTGTCTTACAAAATTCGTTTAACATTTTGCCGCCAACACAGTAGGGAAACAAAGTGTCACAGTCAAAAAAAAGTGTCAAAATAAAAATTCACAAAAATATTTATTTTATTAATCTTGTCAGGATACAATTCCTTTAATATTTACAAAAAATGATTATATTAATTTTGTCAAAATATTAAATTCGTTTAACATTGGAAATGGTTGCACATGCACGAGCAGTTGACATTAGTATATTAATAATTACAGGCATATTTAAAACTTAATGCCAGAGAAAAAAGATAAAATATGCTTTTTCGAATATTCTGTATATATATATATATATATATATATATATATATATATATATAAATTGGCGTTTATTACTTCTAATTATTATTAGTCTAAATTTAAGTTAGTTTAAAATCCCGGAACCGCCACTGCCCACAAAATGCGGGGTTTTTTTTTACTTCACACAAAAAAACATGGTCTACTGCTTTGACCATATATAGGTAGTTGACGTAATGTGACAGAAAAAAATCAAAATAAATAAATAACTCTAGCATTGAAGATAAACCTCTCTCGAACTATTTGTAATATAAGAATGAAGACACATTTTTCTATTTGTCAGCGTCGCATATATAGATCGAACTGTTTTTTTTGCAGGTTTAATTCGACTGGTACTCTTTTTTTACAGATCGACAATAGCACTATTTGGCCAAC
The DNA here is from genome assembly GCA_034779775.1 of Enteromius afrohamiltoni. NCBI lineage: Eukaryota > Metazoa > Chordata > Actinopteri > Cypriniformes > Cyprinidae > Enteromius > Enteromius afrohamiltoni. The sequence continues at coordinate 7,087,698 of JAUYWG010000057.1, read as the reverse complement.
AGAGGACGACGTGAATCTGTTTTTGGTCAAAGTGAGACCAGTAACATCCGACATGAACGCGCAACTGTTTGGAGTTGACTTGAGCTCAAGTTCAGGGTAAGAACAGTAAAAGGCGTGCATATATTGGATGATTTATTAATGAGAATATTCAACAAAATGTGAACATTACTTTTAATGTTTGCTCATTATGAATCTGACTCTACTAAAAGCAATGCTTGTTTTGTTGTAAATTATTATTTTTTTTTGGTAAATATTATATTCACAAATGTAAGTTTAATAACAACAAACCTTACTTTGTTTTTTTGTTGATAGAACTAAATAATTATTTAAATACCATCTCCTTATCAGAAAATAAGAAAGCAAGAGCAACTATTTCCTTTTGTAATGAGTTTAATTTGTTTACTGTAACAGAAAGTTAAGTGTCTCACCCTCGAAGTGTTTCGGTCTTGTCCTTATTTTTGTTTTTGTCATACTTGCTCTCTTGTTTCTTCTTTCAGTTGACATATTGTATGTAACTGTTGGGTTTTATGAACAACTATATTGTCTATATTGTATAGCATATTCCTTATAGAACTACAAATCTATTTAAATGTAGTCTAATCGTTATGAGTCGTTTTCATCATTGTGCATCACAATCTATATTTAACCTAAACTTTAATTTTACAGGTTTCATTGTGGCATGTCTGTGCAGGAATAGTAAACGCATGAAATGTGTGTGGGTGGACTGTAACCTGACTCCTCTTCTGCTGTGTTTATTAACGAGACATCGTTCGATATAAGGACAGGGAAACGTCAGCACGCTCCACCTCACTTCTTCAGTCAGTCAGAGAGATTCAAATGACATGTTAAATGACATGAGGACACACTTCAGCTCCAAATCTCTCTGCTTCATACGCCTGCCTTGTTATATGACGAGCAACAGTGCAGAAAAATGATTTCTTAGCAATATCACCTAAAACTACTTATTTTGTATCGGTCTACCGTCCACAGAATGAAAAGCTTCGTGACTGTGTGCTGTCTGGGGTTTCTGCTGGGTCTCGTGGCTGTAGTTGAGAGTGATGAAGACTACACTGAGGACGAAGAGATGATCCTGTCTTTAATTCTGCAGGATGACACACAGCCTGAAGCAGAGAGCAGGCCATCCGCCCAGTTTTACAGGTGCACTAAGGTAAGACTACTATCTGCCAAATCAACTAACTGTGAAATACAACCTGATATTAAATAAGAAATAGATATGGAAAATACTTTAGGGGGAATTTATTTTCCTATAAATGCATAGGAGAAATTGCTGCAATTCTGTGCCAAGGCTGGGGTATTAAGTGGACGTTTGGATCGCATGAACAGTAAAGGAAAGGAAACTATTCAAGCAAAGTGCATTTACCATGTCTACAACATGTCAGGTGTATCAAATTAAATCTAAAAATATATATAATTAATATAACATGTATATATTATATTATATATATATTTTTTTGCATACAATATATACATATACATACTATGCACTTGTAAAATATCTATCTATCTTTATGTAACTGGCAATACAATTGGAAACGTTTCATTTGTTATGTACAAACACTCGGAATTTGTCCTGAAAAAAAATAAAAACAGTATTGCTATTTGCCAAAAAAAAGGTCTAAAATAAACGCTCTGTACGCGTGGAACGTTTGGAATGAGGAGGTTATCAAAATCAGTGTGAATCAAACGCCCCACGTCGTGTTTTACGCACAGGACGCGTGGCGCATGCCGGGTCAGTATATCGTGGTGATGCGGAACGGAACGCACGTGAACCAGGTGGAGCGCACCGCGCGCAGACTCCGCGCAAAAGCTGCCAAACGTGGGTATCTGATCGAAATATTGCAGACATATTCAGGAGCTTTCCACGGGTTTCTAGTGAAAATGAGCAGCGATGTTCTTCACATGGTAATTAGGATTTTTTTTTTTTTTTTAATTTAAGAATGTTCTTAAAAATGATCTGTCTTCATTCCATTGCCTCCATTGTTTTTGGCAGGCAGTAAAGCTGCCCCATGTGGAATACATTGAAGAAGATTCCTCCATCTTCGCCCAGAGCATCCCATGGAACCTGCAGCGCATCCTTCAAAGCAAACACGAAACTGGAAAATACTCACCACCCAGTGAGCTGAAGTTTCCCCTCTTTCCCAAACACTAACTTACTTCTACAAATATGTTCTGAGATCCTGAAGTGAAAGCTTGTCTAAAAAAGCATTAAATCTACAGAGCTGTAATGTTTGTGTGTATGTAGATGACGGAGAAAAGGTGGGAGTTTACCTTTTGGACACAAGCGTCCAGCTGACTCATCGCGAGATTGAGGACAGGGTGATGGTGACGGACTTCAACAGCGTGCCGGAGGAGGACGGGGTCAGAGTTCACAGACAGGTAGGTAAAAAGTGACAACTGGACGGTTTTAACAGCTAAAGAGAAGCGTATGTCCATCATTTTCTGCTTTCGTCTGCCCACAGGCTAGTCAGTGTGACAGTCATGGCACGCATGTAGCAGGAGTGGTCAGTGGACGGGACTCGGGTGTAGCTCGAGGTGCCAGTGTGAACAGCGTTCGGGTGTTAAACTGCCAAGGCAAGGGCACCGTGTCAGGAGCTTTAGCAGGTAAACCAAAACATTAATTTAACATTAGAGTAATATTAAAGGTGTACTATGTAAGACTGACAGCTAGTGGTTGAAACAGGTACTTCAAAAACAAAGGCATTCCGCCCCGGAACGTACATTTACCTGCTATAGCATTATTTTTCGGAGAAACAGCTATGTTTCCTAAATTTCAACATACGTATGATTTTATTTGGCTATAGAAAAGTCAAAAACGTACATACAGCACCTTTAAAATCCATGTGAACCAGAAGTTTGTGACCGATTTTAATTCCGCATTGTGACATACTTCAAGAAGAAACAGAATATGTGGAAAACTTAATTGAGGGGTGTGGTTAATGATGTCACTCTGACATCATCAGAGAAGACCTGTCATTTTAGAGAGGAGGAGCATTTTCAGATTTGGATTTAAAGATTGCTAAGGGAAAATTAATTTATTCTTTTTTTCTGTCTACTGCCTTCAACAGATGAATCGCTCACCACAAAAACAGCAATATGAGCTAACGAAATGAATCTAGTCAATTTTGCTTTCACGCAGACTACATGCATAAAAGTTTTATTAACCTGTATATTCATTTAGAATAAAAACGATTTTTTACCCTTTTTTATTTAAGATGGTCTAGATGCATTTACATGAAGTAGATACAGCATTTGCAGGATTTACATTATGGCCCGGATATATAGACAGGACTAAGCCTGAGAAAGGATTAGGCCATAGTTTAATTAGGAGATTTAAGTCATTTTTATAAACATGCCTCAGGAAAAAAAAACATTACTGGTGTGCATCTTAAGACAAAAAGAAAAGCCACTGATGTGTTTTAAGATCACTCAGTGCAAGTTTCTTTCAGCTCAGATTTAAATTTAGTTAAGCCTTGTCTGTGAAACCAGGGGTAAAGGATCTGACTCTGTTGCAGGTCTGGAGTATATTCAGTCGTCTCTGATGTCTCAGCCTATCAGGCCCGTGATCCTACTGCTGCCATTTGTAGGGGGATTCAGTCACACCCTCAACGCTGCCTGCAGGAAAATGGTGGAGTCTGGCGCAGTGCTTATCGCTGCAGCTGGTAACTACAACGATGACGCTTGTCTGTACTCACCAGCCTCAGAGCCGGAGGTACAACGGATTGAGTCCTTCAGAAAAGCAGCTTCTCAATATATATTGGGTTTTGACATCCTTTGGTGCATCCTCTGCTGCAGGTGATAACAGTAGGGGCCGTTAATTTCGCAGACCAGCCCTTGAGCACTGGGACGACGGGCACCAACGTGGGCCGCTGCGTGGATGTGTTCGCACCCGGTGATGACATCATCAGCGCGTCCAGCGACTGCTCCACCTGCTTCACCACCAAGAGTGGAACGTCACAGGCAGCGGCACACGTGGCTGGTTCGCACCTAAACATGGAAACACTATGAGAGTTTGTTTTATCGGTCTGTCCTAACAGCTGTGTGTTTTCAGGTATAGCGGCGGTGCTCCTCAACTTGAATCTGAACTCTAGTTCTGCGGAGCTCCTGCAACACCTCCTCCATCATTCAGTCAAACGCGTCATTAACCCAGAGTCTCTGCCACTGAACCACCGTCTCGCTACGCCCAACATGGTGGTCGCCCTGCCTGACCCGACCTCCACACTCACAGGTCAGAGGTCACGAGGAAAACAAATGACTCAACTTTGTCATTTCAGCAGACTGTATAATATGATACAAAATAATATAAAATATACACTGATATACTATATTTTCTGTTATAATATGTAAAAATAAAACCTTAAAATTGTAGTAAAAATAGCATTCGTTTTTTTGTCTATATGGTATTCATTTTTATTTATTTGTTTTAGTTGATTTAGTTAAACTTTACAAAAATGAGAAATGTTGCCTTGCTAATTACACAACTTTTAAAATGTTTTATTTCAATTAACGTTTATTTTGCTTCAAGTTAACAATAATTTATAATATATCACTGTACTTAGCAGACGGTTAATGAATTTTATAGATAATATAAATTATATATTCATATTTAATAATAATATTAAACTTTAATACTGTTTAGAAGATTCTAATCTAATATATAACAATCTTAAAAATATTTATTTCAATCATTAATATTCATTGCTTTACTTTACTATTTACATATTAACGTCACATTATTAGTAACTTTTATTATGTTACATACTGTACTGTATAAAAAATTGTATTTTATTCTTCCCAAGAACAGCTTAACTTCCAAAATGGTCTTAAATGGTTTTAGGCTGGTTTACTTGGATATTTTTGCAGGTGGACTTTAAACAGTGTTAACAATATGATAACCTATTGGTAATTTTTGATTCTGCTACATGTTTGTGTTTTCTTACAGGAGAGGATCTGCTCTGTAGATCTGTTTGGTCTGAGCGGTCAGCAGCTAAAGGTTTGGCTACAGTCACAGCCCGCTGTCGTCACGGTGAGGAGATGCTGAGCTGCTCCAGTTTCTCTCAAAACGGAGCAAGAGCTGGTGAAAGAGTGGAGGTTATCATCAAAGAATGCTTGTTTAGATTGATCAAAAAAAAGTTACAATAATTTTTGCTCATTAAACTAATTTTCATTCTGACAGGTGAGAGATGGACAGAAAGAGTGCGTTGCCGTCAATGGGAATGGAGGGCAAGGTGTGTTCGCTGTAGCACGCTGCTGCACAGGCCATAGAGCTCAATGCCAGACGTTAGAGAGTCCTCAGAGAGGCATGGATGCAGAATGCCCTCCAGAACACCAGCTGACAGGTGACAGACGCTTTCACATGCCAGCGTTTATTAACTCTGGAAATTAGCATTAATTGGTGGAATGTGCTGGGGTCAGGGGAAGTTAAACGTCTGTTGGGTTTTGGTCATTTACCAGACAATAATCTGAAAATGACCATCAAAAATCTATTTTATAACCCTTTATAATATCTACACACTCTGAATCGTTAATTAAGCATTAGTAAATACTCAATTGATCCTTTATAAAGCTTTTCATTCAACATTATTAGCAGTTTACAAGTGCAGCTATAAATACCTTGTTCTTGAGGATGTGTGTAATGTTTAATAACTGTATTTTCATACTTTGTAAATTATTACATTATTTCAAACCATTTATTTAAGAGTTGTCAGTGTTTAACAGGATCATTTAGAACTTGCTGCAGCTGAAAATGAATTTGAATCAAGTTCTCTAAGTACATGACAACTTGTCAGCTACTTGTCATCTTTCCCTGCAGGCTGCAGTTCTTCCTCTTCATCTGGAGATGCATCAGACTCTGATCGACCTCTACATGGCATCCGAAGGGCATGTCCTGCTAAAAGGGGGGTAACTTTACACGCCTCCTGCTGCCACACGTCCTCTCTCGAATGCCGGCTGAAAGAACATGACTCTACGGGTCTCGGCGAGCAGGTGACTTTCTCTCAAGAAGTTCCTATTGAAGCAATGAACACAAAAAAGCAAATATAGGGCTTCTAACATTTGGGGTGTATGAGCAACACTAACCTGCATCTTTCTTTCAGGTGGAAGTTTCATGTGACGACTCGTGGACACTGACAGGCTGTCAGGGTCTGGCGCATGGCTCTGTCGTCCGTGGCGCATTTGCTTTGGGAAACACCTGTGTAGTTCATACATATGGTGGAGATAAAGGAGCTGCCGCCATCGCTACCTGCTGCAGGCACCGCCCTTCCCATCAGCCAACTGATCACTGAGTGATGTGTGTTCTTTTCTCACTTCTCTAAACACATAACCATGGGCATAATATAACACATATAATAGTTGAAGGCGTTTCGCAAGTGAACTCAGTTCTGTCATTATGCAATATTACATGACAGAGAATTGCATTGTAACCAGTTTTGAACATAACCATTTTCAATCTAGAAACTCTACGCTAGAAAAATTTCAATGGCATTTAAACGGCAAAACATATTTATACATGCATTGTTGCATTAACATTAAAATTCAGAAAGATATGATTATTTTCATGTTATGGCAATAAAAATTCTATACTATTTTCCTTAAATAATAATAAAAAAAAAAACTAAAACCGATGATAAATTGTTTTAAAATCTACAGGTAAATTCAGGCATTATTGAAAAATGGGTATTCATTTTGAGATTTGCCAAAAATTACAATTAACAGTAGTGGAGCAAGTACTAGATGACAGCTAACTATACAAATATGCGTTTACACTAAAATATACAATATCAGTAAATATATTCAAAATATGTAGCAGCTAAATGAAAACAAATCTCCAATATCGGTAACCGATATTATAGATAATACCACTTTGACCGTATTTTGGACCAGCACTTTTGATTTTTATATGAATATATTTACAATATGTACTAATACTGTTAAATGTTTGAAAGAAAATCTCCAGTATCGGTAACCGATATTATAGACATACCACTTTGACTTCATTTAGGACCAGTACTTTTAATTTTCATATTAACATAATATATTTACAATATGTACCAATACTGTTAAAAGGGAAAAAAAATACAATATCGGTAACCGATATGATAGATAATACCACTTTGACTGTATTTAGGACCAGCACTTAAAATGTTTGTTTACACATATTTTGAATTGAAACAGATCTATTTTTACTATTTCTGACAAGAGCATTTCTTACAATTATGCATGTCCACTGTGTGTAAGAGTGTAATTCTTTTTCAAATGTGTATTTTTGTATTGCAAACTTTGACAACTTCATGTAATGGTCAACTTCAGACCTGGCTTGTACAAAACCACACAATCTGGAAAGTTGTGCATTCCAGTTTTTCCTTTTTATATCAAATGTTTTCATTGTCAAACTCTGATGTACAAATTAAAATGTGGTTTTAACATGCATTAACAGATTCCTTTACACATCATACACACTCGCAGCAGAAATGAATCAAAGAATCACCAGTTATTAAAAACTCTTTAACCCAGTCCTAATACACCCAGCTTAAAAATGCAAGCTTCGTCACAGATCTTCTGAGTGGTTGGTAAAGCATCCACAGGTGTAGGAAAGGTTAAAAAAGATTGATTGGAGGGAGGAGGATCAGATTTTCAGATTTGTGGACAGATTTAACACACCCTGTTCGCTCAAGTACACCATATTTCAAAGAGGACTACAGCACTGGGTATAAAACGTAACCTCACCATATCTTACAAGCTCCTTTAGTGAAAACCTAAGCAGGCAGTTGAGCTGAAATTAGTGTGATATCTTAGCAAATGTGCATATTTCAGCAAAATAAGAATGATGCCTTATGTTTAGGCACTGATCTGATGAATTCCCATCTCAATTGTAACTGAACCACGTGCCTTTAGTCCTGAAACGTTTCAAAATAATCTTCCGGTCATCCTAAAACCTGTCTTAATTAATCGTTCCAAATGAATACCACATCTGCTGCAGTAAATTAGCAATGAACCATTTACTGATTCAAAGCATGAAGGCAGTTTTGCCGACTATTAGAGGCCAAAACTAGAGAAAGAGTCAAAAAGTCAAAGACCGTACTGAAAAGACTGCTTAAACCAGCCTGAATGGGTTTGCTGGTTTTACCAAGCCTTCGGTCTGATCAATCTTTTGTTTATGTCAGGAAACCAGGCTGGCCATGTTGAAAAAATCTACATAAAAACCAGTTTAAGGTCTTTCAGCCTGACCAATCTTGAATTTAAGTACCCCAAACCACTCTACAACCAGCAAACCAGGCTGGTCATGTACAAAAAAAGCAGTTTAAGGTGGTGTGCTGGTTTTAAACTGGTTTCCTAATCTGTGCAATCTTGAGTTTAAGTACCCCAATTCGGTCTAAAACCAGGCTGGCCTGTTGGAGAACAAACATGTTAAACCACCTCAAGATGGTGTGCTGGTTTGACCTGGTCTGGTTTTATCTGGTCTCCCTGCCTAAAGCCTGAAACACACTGCATGATTTTCACGATGCAAAACTTTCATCTGGGACAGCCAAAACTCATGCAGTTTGTTTCAGGCTTAAACCATCTTGAGCTCAGGTTCCCAAGCCAAAATGTTTTTAAATCATGCTAAACCAGTTTAAGATTCTTTACTTGATCTCCCAGCCTAACCAATCTAGAGTAAACGCATCCAAAGCGTAGCTATGCCTACTGGCCCTGTCATCTAAAACCAGTCTAAGCTAGTTTGCCTCTCTTAGTTGCTCTTTCTGCTGAATCAGACTGATCTGTTGATCAGTATTTAATGCTTTTGGATACTAAACCATTGAAACACAACTTAGCCAGGCTAAGTCACCGGCATAAAGACCAGCAAATCCACACCAGCTGGTTTAAGATGTATTCTATAAACCAGCTTCTCTCAGCAGTTTTGGCCAGTTTATGCAGTTCTCTTCCAGCAATAGTCTCTCACACGAACAAGCATGCACAGAAGCGCGTGAAAGTTGCGAAGAGCAGGTGACTGTGAGGTAAAAAGCAGCGCTAACGTTTGTGTGAGGTGGCATTGAGGTCCTTCCGCTGTAAACATTGAAGCAATGTCGCTAAGTGTTCTAGTCTAAATACAAAATGAGCAGCAAACGGCAGCTGAATCACCCTGAAAGCAGGACATCACATGCTCGGCTCAAACAAGGGACCCGTGACGCATGAGATGCCACCTGTGTCCTCGTATGGCGCTCTGAGTTAAGCGCGACCGAGCCATTCGAGTATATGTGTGCGTGTTGTTTTCGTAATGTCGAGAGGGTTCAGGCATTTGTGTAGCACGACGTGTCCACTGGTTCGCCTCAAGGCGAGGACGCGAGTGAGGGGAGGAGTCGAGTAAAGGCACTTTACTACTCTGAGAGAACTTTCCGCCCCTTCAACAACCTCCATCTTTCTCTTTCCCCTCCCCCTTTATCCCCTTTCCGCCCCATCCTCGCCTTGTCATCCGATTTACATTGCGTAAGGCAGACTGAACGGAAAAGCAGATGCAGGCAAACAAACATAAAAAGGACAAATTTGGCAAAATAAACCCTGAAAATTGTCTTCACGTCCCTAGGTCTTCATATTAAAGCAGCACGAGACAACATCAAAACAGACGAACAGAAAGAAATGAGACAAACTCTGATTGTAGCACTCATTGTCTTTCAGGAAGAAGAAAATCTCATTGGACAGAGCGTCTCTGTGTGTTGCATATGTCTCCGGATGCCGTGAGGTCCGTCCTCAATGTCCACCATCATATTTCATCATATTTCTAAACAGCTTGTGTCTTTTGCTGCATGTTGTTTCTATCCAAGACTCGCCGGACAAAGAGCAGCGAGGGGACGTCCGTTATTGTCTCCGCGTGATGAATTTGTCACAAACTGAATTCAAATATAAAGTGCTTTAAAAAATACCAGCAAGAAAGAAAAAGGAAAAAAACAAAAACAAACTGTGTAATTATTTGACTCTCAGAGACTTGGCAAGTTCTTCTTTTTTCGAATAAATTTGAGGCACCTCTCAAACAGATCCACAAAAAATAAAGAAAATCAGTAAAGGATTCTTAAAAATATTATTTTACATATGAAATTACACTTATGGAACACATCTTTACATTTCTCATGAATAGTATCTACTTAATTACATTGGCAAATATACGCTGACTGCTTTTAAAACACCCCCGTCTGGCACCATAGTAGTAGTAGTAGTTTGGGCGTACAAAATGTCAAGGAAATGAACGCCGCCGTTTTTATTAAGTCCCACTGGTCTGAAAGAAGAAACATCTGCTCAGACGAAACATCTAAATTACTTGCAAGATCCGAGCTCTAATTTCATCCAGCCAGGTTTTAACCAACAGAAAAAAACAACAACAAAAAAAACAATATTCGCCCCTGTTCATGTTACGGACGAGGCGGCCTGAAGAGCGAACGCTCCGACGGGCCCTTTGGCTGCTACTGGTCGCTCCATTTCCAGTGCCTAGAAGATCAAATGCATTTTGTCTGATTGTCTGTTTAGAGCCACAACATCTCTCCGTCGGAGGGAAACATGTTTGTGTTGTTTAGTTGCGCAAAAGCAATGAGAAGCGTTATGGATCCACATCTTCTAGATCACTTCGAGAATCGCCCAACATCATGGGAGATTCAGACCCCTGAGAGAAAGATGGATATGGTGAAAGAGCTTTATTAAACAATAGTGTATTGATGATGGACTGCTGAATTAATGACAGACAGAGCTCTACCTGACGGAGGCTTCTATCGGAGTTCTCGTTGGCTGGGCTGCCATCTGATCCATTACTGCTGCCGGACTGCTCCTTCTCGTTCAGTAAAGCTGTGGCATAAGCTAGAGTGTCCTAAACACAAAAAACAGCATTCATTAAACTTCCTTTAGCTTACATTTTCATGTGTGTTTTTTTCTGTCTCGAAGGAAAGCAAAATATCCAATAGTGAGGGAAAAATAAAAAGGAAAAACAGATTTTTTGGGGGGGGGTTTAATGCGTTTTAAAAGTGTTAACGAATTAACTACTGTATTTATCACAGTAGAATCGTAATTTTTTTTAAATCTTCGGATCGTATGTTTGGGGGCGGGACCAAAGTAGAGTCAAGTCAGTCATGTGACAGTCATCATTATAGATGTTAACACACACGGAAAACGTGTAACAGGCGCCTCGCAGATACAATCGGAGTAAATAATGTTTTACGTTTCCATTAAAAGACAGTTAACATTAATCATCATCGAAACCCTGATAATTCACAACATTGTGAAGATGATCAGTAGAATGAAGTTCTAGATTGAAGCAGGATTTTAGTGGGACTTAATTCATCTCAGTTATTTATACAGCATAATGTTAGTCTCAGCCTCAGACGTCATATGTCTGATGCATATCGTACACTTAACTGGAAACACTTCAGGAATGTCAAAGTCGTCATCTGATTGGTCGAATTTTATCGGATTTTGGGGGGACGCGAGTGTCGCATTTATTTTCAGTCCGCCAGTTAAACAAGACGCAGACATGTGATTGCGGAAGAAAAACATGTTTAAATGAGTGATAATGAGCATTTATGAAGATCAGTTAAACGTTGGATTCTCAAAAGTATGCAAGGTTCACGGCATAGACTCTTTAAGAGATGTCCAGGAGTTTTGTTTGAGGCACTGGAGACAAAACGAGATATTTAGCCTCCAAGCCTGGCTGACCCTTTGTCAGCATTTAGAGGATTCCCAGCAGATCCAATTTTACTAGTTGTGCGTCTCTATCATGGAAGAACAAGTGAAGTACCTAACTGAGAAGGGGATATCAGCAAACATGAAACATCGCAGCTAGCCGATTCAGTATTGTGTTCGGTTCCCCAGAATAGCTTGTGGGTGTTAAAAGTGCAGAGATATGCTTCAAACAGATGTTTACCGCGAGCGTCTCATCTGGATTTTCTATGCTGAATGTCTTGTTGCATGTCTGTTGTTGTGGGGACATTTCCACGCCCCGAAACGTGACGCTGAACAAGCGAACTGTAATTGGTTGTTTGACATGTCGGTCAAACAGCCTTATGGGCGGACCTTGGCCAAAGAAAGCCGCTATGAATTCCAGACCTTCAGCCGACAGTCAGAAGGTTTGGCTACGCGAGACTAGCATAGTGTTAATATTACAACTTGTAGGCTTATCTGCACGAAGTGCCCCGAGGGCAGAAGTGAACGAGTCTGTGCGGCCCTGAATGAACTTCTTTTGTGGACGCGTTCTTCATGGAACAACATGCAGAAAGTCCGGTGTTTGTCACAAGATGGCGCCAAACGGTAATCTTTGATTAGGGATTGGAGGGATTTTAACCATACAAGTAGTACCGGCTATGCGTTTTTATTTGAAGCGCTTATTACTTGAAAAGAACGAACCTGCAAATGTCTCAACTGACCAATCAGAATCAAGCATTCCAGAGAGCCGTGTAATAAAGAAGAGTAAAAAAGCTAATATTACTCTGGACTGTTTGACTGAGGCGCTGGTGGGCAGATAATAATATTGTAAACAATGTTAACTTTCTTGCTCAGACTGATGGTTTTGCTTTATAAAGACATTAACCTATCATCAGGAGCCACAGGTATTGTTCCTTTATATAATGTTTTACAACCCAAATTCTGGAAATTTTTATATTTACTGTAAATAAAAAGAAAACTAAAAGACTTTAAATTCCCATGAGCCAATATTTTATTCATAATATAGCATAGATAACATAATATGTTTTGCAATTTTATGCACATACTACATATACTGCTACATGTCTCAAAATAGACAGTGGCATGTTTGCCATGGTATAGCATCTCCTCTTCTTTTCAACAGAATTTGAAGACATCTGGGCATCAAGGTTATGAGTTTCTGGAGATTTGCTGCTGGAATTTCAACAAGAATGCCAAATTTAGAGTAGTCTGACCACTTTTCACTTTCACCAAGATCACTTTTCCTGTTAGAAACAGTTCATTTTAAATGAGCCTAGGCCCACAGGACACAACGGCGCTTCTGGACCATGCTTACATATGGCTTCTTTTTTGCATGATAGAGTTTTAGTTGGCATCTGGAGATGACACGGTGGATTGTATTTACCGACAGTGGATTCTGGAAGTATTCCTGAGCCCATTTATTAACGTCAATGACAGAACCATGCTGATGAGTGATGCTGTGACATCTGAGGGCCCGAAGAGCCCAAAGGTCTTCTGTCTTGTCCCTTACACACCAAGATTTCTCCAGTTTCTCAGAGGTTCTGATGATTTTATTTACTGTAGATGATGAGATTTGCAAAGCCTTTGCAATTTGACACTGAGGAATTTTGTTTTTAAAGTATTTTATTTTTACACACTCTTTCACAGATTGGAAAGCCAACCACAGTCCCATCTGTAAATGTAAAAAAGTTATGTAGTAATGGATGTGGTAAATTAACAACAAGTTTTTCATTTTTGGGTACCTATCCCTTTAAGAGTGCAAGCTGTGGTTTTGCAGCTTATTTGATACAGTATCTAAAGACACCAAAACAAGCACTTAATGATCCATCATAAACAATATACTGGACAAATATTCTTGTCTGCTTCCAGCGAGACCCAAATCAATCGACCATCAGCAGAACAATTCCTGGCACACACTGCCTAAACATAGCCTAGTGTTGCCAAGGAGAAGCTTCCTCCACATGCTGCATGTGCTGCTAACGTCCCTGGTGCTCTCCATGATTAATACATTTCTCCAATTACCAGTTGCCCTCATTGAGACAATTGTCATCACAAATCACAGAGCTGGTTTCATAACCAATTCATCGCAGCAGGCTCGCAGAGATAATCTGCACTGTAACATTACATTGACAGTTATATATA
>JAUYWG010000057.1:7051749-7070297 GCA_034779775.1 Enteromius afrohamiltoni | reverse complement strand
CTACTTCAGTTGTGTGTAATGAATCTAAAATAAATGAAAGTCTAATGTTTATCAGTACATTACAGAAAATAATGAACGTTATCATAATATGCTAATTTATAACATTATAAATTATTATAAAAAAATCCAAATTTAACCCCTGGCTTTAGTACACAATATCAGTTGTATGGGCCATTTATATGGTACTTTTTTCGGATCTTACTAGATATGTTCTTAATGGACATCACTGTTCTCACCCTCTGAGCAAAGTTACTGAAGAGGCTGAAGTACTGGGAGCAGTTCTTGCAGTTATCCGGGACGTCCTTATCCAAAAGAGAGAGCAGCATATCCAAAAGGCAGTCCAACCCAGCATCCTGGAAGTACAAAGCGCTCTCCAGTGTCTTCTCCAGGATGGTGGCCACCACGACACGGACCTCCCGCACACTGCATTCCAACAGACAGATCCTACAGAGAGAGAAAAACATGCCCTTTATAAGGTTCACCCATTAACGACGCTAATTCTGCTGATTTTCAACCAGTATTAGCATGAACATGTGGCAGGAGATGCTGGATGTTGGCATATCTGAGCAGTTTGGGAGGTCTATGGAAACTTTTCCCGTGCAAAGCCAGCTCTGAATAATTACGGCTCCAGGTCTCTATTGATAAGGGAAACTATTTGTTTTGTTGGAAGCGTTTCAGAGCTGGATCATAAAACCATCGGGAACATTCCCTGGCTTCTGCTGAGGTGTTGCATGATCGGGGCAGCCCTAACATTCGATACGAACCAGCCAATCGTGTAGCAGGGCACCACGCCCCCTTACTCTCAATCTGGAGTACCTCTAGTCATGCTGGATCATGCTTACAAGCTCCACACATTGACATCCCTGTACTGGTCCATACTTCAGGCTGGCAGAAAGCAGCTGTGCCACACGTGTGCTTTTGTTACGATTATGAACACACACCTACACCTACACAAACACAGGTGCTCACGACAGTCGGCTTTGGAGGAACAGGGCACTAGCTAAAACAAAAGTGGGATCTCCACTCACTTTATGGGTTCTTATGTTGATGTTCTGTTGTACAACTGGTTTCTACCATAAGTTATATGACAAAAGATGTTTGGATAATCATAAATAGGATTAATCAAGAAAATGTAAGTAGCATTTAACTGTGTGTTAACGCATCCTAAATCTCATCATCAGTGACAATATTAAAAAAACTAGCCGTTTTTCTTTCTTCTGTTGTTTGATTAATAAGAATGACAGACAGCAGGAATATTAGACAGCTGTCACTTTAAGAGCCAGTTAATTGTGTCTACAGGTGCATCACCTGCCCTTAATAGATACAAAGCTTGTGATTCATGTCTGTGTGCCAATTTACTAGTTTACTGTTTCTCTTGTCGCTTCTGATGTTTGTTCTTATTAAAGGTATGTGCCCTGCGAAGTGGACATCAACAGATACTCCACCATTTCAATTGGACAACAGAGTTCATGCACGGAGCTCTCTTCCAATGAGCTGATTGTCAGAATTAGGTGCGTTAATGGAGATATAGAGCAGTGGGGCGTGAGGACTGGGATTGAGAACCGCTGGCATAGAGGGATGGACGTGATGCTCACTTGATAATCTCCCGCCCTTCAGGTGCCACCAGGTACTGGACCATCCATTGACACGCCTCGCTACTCTTGGACAACAAAACCTCCACGGTAGCGATCCACTCCTCTGTGTCCACCCTGAGAGAGAGTTATCACACTGATTAAATAAACTGATAAAAGTCACAACTGGGGGACTCGTTTAATGAAATAGACTGAAAAAAGGTGATTTTTAGAGTTTTATATATATTATATACATATATTTTAATTATTAAGATACATTTATTTAATAATAATACAACCCAGTTTTTTCATTCTATTTATATTTATACTGTTAATTCTGTTTAATTTTTAATTAAATAATTTTTTTTTTTTTTTTTACCACCACTACTTGTCTTTGTTATAGTTCAACAATAATAACCCTGTGTGAACAGGCAATGAATGTAATTATAAAAATAAAAGCACTATCCCACCTGAGTTTCTTTTTGGTACGCAGGTAAGTGTGGAAGAGGAACTGCACGGCCAGCTGCAGGCTGGTTTTGGCCATGGCTTGATATGAAGGATGCTTTAACTTTGTCTGGAAAAAAACAAAAACCAGTATAAAGCTCACATCTGAGTACAGGAGACACTTATAAAAGAGGCTGAATGCTCAGAGCTTACCGCATTGACAGAAGCCAGAGACAGTGTGAAGTTGAAGTAATCACTGTTGTAAACATCTCTGTTCTTCATGAACTTCAGATTTTCATCTCTCACCATCTACAGATTCCCAAATGACAATTTTTCAAACTTTATGTCTGAAACACTATGAATAATATAACTGTAGTTTTAGTACAGTATGATGCTGTCAGACCTGGAACATTTCTTTTGCAATGCGTGAAAAGGTTTTGTAATCGCTACCTGATAGATCCTAGCAGGCATCTTTTCCACAAACAGACCCTTCTTCTCTCCTTTCTTCACCAAGCGTGTGAGCAGGGTGAGGCGGTCATTGTTGGCCCTGGGTGGCCGTGGGGAGGACTGGGGTGAGATCTCCGGAGATGACGGGGCTGACCTGAGGTGAAGGGATAGTGAAAATTAATAAGTGTATCCATATTCAAACGTTCATGCAGGAAGTAAAACGCTAACTCACAGCGAGAGATCCTCTGCCTCCTGTCTCATGATGCTGACTCGACTCTTTTTGGGCAGGACGGGGGAGTTCTGGTCACTGATGCGCTGGTAGAACAGCATATAAGCGTTCCAGTAGCGCCGCCGGACATCCGGGTAGGGGTTAGCTACAGCGTGCAAATATGAACACGAGTGAATATGAATTTGAGAGATAATGACAATGTGACAAAATAATGGTGTATCTGACATATAATCCAAAAATAATATTCTAACAAACAAAAAAATTTAATTTAAAATAGGCATTTGTTTGAGTTGAATTATCATAGTAACTTGATTAAAAGATATCTTAATAACTTACATTGGTCATAAACTTTGGGTCTGTACTCTCCTCCGAAACACTCATACTCCAGAGTCTCATCGTTCATGTCAAACTCTTCCACAACATTGTCATTAAACTTATACCAGCGTCCTCGTGAACTACCCCTAAAAGAAAATAAAGTGTGGAAAAATGCACATTACAGACATTGCTCAGCTCCGCTTGCTCACCCAAACATTGCTTCATTCCTCAAAAAATGCACCAGGTTAAAGCACCATCCTGCTGCCAAGCATCTGGGACAGTTTAAGGCTCTCATAAAAAAAAATAAAAAAAAAACCCTCAGCCAAAAACAGAAGCACGACCCCCCAGAGACCCATAAATACACACACGCAGAGAGGAAAAAAATATGTTTCAGATATTGAAGTATGTCCTACAGACGTGCATTATGGAAATAGACTCTGCAGAACTTCATAAACGTACAGTACGGTTTGACCACAAGCGCTCCGGAATGTTTTAACAGTAGCTTGTAATGCGTTTCATAATCTCTCACTACTTTTCATTCCTTAGGGATTTGTTTCTAAGTAATAAACTCTTAAGAATCATTTTCTTAATGTTAGTGCAGATCAAACTTTTGAAACTAAAATGTTTATTTGAAGCACCACCTGAGAAGTTTGAACAAATCATCGAGGGTTGATCAAGGGAGCGTTTTCCTTCAGAACCAAACGTAACGCTAATCCTCCGCGTCTTCAGTCACTCAGATGTCGGAGTAAATCACTACTGCTCTGTTCATTAACACATTCAACAACAAAACAGCTCAATCTCTTAGGAGTCCTGCTTGTCTCTGCGTCTCGGTCTGATGACGGCTCACTCAGGGCGGGTCTGAGGTAAGACACCAGTTCAGTCTGTGTGACACGCTGCTGTCAATCAACTATTGTGGGAGTGGCCTCTGTCAACATGCATTAGAGAATGGCTTGATTTCAGAAGGGGCAACTTTTTCTTATTAAATGAAAAGAAAACTACTGGTGGATCTTTATCATTGTAGGGTGGTTGTGTACACACACTCCCAACACACACTTCAGTCCAAACAGCTTGTAAAGGTGCATGCGGCACCGGATGACCCGTTTAAATAACCAGAAGTCAGTTATTTGCATTAGAATTCTAAAAATAGAAATATTTTTGTTACAAAAACCCATCGATCTGCTTCTGAGGACATGTGATAACCCCCCGAAGGCGTATAGGTTAGTTTTACCAGCAGATATATCTGATTTACAAAAATAATGGCCACTATCCACCAGCATTACCAAGCTTGGAAGAGCCAGGATACATTTTTTAAAAACTCCAACTGTGTTCGTCTGAAAGAACACCCAGGTCATATACACCCAGGACGGCTTGGGGTGTAATTTTACTACTCCTTTAACAGACACTTCCTCTTGTCATCTCACCTGCGGTCTTTGATGAATGAGTAATAGTGTCCTGCGTGGGCCTGTCCGCTGTGGACCACCACTCCCACCAGTTCATAGTTCTCAGAGATAGTGACCTTCTTCCGAGGTGACCCGCCGGAACCGGCCTCTCCACCTCTCCCGTTCTCTCCATGATCTGCACTTGAATCCTGACGGGCCATTCCTGACACAGTGTACGGCTCCATGTTCAGCACCCAGGGGAACTAAAAGTCAAGTACATGCAAATCAATTATATACTACTTTTTTTTCTTGATTAACTTGATCAGAAGTGAGTTTTTGGTAAGTCGCTAGGTGCAGGCCAACACATGTGAACTGAAGAAGAGCTGCTGCTGTATATAATCTTACTCTGATCTGCTCATCATATTTGATGGACCGGCCACTTTCCCAATCGAAGCCGAATCGCATGAGGTGGATGACCAGCACGCTGGGCAGAGACTTTATACAGGTCCGCTTCACAGTGGTCCGCTGCAACACAGAACGTGTGAGTACAAAATACAGCAGCGTTTCCCTGCAGTCCTTGATGAATGACAAGACCATACCTTCTCTTTACATTTCTCGCAGTAATAGGCATTGCTGCCATCCAGGACTTCTCCTCTGACAAACTGATCGAGCGAGATCTCTAGACTCTGACAGGACGTCACCCCCAAGTTCAGAGCCATGAACGTCTCCTCACGCTCATACCTACAGAGCAAACCCAGAGACAATCTCACGTTATTGCTACAAAGAGGTCTTCTTGAGAACATGGGTTTGGGATGATATGCGAGCGAGACTTACCTGTGTGGGCAGTCTTTGCATATCTTCTGATCAGAGAAAATGCCCTGGAATGTGTTCTTGAAGATCTGCTCTCGGCCGATTTTCTGTAAGGATGAAAATCAGGATAACTGCATACCCACTTCAGAGTTGGTACGAACACTCCAGTACGCAAAGGACTTCAGGTGAGCTGTACCTTTAGATGTTCATCAAGCTGATCCACCAGACTGGTGAAGAACTCATAAGCGTCCTGCTGTTCTCGCACGTATAACTCTTTATTCCACATCTTAAAAATCTGCATCAAGACCAACCAAGTGATGAGATCAAATACTTGATTGAAAAATAAACATTAGATTAAATTAAAAGTGTACAAAATGTGTTTGCGTTTGACTAAAATAGTACTAAAATAAAACAATAAAAAAATACAACAATACAGTGCTTTCATTTAAGCATCTAAATGTCTCGATGTAACAAACTATTAGTTTATTATGTGAAATAAATGTAATATTTGAATACATCTGGCAGCATTTATTCCATGTTGAGTTCACTGTTTGCATATCAATAGTTTAAGACATACTGTATGATAACAGTGGATCTCACCTTCCAGAAGTTTTCAGGTACGTAATACTGTAGTTTGCTCTCCATCAGGTGACCAAACAGAGACTGTACCTGACAGAACACACTCTCCTCTGGGTTTTCAATGTCATCTTCAATCGACAAGACAGCCTACAACACACACAAGAGTAAAATTGTAAGCGAAAACCTATTATAAAAAAAGAAATAAACAACTATTAGCGTAATAGTCTTAGGTCACTAAATATGTCTTTTCTGTCCTTTTGATCAATGTAAGAAAATAACCAAAAAATACAATATAATATAATATGTGTATATATATATATATATATATATTAGTATTATTATTATATAAATGAGACCATGTAAAAGTTCAGAAACTATAAATTTAGTGAACATTAAGATAAAAACGATCATTTCGCAGAATGAGCCTGAGTTCTGACTATCAGGAAATACACTCACTGCAGTATCGATGTTTTTTAATTGTGTAGTATGCATCATTATAGAAGGATGTTTTTGAGAAGATATATTAAAACTAAATGTTCAAAATGCCAAACCAAGTCATACAAATGCACAAAAATCCTCCTTCCTTTAGCGTCACACTTTGTCCAGTTCACTCCCAGTAGGTCAAGGTTAGGGCGCCACCGAGTGGTGAGAGTGTGCGCGCTAAACTTACTTTACTGATGAAAGAGCAACTTTTACTGTACCTCAGGCAACCCAGGCTGCATGTACAGCTGCTGAAACACTGCATTCATATAGCAGGTCGCACCTCCGTTCTTCAGTCCCACAAACCCAGACACAGAGCGGCTGTCTACAGGAGGAAGATACTGACAACACACACGCAACGACATGGGAATTAACGCCAAGTGCATCTGCTGGAAGTTCTTACAGCTGAATTATTTTTCCACAGAGCGATATAAGGAGTGCTGAAGAGACTCACGTCGAACTCTTTGGTGAGAGACGGGTCAGACTGGTGATGCATGGACAGCAGTTCTTTAGTGATGAGCTGCAGGTTAGTAAGAGAGCTGTCGGACAACATGACCAGAACCTCGTACGCCGCCAGACGACTGCTGACCGTACTGCACCTGAGACACAGACATCATTACTACAGGCAGCGGAAGCAACTGGAGTATCGGTGCGTTTAAACACACGCGTTTCCTCATACTTTGGATGAAAGTCGTGGATAGACGCTGTAGTGCTAGATGAGCTGTCACTGTTCAGGATGATACGAGAGGCTCTGAACAGGAAGTCGTCCAACAGCTGCTGGATCAGAGAAGGCCCTGCAGCACATTTACAAGAAGATTCGTTAACTTCACGTCCGGATCTCTATGTGCATATCACACGCTGTCGTATTTAACTGGAAAGTGGCTGACCGAACTGCTCTTTCTCACTGCCGCAGAGGGACAGCAGGGTTTTAATGAGGCGCAGGTGTCCGGCCAGCAGGATGTTGTCGGCCTCGCTGGTCTCCAGCTCGTTGGTCCACGTGGGCTCGAAATTATCAAGCCAGCTGATCTCGTCCTCCAGCATGGCCGCGGGGCCAATCTGAAGCTGCTCCATTTCTGATGCTGAGGACGTGAAACATATGAGGGTTGAGGGAATCCAAAAATTGCTTTTAGATTGCACAAGACTCAAGCAAGTGACAAAACTGGACTGAATCGGCTCAGTGAATTGATCAGCTGAAGCTAATAAAATATTGATCATCTCATATGAATAGCTTTTTATTTAATGCTTCATTCATTTTTAATATTTGGGAGAGAGAATACATATAAAAACCTAATGTAGGCAGAAAGGGTAACAGGGCTGGAAATTTAGCAATCATTCAATAAGTCTGGAACTAAGTGTTGAGTAAGAAGTTGAAAAAGCAGAGGGAAAAACCCAAACGTTGATATACATCCTGTAGATGCATCGCCATTCTCTCTTCAACGGTTCTGAATCGATCCGGTATATTTCATAATCGATATATGGCACTGGAGACGCACCGGGCTTCATTGCTCAGAATTTGCGCTGAGACACGTGCACATGGTGTGCATCCATCCACCGCGTTTTACTTTAGATATGTTTATTTTTTAAACCGCTTGCATTTGTATTATATTGTGTAGACAGACTTCACGTGCATTAGTCTGAATGCAGCCTGTTAAAGGTGCACTGTATTATTATGTACTTCTGTATACTTGAACACCACTTTTTAAAATAAGTAATAGCCTGTTTATATAATGATAAAAAAAAAAAAAAAATTAGTAAAAAATAAATTTAAAGTAAAAGTAAATTTTGCACAAAATTAATCGGATTAAAAATGTATTGAATGAGAATGTGCTATTCTCCTGGTTTCACGGACAAGGCTTAAGCTAGTCACAGACTAAAATGCATGTTTGAACTGCTTCAACTGAAAATATCTTGCTCTGACATATCTTAGAATTTTATTAAAGAAGCATAAATATCTTAATTTAACTAAAGGCCTGTCCTGGCTTTAACTAAGCCAAGTTTGTGAAACTGGGCGATTGTGTTGATGATATTAATCTTATTGAATTGAATTGTGAAACCAAGATTGACACAGATATCTCAAATATAAACAAAAAGCATAGAAACTTTCAACGCTGTGTTCAAGATTCAAAGATGTAAAAATGTATTTGCACAGCAGAAGAATTAATTGGGGTAAAAAAAGTTCGGATCGGATCGTGAGGTGCCGTAAGATTCCCCTAATATCCTGTTTGATATACAGTCGTCAACATTTGTAGTGGATCAAAGTCGATTAAAGTTGTCATACGACAAGAACTAATTTTGGATTTAGGACAGATTTGATGAAAGGTTTTGATCCACTTCAAATGTTGACAAGCACACACACACTTACATTTATATACACACACATATACATATATATATATATATTTGCGTGTATGTTTGTGCATGTTTATGTGATTTACGAGGACACAAATTTGCATAATGACATGCGTATAACAATATGAAGGTGATTTATGAAATCCACACAATTTCCTGTAAGGGGTAGGGTCAGTGTAGGACAATACCACACACAGTCTGTACAGTATAAAGTCCCCATAAATCCAAAAAACAACGTGTGTGAAATCTGTAACAATATCTTGGGTAACGGGGGTTAAAAAAAAAAAAATTATTGCAGTCAACACTACACCAGAAAACTGAAGGAGACTTCAATTATTACTATCAAATTTATGAGATAACTGTAAATAGTCAGAAAAGAAATGATTGGAGACCAAAGCATCTTATTAATGAATGCTAACATTTATGTCATGCACTTAATTTGGAAATAAGGCAGAACACTCACTGGTCAGGTCATCCAGTAGTTGGCAACGCAGGTCAAAATACTCTGTGCATTGTGAAAGCAACCTAAAAACACGATCATCAGTTTAGCTCAGAAAGTCATCACAGTGTTTTAATTACTATGTGGGGCTGTTGCAGTAATGGTACGTTCACACCAGATGCGACTATTCGCATTTATTTGAATTGCGCCGCAGGATGTCTAATTGAGTTTTTGCATTGGCTTTAGTGATGTAAATCACTTGCGCTTAACGCTTCGTTCACGTCTGGTGTAAACGCAGCATTTGTCATCATACACTTCCAGAGAAATAAGATTTTTAAAAATCATGTGTTTAGTGTGCCGGACCTTTGGTTAACACCCCTCATGATGCTGGTAGGGGACCAGAGAGGAAGTTGGGCTGTCAGAACCACCTTCAGCAGGAAGAGGTTGGGCTTCTGGAGGTCAGGATAAGCAGATGTGTCCGACTGACTGAGAGTGTACAGCTGATCACACGCCACGCGCCGGATCTGTGAACACAGGAGCTTAGACGTTTGAACACATGGCTAAGAGAAGAGTTTACTTTTGTCAGGACAAAAACTCAAACACTGACCTCTCCACTGGGCGACCCCAGCAGAATATCAATGATGAAATCATTCACAGAAGGAAGAGTGTAAAATGAAGCTTGAAAAAGAACAGGAAACAAAGCAATTGTGTTAAGTGTTTTGATTTTCGCCGACTTCATTTCTCATCCTAGTGTTTTTGTTTCTTACATAGCTGTTGGCATCGCAGCTGAAGGCATGTGACGAGTAAAGAGAGAGCTTCTCGTGCAATAATAGTGTCTTTGATAGACACGCACAGCTGTTTGACACATATCCCAGCTTGCAACGTGGTGACCTCTCCCTCACTGCCTGAGCTGCAGTTACTTCCTGCAACACACACACGCAAAAACATTTAGAGACTTGCATAATCTGACTACAAGACAAACTATAGTATGATTTAGAGCCTCACCTGTGCTGCTGACCCTGCTGCGGACGCCCAGAGGAAGCAGCGAGTTGGTCGTCTCTCTGATTGGCTGGCTGCTGCCTACAAGGTCCAATCGGCCTGCAGCTGCCGCCCAGGTGAGCCTCATGAAACACGCCACTGTAGATGTGAAGTCTCCCACCTCCATTGTCTGAAATGACAAACCAGTGAAATCTTAAAGGGTCTGAAATAAATCACTCAGTAAGGTATTGATGCTCTCTCGCACCTGTATAGCGACACGGGCGGCTGGGATGATTTCTTCCACCCTGATGGAGGATCTGTCAGACATGGACACCTGTCTGTAGGAGGACTTCTCTGGAGTGCCACAGACGGAGAGCTGTCGACCACTCTGCCGCCCGGCGTTACGGAACGGTCGAGAGGACAGAGTGTCCAGACCTTCCTTGCTCAACTCCTCATCGAGCATACTAGGCATAGCCTGTCCTACCAGCAGAAACCTGCAGGGGGAGACAAAGAGCAAAGAGCCTTTAATGATGCAATTTCAAATTGCCCTTTCTTTTCGCAGTGTTAAAAGCTGTTTAAATATTTTTGAATAAATAAGTGATGATTTGCCGCGCCCCACTAAAACTGCTTGTTTAAATATGACTCCACTTTTTTACATCACAGAGTAGGTTTATTTTCCAACACCGCCCAAATGTTTACACAAAGAAAGGAGGCGGAGCTATTATTCTGTCTGTAGTGTTGCTGCGGGCGCCATGTTCTGGAGACGCTGAAAGTGAAACTACTTTCTTTGTGCTTCCAAAAGAGGACACGACTAGAAATCAGTAGTCAAGTTGTATTCACAACACTGTTCCAGTGTGTTCAGCACATTTACGGAGGACTGACTCCTGAAGCTGACAGAGCAGGAGAGTCTGGGGCTTCTGACTCACAACCTTCAAGTAAGTTACATTTTCTCATCAAAACAACCTGCTACTTACTATTCACAAGCGAGTTTTGAGAAGTCGTTACAAATGCAGACATGGTGTTATCTTTACGAGGTGCGATGGAGTAGGAGATACATTCATTTAAATAGTCACATATTTTAACTGATTTTTCATTGTTACATTCCTATGAACAATATTTTTTATTTATTTTATTACCTTTACAGCGCAATACATTTCTGTACTGTAAATACACTCAACTATTAGTGCATTTCCTATCTTACATTTTTGGCAAACAAAAAATAATGAATATTACCATGTCAAAATTAGAAAAGAACCTGCATCTCCTGTAAATTAATATTATTTTAAACAACGTTTTTAATTCTATCAGGGCACTATTTCATGGATGTTGTCCTTGTCACAGCTTTGTTCAAAACTGAGATGCAAAAAAAAAAAAAAGCTCAGAATGCCAACTACTGAATGCCATGTTGCAGTCAACTACAAAAGTTTCCATGCCACCTTGCTGCTGCAAACAAAACTTGCAACGCTTGCCCCGCCTCCAGGGTCTTCTGAAGGGTCCTCTGTTTTGGAGCTGACATTGATGAGTGACGCTGTGTTTAAAATAGTTTAAACTCTTTCAACGCACCCCTTATGTACAAGACGTTGCAGACAGCAATCCAGTCTGTATAGCGACTACGACGGCAGTCCAATTAAGCCTTGATAACGTGTTTTGTTTAAAAAAAAATGACATTATTTTCGGGTCAAAATGTCTTGTATAGACTTTAGCGTCTACAGAACACAATGGTATTTAAAGCACTATTATCATGCTGCTCATTGCTTGGAGTTCAGAGAGAAAGAGTGAACAAAATAGAGAAACAGGGAAAGAGAAGACAGCCAGACTGATAAATGAGACTGCACCTGGCCAGCTGCAGGCAGATGGAATAGACTCCTTGTCTGGTCTCGTAGTCCACCTCAGAGGGGATGGAGTCTCTCTGCATGACGTTAACCACCAGACTGAGACAGAGAGAGACCGAGAATGCACCGCTGAGATAATGACTGCAGAATTATAAACATGAGGAGCGGTGTAGAAGTGGGTAGAAAGCAGATGGCTACCTGAGACCTCCCGCTTTGAGGAAGTTCTCACAGAAAGATTTGACGCTGGTCTTTGCCATTTCATCATCAGATGTAGGCATCAGCTTGGAGCTCAGCACCTGTAAGAAGGACAGGAATCAGTTAGTGAACACAGAAAAAAAGCCTAAAAATGATTTCTCTCTCCACACGTTTTTATTTCAATAAAATAAAAATAAAGAGCAATATATATTTAACATACTACCATTCTAAAGTTTATATTTGAATATATTTAATAATGTAATTTATTCCTGTGATGCGAAACGAGTGATGAATTTCCAGCAGTCTATTAAGTGTGACGTGATGTTTTAGAAATCATTCTAGTATGCTTATTTGCTGGTCAGGAAACATTCATTTATTATTAATGTTCAAAACCGTCGTGCTGATTAATATTTTAGAAGAAAATGGGATGTATCTCTAAAAGGGTTGAAAATTAAGTTTTCGATCTAAATAGTTTGGAACCAAATGTTGGTTTGTAATTTTTTTGATAACAGTTTGATTAAAAAGAATGATACACCTCCAGGTTGTAGAGCACTCTGAACGTAGACATGCCAGGGGCAGATGAACGAAACAGAGACTCCAGGATAGACGCTGCACTTTGCTGGTGCTGCTGTTTACTGGACAGAGATGGAGACTTTGAGGCCTGAGAACCCGATCCCAGTGTAAACAGAGTTTTCTGATGGAAGAGAGAGAGAGAGGGAGTTATTTACGGACACTGTCCTCGGTGTGTACCATACTAAAAACAAAAACACTCTCACAAAACTAATACAGTGCGAAAAATATTCAGTCATAGAAACTAATGGTTTCCATTAAAATACCATTATGAACCACTCACTTTTTCCAGTAAAACCACAACAAAATTCATTTATGTAGTGTGTCTTGGACATTTCTCCAATAAGATTTAACGTCCCACCTGTAAAATCCTTCACATACCAGTAGACCCCTTGCTTTTTAATCTTGAACTGATATATTTACGCTTTTCCCCAAGTTAAAGACTGGCTTTCAGGTACCTGGTGACTCCAGACGCTGGACTCTTTTGGCACAAAGTTATCAAGGGCGTCCTGCACCTCTGGGTCAGTTGGGATAAGCAGTAATAACTTCCTGACACGCAAAGTTATTCTAGACAGGCACAAGAAGCCATACAATTATTGCAAGTCATAAAAAAAAACAAACTACATATCTGGAAAGTGAAAGGAAAAGCCACCATTAAACAAATAAAGAAAAAAAATGTTTACTAAACCATACAGTCGAGTAAATAAAGACAATTAAAAGTTTGGGGTGAACTATCTTTTTAAGTAATTGCATAACTTTCAAGGCTTGTGGGTTGTCTACCTGGGTTCCTCCAAATTGGCGAGCTGATAAAGCATCTCAAAGACATTACACACCAGCGCCATGACCACACCAGGAAGAGATTTCTCCTGCAATCACACACATGAGGATAATAATAGGTTAATAACTGTTCAGACTGGGCCTGTGATGTTTGAATTAATTTCTTTTAAATAAAAACTGCTGTTCTGTTTCAAATGAATGCTGTTCTTTTGTACTTTTTTTTTAAATAATCAGAAAACTATTTTAAACAAAAAGTGTTTCTTGATCACTAAATTACCATATTTTAATGATTTCTGAGGGATCATATTACAATTTTAAATGTATTTATTTTTTAATGTTACTAGATTTTATGTATTTATAATAATAAAAAAAAGCTTCGGTAAGCTTAAGATATACCTTCTAAAAAAAAAAACAAAAAAACTACAATTCTTACAGATTCGAAACATTTGGTAACATTTTAAGGTGTCCATTATACAGAGTAATTACCTGGTAAGTACTTAGTAGTAGTCGTTGTACTTACATAAAACAACATTTAAACCAATGATTTATATCATTAGTACACAGCACCTTTCTAATCAAATTAAAATGACAGAATATTGCACAGGCATAAGATACTTAAAATAAAGTGCATCAAGATTGTACTTAATTGTAAGTAGCTGTGTAACAGACTCCAGACTACAGGCTGTACCATAAGTACAGGTAAGTAGGGACCGATATGTGTTTTTTAGGACCGATACGATACCGATTATTAAAGACCAAGAACACCGATAACCGATATTTTGAATCAATATATGTGTGTGGTGTAAAAATGAAAATGAATACCAAAATGAAGAAGATATTTCCGCGTTATATAGTAAATTCCATTTATCCGACTGGATTCCGCCATTCCATCTGCATTTTCTTCATGGAAACT
Organism: Enteromius afrohamiltoni; assembly: GCA_034779775.1. Classification (NCBI taxonomy): domain Eukaryota; kingdom Metazoa; phylum Chordata; class Actinopteri; order Cypriniformes; family Cyprinidae; genus Enteromius; species Enteromius afrohamiltoni. The sequence goes on along the minus strand of JAUYWG010000057.1, from coordinate 7,055,990 downwards.
ATTTTCCATTAACGGCCTACAATATTAAGTGTTAAAGGACTAAGATTATGACCATACTTTAAGTTATGTTGCCGTGTTTCGTTTCATGGTAGTTTTAGTAGGTGTCAATACATACATTGACGGCCATTTGAGAGGCAAACATAATGTAATTTAATATGAAACTATGAGAATGGGGCTTTGTGGTGAACACCACCATCGTGACTCGCCGCGGACATCTCATTTGTGCATTAATGGTTGTTGTGTTAAATAAGGATTATCAATAAAAACAAAGCAAGTAATCATATTTTCTTGTAGAGCTTGTTTCCTCTCAGACGCTGTCCTGACTCATGTGTGCGATTCTCAAAACGCCCACGAGATGGCATTTATCGGGGAATTCGATACCACAAAAACCGATAATGTGAATATGCTTAAATATCGGGAAAACGATATATCGGTTGATCTCTACTACTAAGTTGGTAATTACTCTGTACTATGACACCTTGTGTGTGTTACCAAACATTTAATTGGTAGTATATGTATTGTGTATACAAGTGTGTAACTGCACATTTAATGTGTACTTGATCCAATAAGTTTTAGCAAATTGCAGCGAGTGAATGTACCTGCTCTAAAGCATACGCAGAGTTAAAGACCCCGCTGCTGCTGGAGCTGGCCGAGGCGGAGCTGTCCGCTGAACTGCCTGATGGAGTGCCTGTTCCTGAGCTCTTCACTGTCAGACTCTGCTCATCAGAGAAACCTAGCTGATTCAACAGCTTCTGGTCACGGTTCATCGTCAGCTGGAATTTATAAAGACGACTGTGAGCATGAATCCATAATACATACAAATACAGGTTAATATGAAGAGTTGAATCTGAACTTGCATAAGCATATATTTAGTAAATATGTACATGTATATTATTTATATTCATATTAATGATTTTATATAAAAAATATATTTAATATACAGTTTTTTCTTAAACATACAGTATGAACGTGTGTGTATTTATATACACATAATAAATATACACATATGTAAGCAAAACTTTTATTTTGAATGTGATTAATCACGACTGTTTGACCGCACTAAAGTAAATATTAATATTACATCAAAAACAAGCGTAAACAAAAAATAATAGTATAATAATAGTATAAAATAATATATTTAATAATAATCATAATGATAACAGTGTATAAAAATAACACTGGTAACAATCAACACAAACTGTTTATGGTTAATTCTCTATAAATAGGAAAACTCGACCTAGATTCAGTTTTGAATGAACAAAATCAATGCATAAACCATTTTTGTTTGATGAACAAAAACCTGAAGTATAATAAACATAAATATTAGAAGATAATTTAAAAAATTTAAGTCTTCTTACCTTAGCAACTAACTGAAAGAGGTTTAACTAACTGTAATAAAACTAAATATATATATATATATATATATATATATATATATATATACACACACACACACACACACACTAAAGCATATGACAGAATTATTAAAAACTAAATTCAAACAATAACAAAAATAAAAACACATTCAAAATATGGATAAAAACTAAAATATTACAAAACGCCAAAATAACACTGCCATTTAGCAATACAAATAAACAATGTTAAATGATGTAATTGTGAACAAAGGGTCCAGGTGCGGTCTTAATAGAGTCACAGGTCTGTGCTGTAGGAGACCTCAGACAGGACTGAGACCCATCACACTTAGTGTTTGACTCACCATGCTGTCATTGGCAAATATCTGCACATTGTCCACCGGACAGCTGAGCTGCTCGGCTATCTTCCATCTGATGCTGCCTATGGTCTCGTTACTGTGGGCCTGCACACATTCGCATCAACACAAACACATGAGGGCCGCTTCGATCCATCCGTTCAAATCAGGCACAGCTGAGTCATGATTACTCAACAGTCTGCTGTTTATTAATATCACATTTGGCTTCTCACGCCGAACATCCACCTGCCACTTATCAATGTTCCTCTAACCTCCAAATAGGGAGAATGTTTATCAAGTCTTCTGTTTAGACCAACCCTGTTTACAGTCTGTCATAAGTGTGTGCATTTGAGTCATGAGCGCCGAGTGGTGTAATGGATCGTAGAGGAACAGTGATCCGTATGGACCTGTCCATGTCTTAAGTTAATGTGTATAGCTAACAGAGAAAGAAACCGAATACGTGTCAGTGTGTGTGATGTTACCTCCAAGGTGAATGTGTCTTTGGTAGATTCGTAAGTGATGTGAAGTGTCACAGGATGACCGTGGAAAGACGCTCCATGAGGTAGAATAGTTCGAGGAACAGAATACAGGTCCTGAAACAGATCCAGCGTGACAAGTGTCGGTACCATGTGACCTGGAAACTCATTTTCCATTTCAAACCAGTGTGAAGATATAATCATTTATGGCTGTCATAAAACTTTATAAAAACAGATTTTGAGATGTTATAACATTATTCTAAAATACTACACTGCTAATAACAGTAGTTTTTTTTTTTTTAAGAAATTAATTCCTATATTGAGAAATGCATTTTTAATTTAAAAGCAGCAGTAAAGAAATCTGTAAATAAAACATATAAAATGAAATAAAAAATACAATTTATTTACCAAAAATTTACGAATAAGCATCACAGCTTACAATAAAAATAATAGTAAATCTAATTATGATAATACATGTATCTTGAGCAGCAAATCAGTATATTACTATGATTTCTGAAGAATCATGTGACGCTGAAGACTGGAGTAATGATGCTGAAAATGCAGCTGCGCATCACAGGAATCAATCACATTTTAAAATATAATACAATAAATGTACATAATAAATATACACCATACACACACACATATGTTAAAAAAAAATAAAAATGGATGCAAATAAACACTATTAACCATTTCACAGCACTAATAAAAACAGTAAGTAGTTATTTGAAATTGTAGTAAATAAGCAGCGTATATTAAATAATTAATATTATATAATAACAGGAAGAAAATCCAATGTGTATATATTAGGAATTATTACCTTTATAAAGAATTGTAAAAAAAACAAATAAGTAGTTTATTTAGAATTATTAATAAAACAAAATGATACATTTTAAATAATATTCTATAAATTATACTGGTTAATAACAGGATATCGAAGCACTTTCCAGAGTTAAATGTAACATTAGATGAATATTTTGAATCATTTTTCCATGAAAAAGCACTTCAGTGAATTGGCAGAAGAATTCCAGCAATAACCTACCGAGCTTCATCTTACACAAATTACTCAAATTCATAGATCAGACAAAAGCGCTACAGTCCAAAAGCACTTCCTGCGCCAATAACCGACCAATTAGTGTCTGTTAGACTGAACGGGTGTCTGCCTCTCTCTCTCTCTCTCTGAAGACACACAGGAATCAACAGTGTATTAGATCCCTTTAGCTGTGTAATCCTGAATGCACTAAATGACACCGAACAGCTGGAGAGACGGTGAATGCTGCAGTCAAGCAATGATCAGACGTCTTCATTCCACAGCTGCTAGTCTCACAACTATCTAACACATTAAGAGAATTCATTAGCAAAATCTGTCGTTGCTACATTTGACTTTTACAGCTAACTGGTTTCTTCTCTGAGACGGACTGATGCTTTCACACAGAGATCAACTGCAAGGCGTTTAAGATACATATTAAAGCAATAGTCAAAAGATGCTGAATACAAGATGAACTTGAGCCAATAAAGCTTTTGCTCAGATACCCGAAGCAGTGTTTAACTCAGTTATCCTGTCTCTGTGTGTGTGCACTGGGCAGAGGTCTTTAATCCTGCTCCTGGGGACCCCCTGTCCCAAAACCCTGCAGGACAGTGGATCCCTAGGAGCAGCGTTGAAGACCTATGGTTTAGGGCAGGGGTTCCCAAACTTTTCAGCTCGCGACCCCCAAAATGACCGTGCCAGTGACTCGTGACCCCCACTATCCTCAGAAGTGGTTAAAATATACAAATGTTGCACATTGCTCGATATTAACCAACGTTTCATTTCAACAAAAATAATATCCTAAGCATACAGAGATGAAAATGACTTACACGTTACGTTTTATGTTTTATTATTAAAATAATAAAACAAATGTCGGAAAGTGTTGTAAATTGAGGCTTTTGATTAATCTGTCGTAATCACCTTAGGTCAAACGGATAGAAATTTGAAAGGGATTTGTTTGTTTTTTAAATGTAACTATTAACAACTATTTTTTATCTTTTGTTAGTTATAGATAAAATATGTTATTTAT
>JAUYWG010000057.1:7038160-7048317 GCA_034779775.1 Enteromius afrohamiltoni | reverse complement strand
TATATACCTTCGTCCAATTCTCAAAAATCATGTTTGTTTTATTGTGCATTTCAATAAATCTCAATCAATCTTCGAATACGTAAAAAAACTAACAAACGCAACAAAAACTTGCTTATTTTATTTATTTATTTAGCAAATAAATGTTTTATATATAAATAAATAAAAAAAAATCAAATAATCATTATTTTGAAATGTACTCGGCCGGAAATACACGTCACAGAACCTCAATGTTCTTTGCTTCACTCTTTTTAAATCGGCAGCCCCACCCGTATCTGTGAAACGTGTTTTTGGACGTATACTTTATTAATTATAACCATTAACGATACGCCTTTAGATTTCACACCCCGTAGTATCTGAAATGCATGGCAAATAATAATATTACATACAAAAGAAGCACGAGTATCAAATTTGACTCAAATGTTGTTATTTTCAACATATTCTCGTAAAGCTTAATACAGAAAAGTTTAGTTTATATCACCAGATTTTAAAAACAAATCGTTTTTTATTTAACTAGATATATATATATATACATATATAAGACAGAAACGAGGAGTCACGTGAACCTGGCTGTGGTCATGTGATCATGTGAGCTGAAAATGGCAGCTACGGGGGACGAGGCCGCAGCGATGGAGAGCATCAGCAAAGCCCCGGTTCCTCCGAGCGACCTCAACCTCACCGCCGAGCCCGAGCACAAGAGAGATGCTGCGGAGAACCAAAAAGCCAAGAGACCCAGTAATAACAGTACGCTGCTTTAGTAAACAGACCAGCCTGCGTGCACTTCATCTGTGCTGCTGTTGCTCACGTCGCTTCATTTTTGTGTTAATGCAACCTGTTTTGGGGTATTTGACTTGCTCTGTTTCCAGAGACAATGCTGTGGTTTGTGTACATTTGTAACTCGACCGTGTCTGCGTCTCAAAAACCCATTAAGCTTTGTACCTATGTTGCACTTTTGAGCATCAAATACATTTACCCCAGGTTCAACAGACGAGGATTAGGACTAAATGTAAATCTGAGCTGTTTCAACTGAAAGAAACTCGCATGGACTGATCTGATCTTAAAACACGTCTTTTTTTTCTAATGCATGGATTAAAATGACTTTAATTGAGCTATGGCTACCGACTTAAAAATGAAGCCTATGTAGGCTGCTCACTGAAAGTGTGCTGTCTGTAACAGATGACGGAGGAGTGGAGACCGCAGAGGAGGCCACTGAACCCGCTGAACCTGACATCAACGAGCTCTGCAGAGACATGTTTGACAAAATGTCAGTTTTCTTACAGGGAGAGCTCACCGGTAATTATAATAAAAGGACACTTTGTATATTTCTCTCTTTGAGTGTGTATATATAGAACTGAGCGTGCACTGTTTGTTCTGTTTACCCAGCCACCTGTGAGGACTACAAACTCCTGGAGAACATGAACAAACTCACCAGTCTGAAGTACATGGAGATGAAGGACATATCCATCAACATCAGCCGCAATCTACAAGATCTCAACCAGAAATGTGAGAAATGAGGCAGAAATGTCTCAAATCAACTAATGCATGTCCAAAGGTCACTCGTAGTGTTTTTAAACATCACATTGAGGATGGGTATTTTGTGATTTGCTGATAATCTTGGCTTTAGATGCCAGTTTGCAGCCTTATCTGGATCAGATTAACCAGATCGAGGAGCAGGTTACGTCTCTGGAGCAGGCTGCTTATAAACTAGACACGTATTCAAAGAAACTGGGTGAGTATGAAAACCAAAAACTCTGTGTTACAGGATTGTGGGAACTGTGAAGACCCTGAAAATAGGTGACGCATTTGTTATGATCGTCCTTATTCCTCTGACAAAAAAAAAAATTAATTGGGTGCAATTTGCTCTGACGCTGCCCTTTTTGCAAGTGAACCAGATATGTAAAAAAAACCCCGAAATTCTCAAGCAGGGAAAAAGAAAACAACAGGAAGTGCAAAAACGGGCTGATGGTGGAGATCTTTCATAGTGCAATATGAATAAACGTAATTAAACGCTCTTTAAGCTGCAGTCTGTAACTTATGTACATATGAGAATACACAGTGAACCCAAACCATGTTTATGGCTTGTCCTGAATCATTACAGTACACCTATAATAAGTGTTTATATTCAGACCAGACTCAAAACGTCTAAATCCCTGGTAGCCCTTCGGGCAGGCACCCTTCAGCTTTTGGGAGCCCAAAATACCTTTAAGTAGCCTGAAGAAAAGTTTATTTTAATGTATCGTACTGTAAAGGAAACAAAACATCAATCCCAAACTAATACAGCAGTCAAATTACAGTCATGATGTCAAATATTTGGTTCTAACTGAACAGAACTTTCGGTGCACTTGTACCAGAACCAGTCTGGGTCAGAGTCTGAATTGCGAGCACTGAGACTATTTACACTAGTTAATAAGTTACACTAGTTAGTTAGCCCTGCTTGATTCATCATAGACAAGCAGCCCTGCAAACAATATTCTGCAAACGCAGTTCTGTTTGCTGGAAACCGTAAGACTAGTGTTGTTTTTAAAGAGGTTGTTTATGTTCATCGAGGCTGCGATTTATTCGATCAAAAATACAGGAAAAACGGTGATCATTTTTACCATTTAAAAAGTGTGTTTCTGTTTTGATATACTTTTAAAATATAATTTATTTCTGTGATGCAAAGCTGATTTTCCATCAGTCGTTACTCCGGTCAGAAAGCACTAATATGCTGATTTATTAGAATCAGAATTATTAGAATTATCCAGTTTTTTCAGGATTCTTTGATGAATAAAAAGTGAACTAGTATAAATCTAATCAGTGTAACACATCCTAGCCTTCTTTCAAATAAAAAAGAATGAAAATGTAATGACCCCAAACATCAGTGGTAGTTTATATTGTTAGAAAGGATTTCTATTTCAAATAAATGCTCCTCTTTTTAATATTTTATTTATTGAAGATTCCTAAAACAAATCGCAGATTCAAAAAACATTAAGCCGCACAACAGTTTCTAGCACTCATATTAAAGCATGGTATTAGAATGATTTCTGAAGGGTCATGTGACCCTGAAGACTGGAGCAGTGATGCTGAAAATACAGTTTTAGTTAGATTTTAGTGTATATTAAAATAGAAAATAGTTCATGTACGTTGCAATAATATTTCACAATATTAAAATTTGTCCTGTATTTTTGATCAAAAGATGCAGCCTCGATGCACATGAAATAAACCTCTTTAAAAAACCAAAAACCTTCCACACTGGTAGTGTATATTGAGCTTGTGTTTATGACTTCACAATGATGGAACCAGGAAAAAACACTCATGGAAGAGAGATTTATGATCGTTTCTCATCAGAATCAATAGAGCCGTCTGCTTCAGAGGACCCACACACACTGCGTTTCTATTTTTAGTGTGCTGTGCAGCTACTTTTATTACGCTTTACTTTTGCAGTCCATCTAGAATCTAATTTATGAATCAGTTTAAAAGTTTAAAGTACTTCACACTAATTGAATAATCTTTTGGTCTTTAACATTGGCCAGAAATGTAATACTAAATCGCTGGACAGTTGGTGAAATGGACATTAGATGGCGCTATAAGACCAGGCAAATGTTCAGGTTTCTCTTTTATTATAGCATGTTTTGTGGTATGTAGCTGAACTACTCTCAGTATTGTGTGTGTGTGTGTGTGTGTGTTTGTTCACAGAGGCCAAGTTTAAGAAACTGGAGAAGCGGTGAAAATGACCTGGAGCTCGTTTAAAGTACTCCGTCTCAATATATCTGGACATCTCTCGGATTTCTGTGCACTAAACAATCTTCACATACACTATAACAGTGTCAGTCTCTGACTGAGCAATTAACCTTCGGCACATGAGACTGAATGCTGGTTTATTGATCAGACGCTGTGAGGGGCAGGAGCGTAGTGTTTGATATGCTCTCTGACCAACTCCACACGTTTATGACTCGAAAAGGCATGGATACAGATAAACCTGTACAGTGTATTTAAAATAGCTCATTACGGTGTATGTTGTTAAAGATGATTTGCACATTGTTTCTGCTAGCGACAGTTGAAAAAAAAAATGTTTTGTTGAACATTTTTGTATTAATTACTTTCAAAATCTTAACCAAACTAAAATGTCAATTTGTGAACTTTTGCAATAATAATAATAAAAAAAAAAAAAACTTCTTTGGTTTCATATTTTAATGTGGTGGGGATCACAAACATACCTCAGGTTTTCTACATTAAATGACTTCTTATGATTATTATTAGCAGCTGCTGTTAGATTATATGGTCTTTACATCCAGCAGAGGGCACATGAAGCCCACACATATTCTGAATCTGACGATAAGCCACGGAGACCGGTCCAGGGCCATGTATGGTGAGGCGCTCATCCACAGAGATAGCGGCCCGTGCATCATATGTTCAGGCTCCAATGTCAGGATACCAAAATAATCAGCACGGGGCGGTTTCATTTACTTTATAGACGGTGTATAATGTATAACATCAGCTCTTTGACATTTGATATTTACAAAATGCGAAAAGAATGAACCAAATGCGTCACTTTGATTTTGACCACGCACACTTGCTGTTTATAATGTCACAATGTTATTCTCACTCCCTTGATATATTTGCTCTTTAAACTTAAACACACTTGACACACAAACACAACATTGAGCCGATATAATGCTGCATCACCTCTACTCGCTGATAGTACGGGGTTTTTTTTATGCAACTAAAATTTTTACAATCTTTATTGAAAATATTGAATGTATTCAAATCTTTTGATTTATTATGCACTGGCGCTGGTCCTGATGTTCCCTTGGCCCCGTCTGCAATTTTTCCACAAACAGGTGCTGCTTTGCCTTTTTAACCTTGTTAAATATGTCCAAGTACTGTTAGTGTGCATTACTGAAAGTAATCTGTTTTGGTTGCATCGGGGCTCTGCACAGATTCTTTTTTTTTAAGCAGTTGATTACATTTTATAATGACTTTTTTTTCTGGACTGTTTACATCTGGATTTTCTTTTGTTGTTGTTTTTCTCTCACAATTCAGACTTTTCTTCAGAAGTTTATATTACAACTTTGAATTAGCAATTGTATCGCAATTCTGACTCTTTCCTCAGAATTTGAAGTTCATATCTCACAAATAAAATTTTTTTTTTTTTTTTACATTTATTATCTTCAAGTTTGTTTTTTAAATCTCAACTAACCTAAATAAAATATAATTTTTAAATAAAATATAAGTTTCTTTTGAATTTTTTTTTCTTAACTCTGATCTTTTTTCCTAATAATTGCAAATTTGCAGTTCTGGCTTTTTTATTTGAATTGTGAGAAGCCGCTTTCTGCTCCAGAAAAAAAAAGGTAATCGTCAGAGAGATAAAAATTAAATCGAGCTGAAATCATGCAACATCGTATAGAGCACCTTTAAAGTTGGACTTTATGACTCACAATAACAAAGTTCGAATAGAATTATAGAATAATAGAATAATCAGAATTCTAAAATATAAAGTCTGACTTTATAAAGTGTGAGTTTGTATCAAACATAATTCATTCGAATAATGCATCTTAACTTTTCCTGCAGCTACATCTGATGAGATGTTCATTATTTATCTTTTATCTCTGGTTTAACAAATCTTCATTTTCTTAGTTTGAACAGCAGCTACGCTAATTTTGTTCCTATTTGTTCTGTTTCTGCCATGGGATTGTCATCCCGTGATAACTAGGAAATCTCAAGCTCCAGCCTGGATCCAGAACACTTAAGAAGAGATGATGCCAACCCCACAGAGGACTTCAGATGATGCCAACCCTGGAACAACACACAGCACTACCGAACCCTGCTACTAATTTATAATGTTCCTTGTCCTTTAAAGTTGAATGAGTTAAAAAGTTGCAATAACCTTTTTAGAAAAACATTTATTCATTGGCGTATATAGGCATCAACTCAGAATTCTGAGGAACTGTTTAACTGTAATTCAATCAAAAATGAAGTTTATTTCTGTCAGTTCTCACTACTATCAGTTCATCACTGAGAAGTTACTCATCTAGTCCTCAGAGGTCAGTTTACTGGAAATGTGTATGTAGGTGGCAAGCCTCACATACGGCTAATACTGTGCTGTGTGTATGTTGTGTTTACAGTAATTAGATCCCAGAATCCTGCTTATAACACTCACTTAAAAGGAAAGGAAAAGTAACTGAGCCCCCGCCGGATTTATGCTGTTAGTGGGCTTCAGTGATGAGAGATGCTCATTGGTTCGTTCCCCCCCAGCCTAGGAGACTCTGTTTCTCCAGTGCTTATAAAACACAGAGAATGTCTTTTACAAACATCTGGCATATATCTAACATTACAGTCATATTTTGTTCATCACGAGTTGCTGTGTTTGCTGGCTGAAATGGGTGCTACACCCTCCTAAATAGTTTTAACATTGCGGGGCAAATCCCGGGCAGAGCAGCAGAGGTCATGGATACAGCCATTTGTATGCGTGTGGATGTAGTGCTTAATCACATTTTTTGACCAGACTAATTATGAGCCCCTGTTCGAGTGGGTAATTAGTGTTGAGTGGCGCTAATGTTCTAGTTGCCTCCAGGGCTTTCAAGTCGGCTAACCTGTGTTAACCTATGCACTTTGAATTACTGCCAACACTGGGTTTCTGGCATTATTCAGGACCAGCACATTGAGTAATGGGCCAACATTATTATCATTTTTTTTTTTTTTTAAAGGTATGTTTTATGTGTATGGGTTAACATATGATGTATTATGACAGGCAGGACCATTTAGTGATGCTGCTTTAAAAAATGTGCATTTAATGATATATATCACACAAGCAGTGCTGAGAGATTACACTCACTCATTCGTAAATTTGATATTGCTTTAACAAAACACTACATTTAAACAAACTTAATATTGAGTTACTTACATTTTAGGCAAACAACCGCAGTCAAAGAAAATAGCTACTAGCAGTATCAACACAAACTGAATGAATCAGTTAAGTGAACGAATCAATGTTTCGTTCCTCAGTAAAGCAGTGTTAATGTGTGTTAATAAGGATGGAATAGGCTACTATAGGTGAAAAATAGTATATATTTAAAGAGCAGTATGTCAGAATCCGCAGTGTCCATAGTAAGCTAAATGTATCCAGATGAATTGCTGCTACTTGCAGCGAGACATCTATTGGACACTATGCGTTCCCATAAGGCCACAGGAGAGGATTCGCAATAATAGGTCACATGACTATGACAACATGATGAAGTATGCCCGGATTAAAGGAATAGTTCACCCAAAAATGATAATCATCATTTAATAGCTGTTTTTTTTTTCTTCTTCTCCATTTGGGCCACTGTTGACTTCCATAGTACAAAAAAAAATACTATGGAAGTCAATGGTGACCCAAAAGAGCCTGGCTACAAACTTTTCTTTCTCAAATCTTCCTTTATATTCGGCAAAACAAAGACATTCATACAGGTTTGGAACTACTTGACGATGAACAAATGATGACAGAATTTTCATTTTCCAGAGTTCCAGATTCAATGATTCACTCAAAGACACGGGCTGAATTTGGAAAAGATATGGACAAGAAATACAGAAACACTAGTAGAGTATTTAGTTGTTACAAATTCAGTGATTTGAATGTTCCTGAAAGAAATCAGTGAGTTGAATGAGTTATTCAATGAATCGCTTCTAAGAACAGTCACCTGCTGCCACCTACTGGCATAGCAATGTAACACGCAAAAATACTGAACCAGTTATTGACTGGATGGAGGCAGATCTCAAGAACGAAAACTTGCAGTTAATTGCAAAAAGACATTGAAGACCAAGTTATGACGTTTTAATAAAAAAGTAAAACGTCATAAAAAATACGCATGGATGGTCTGTTCAGTATAAGATTGATAACATGCACCCATCAATTCAGGAGATACAAAAATATGAATTCAAAAAATAGTATTTTTTTTAACAAAACTATAAAACTTAATGTTTCTGGCAAGAGACTTGGTTGTAGTTGGACGGTTACGGGAACGAACTGTTGTATAAATGAAGTCCAATGCCAAATCCTAATGTGCTTTATACTCTCTGTATGAAATATACACTAATACTGACACCTTTAAAGTCACAACATGCACAGAAAAAAGATAAAAAGAGGATTATTTCACTCAAAACATGTGCAAAGGGCAACACACATTGTGTCTAAACTATCTAAGTACATTTCGGTGCAGGAAAATAGCAATATGTCTGAAAGCAGATGATCCCTGTGTTGTAAATGGCTGATTGCCCGATTCCACCACAAGAAAACACATTAGTGCACCACAAATGTGACATGCATGAACTCCTTCAACCTCAATAGATTTTTCAATGATGGGTTCAGAAGAAACACAGAGCTCGTAAAGTCGTGTGTGTTCACGAATCATTCAGAATCACTGTTTCTTTTATGAGACACTTCATAGAAGATGTTGCAAAAGATAAAGCATAAACATTATTCACATTAGAGGTTTTGATGAGGTTTAGAGCTCAAATAATGTGTGTCATATTTATAACACACAGAATAATGTTTTGTTCCAAAAACTGACCGCTGTTGTGAAAACGGGAGTTTTATTACATGACAAGCAACCAAGCTGACCACTTAATGGCTTCTGCCTACCTAATACAAGCAACCAAATATTTTGGTGCTTACAAACACATTTGGTTCCCTGTGCCGGAGCATGACTCACCATCCGACAGTTGTGTTTAATTTAGCACATGAGTGTGTGATGCTAACAATATGCTAGCCTTTCTTTCATCAACCGATTCTTTAGTCATGGGCCATAGCCTTGAACTCCCTTGAGAAAAGAATTGTGCTTAATTGTATTGTATGTCATTTTAAAGACAGACAGATTTTTAAGACAAAATAGTTCACTCAAAAATGAAAAAACTGTCATTATTTCCTCACCCTCAAGTACTTCCAAACCTGTGTGAATTTCTTTATTCTGCTGAACACAAAGGAAGATATTTTAAGAAATGTTTGTAACCAGGCCGTTTTTGTGACCAATGACTTCCATAGTAGGAAATAAATAGTCAATGGTGACCCAAAACTTTCCTTAAAATATATTTGTTTGTGTTTGGCAGAACATTCATACATGGTTGGAGGTGCTCGAGCTAATGGTTACAACAGGGAATTCCACAAATTTAAATTCTTTTAAAGTATAGCCTGTTATTTCCATAAACATGACTTTTTAAAAGTATGCTAAAGTATGTCTTTTTCACAAGAGCTTCCAAAGCAAGTTGAGCAATCTCTGCTGTTACACATCAGGACACAAACACAAATTAAAACTGGCTAAACTAGAAACTAGAGCGCATAGCTTTTTAACAAAGTACAACGATTAAGAGGAAGACTTCCTTTGATGAGAAGAAGTGATAAAGAGCTCTTTGGAATTGTGTGGTCGGTGTTTGAATTGTGGTGAAAGAAATTCCAGCTTTTCCTCTGGGAATGCTGAACCCTATGAGACCACAGGACACCGCTTGTGCTGAGGTAAATAAACATACATAAATCTAAGTCCTTCCCCTGGGAGCCCGTGAGTTGTGTTTGCGAGTGAGTGAGGGAACGCATGAAATGTGTTCCTGTGTAAGAGCTGAGAGACTGGAAGGATCTCTTTATCTGAATTAATTTAATAGACTGGAATGTTTTGGATCGGTATCCTCAGATTCTGATATCAGCCTCAGAGTCATGGTAATTCATGATACATTCTTTAAACGAACTCCTCCAAACTAAGAATCATATTAATGTTTCTTGAATGCTTTGACAGAATAACACCAGTCAATTATCACTCTTGGTCGTATTATTTGGTATAATGCAATGTGTTTATGTGGTGTAAGGTGCAAAAAACACATTATTTTCCACATACTGTACATTTTTGTTTCTCCTCTAAGCCCCGCCTCCTGAAACAGGTCGATTTGTTTAAAGCTCATCGTTCTAAAAAAGCAAGGTGTGCTCTGATTGGCCAGCTTTTGCTGCATCCAGTGGAGACATAATTACTGATGATCATGACTTAGTTCTGTCTACACCATGTCTGCATTCGTGATCGGAGAAACAACCCTTCACCGTTTGAATAGTAAGTAGCAGCTTCTTCTAATAAGAAAAGCTCACTGTCTTAAAGGTTGTGAGTGGTCAGCAGCAGAGGTAGAACCGCCTCTCTTTCTAGTCTCTGTGCACAGCCAGCATAGAC
>JAUYWG010000057.1:7010771-7034611 GCA_034779775.1 Enteromius afrohamiltoni | reverse complement strand
ACCTACTTCCTGCTTAAATACCTGCGTGAGGTTACTTCCGGGTCCTCGTGACCTCACGTGATCTGGTGCGTGTGACACTTTAAAACAGAAACAACACAAAGTTCTTTTGTACTGTGTAAGGTTTGAAGAAATTGAATCCTTCCGGGAAAGCTGGACTGAGAAAAGTTGCAGATGGCATGCAATAAAAAGTTAATCTGGCATCTTCAAAGACAACAAACTCTGACCCTCAAGACTGAAAACAATTACCCCCCTTGACCCAGTCATCCACTTTACGATCTTCTGAGCCCCCCACCCTCACAATCTCACTCCTCTTCTCAAGAGGAAAAAAAAAAAAAAACTCAGTGTCATATCTTGTGAAGATGATATTGTTCTTTCACTATCATATCTGATGTCAATTTAAAAGATGAGTGGTACGATGGTCTAAATTTCTCAGTAGTCACTTACATCGTTAAAAAGATTTAAACTTTTCACAAAATTGGTCACTGACAAAGGGCTGTGACCTCCCCCTGGAGCAATAAGATCACTGGAGCAAGAACTGGAATCACAACAGATGGTCCTTTTTGTGTTTAAGGGTGTGTTGGTTTTGGGGTATATAAGGTGAAAGAGTAAAACATCACATTAGGTTTTTTCTCTGTGAAATTCTGAAATGAATTGGATTCTATGTAATTGGCATGACATAATTTCTTGATTAATCAAAGTATGCATTCTTCTAAATTGAAATTGAATTCACAAAGTTTGATTATGTAATTGGCTTGATATAATTATATCTGACGGTAAATGTTATTCCTTGAATCCTTTTAAATTGTTGAAATCGTTATTTCTAGTAGGGTGTGCGGAGGCGGGGCGTGCATGAATATCACGGCCAGAGATATACAAACTGTGGGCACGTCGATTTAAAGCAGTAGGCGCGGTCTGAGCGGAGACCCTCTGATTTCTGATATCACTGATATTGACACATCTCTTTGCAATAAGCAAACAGTCCGCGGGTGGCAAACAAGATTATAATCTAATCCCTGAGCATTTTTTTCATACTGGCGAGGTTTGTGTTATGGAGTGACGTTACAGCTGGCGTCAGATCTAGATGGCTCTCGGTCCCACAAGGAAAAAAAGTAACAGAGTATAACACGTTTAAAAGGATCCGGTTTCTAAATTAAGATAACTAAATTTTAAAATCAGCTTTCAAATTTGATTTATAATCTAATGGAGTCAGATTAAAACGAGGTAAAACGTAAAATTAGAAACCAAAATTAGAAAAAACCACTGATCTATATATAATGACTGGATCGCTCATTGCGTTCTAAACTGCCGTCAGGCAGTGAACCCACCGGAAGTGTTCGATCCGCCATCTTACTATTCTCTACCGACAGAGGGCTCCAACGTCTGCGCTACAGGGATTGGTACTTCACTTCAAACATGACCCGCTGTGCAGCCTACAAGTGTGACACGAAGTTCGCTAAAGGATGTGGCAAAACTGCACACAGGTTAAATTCAAGGACTTTTAGTAATTTATGTTTAAATTTGTATTTTTTGTACAAGGCAAGAGAAGTGTGTCCTCACAAAATTAATATAAAATAATATAAATGAAGAGGTATAAATGCGCAAATCACTTCGAAATTATTACGCGTCCAATAGCGACACCATCAGACAGTTTTAGGTGGAGGCATCGTCTTTAAAAAGATGTTCATAGAGCCATACAAATACAACAACACTCATCAATGCACCGTTACTTACATTAACCCTTGTATTATATGAATGTACTAAATGTGTATTTACCTGTTGAATAAATACTGTATTAAAACAAATCACAATTATACTAATTATTTATATGCACAAGCAATTTGTATTCAATGTTCATAATTTCGTTTTATTGTTAATTTCTAAATATAAGCTCTTCAACGTTTATTTTAACTGCTGTAATTAAGTGATGTTAAAACAATGTAAATAAAATGATTTGTGTACAACTCATTTGTAGATTTCCAAAAGATCCAGTCAGGGGGAGAGAACTTAATGCTAATCACAGATCGGGCTTTACGCTACTGATGATATTCACATAACAATCGCATAGGATTTATCGTGCAGCCTTACTAAAAACATCTATCACTTGTCTGTGGGGTACGGGGTGGCTTAATTGAAGGACATTCAGTACCTGTGGTGGAGCTTCTTCTTTCTTCATTTTAAAGGGCGGAGAACAAACTAAATGAATGCATCACTGCCACCTGCTATTAACCAAGACCAGCGACATCCTATTTCCGTGGAGGGAGGAATCCGATATGAAAACGTTGACTTGTTATGTGATGTTTTCACATTAAAGTCGTATTATTTCCTATTCGTTCAATAGAATGTTTGTGAATACTAGGGAATAGCAATATGGCGGCGCGGTGGCTTCACTTCTATGACGTCATGAGCTATCCAGTTCTCTATTTAGATCAGTGGTTAGAAGGGGCTGCTCACCAGAGCTATGGTCTGAATGACTTTATCGTACCTTTATTGTGTGCCTCTGTCAAGACCAGGTTTTATTTGCTGATTTAGGTAACACGAAACAATCGAATCGAATGAAAACGAATCATGCTGTAGCCCATACAATGTGTGCTTTGCATGATTGCAGAGACATCTATTATAAAATGGTGCAACAAAGTTTAATGAAGTACACAGAAGCCTGTGTCTCAGACCGCACAGCAAAAGGATGTTTAAAAATATATATGTACACGCAGCTTAAGAAATTCTAACTGAAAGCTGTTCAGAAAGATCAACTGGTTTTAGGCAGAGTATGGTGTACAAACGGAGGTATGTAAAAGGAGACAGTCTCTTTCTTCACATCTCCTCCTCCATCTCTCTTTCTCTCTCAATCTTGGCTTGATTAAGGGATGAGAGGCCTGCGATCAAAGACAATGATTTGTGACTGATCACAGCCAGTACACACTCTGGTGCCGTGTGTGTTCACTAAAGCATGTGTGAATGTAATGGGAGAAGAATCAAAGGCTTAATAAGAATATCTGTGTCAAGTACATCGTGATATTGGAAAGAAGATTCCAGTAATGTGTGAATATTAGAGTGAAGGAGGGCAAAGCTGAATCATGGACTTTAAGAATAAAAAGAGTCAGTTTCTCAGTGAGTCCCAGTGAATGGGGGGAATACAGCAAATAATTATACATAAACACACACTGACCTAAACACAAATATAAATGACCTTCAAACTAAATCAAAAAACAGGATTGGACTTACCATTAGGAAAATACAATTTGCTCTTTTTTACTCGTACCCTCTCTTTAATAGCACCTCTTCTTTGCAACAGAGACGTTTTGAATTAATCTTTGGATTTATCCATATCAAGCAACTTTATTGATATATTTTTACTTTTTCAGAATTTAATACAATATCATTAAAACAGATTAACAAATGCGAATTAAACTGCTTTTTAAAATTATATATATATTTATATAGTTTAAAAATCATACTAATGTAATGATTTAGTGCTTAAGAAACTTTAAAATGTGTGCTGTTTGATATTTTTGTGGAAGCTATACTTGATTTATTGTGTTCTGTCTAGTCGCTCTGAGGAGCAAATTATTGATGAAAATTATAACATTCAGTTGCTTCTCCTGCTTTTCTTAGTGTTATTTAGTCTCAGTTTATCAGGAAGTGATTTTATTCTCTTTAACTCGCTGTATGGAAACAGTGTTTTATCTGCAAATGTTCCAGTTAAATTTTAATCTTTGCACAGGAACATTACAAAATCCCTTGCTAATTCACTTCTACAAACATATGGTAAAAACAAACAAACAAGCAAAAACTTCTGGAGAAAAGGTCTTTTCATAGTCACAAAATGTACATATATGAGACCCAACGATGGTATTTTGAAACATGAGATGACTCAGTTTTTCACAAGCACTCCTTAGAGATTCGAACTGAGTTGTTAAGAAAGTTCTTGAACGAGACCTCCCATTGCAGCATTCCCAGGCTATCCAGGTCTGCTGCGCTGCTTCCCAAAATCCCAACGGATTGCATTCTGATATGCTGTGTTTAGGCTTTACTCTTCCGAGAAAATGGGCTTCTGACCATAACCTTCTTGGTCTAAATAGTTTTCTATGTAAAGAAGAAGGAGAACAAGGCCTAAACTATAACATTATTCTGTACATCTCAAACCCACAGTATTGGCTCCACAAACAAGCATTAAACTGCAGTGTGTGCTGTATTATAACAGGCCATCTTTGTCGTTGTAATCACAGGGCTTGATGAGAAAGAAGCAGAGGCATGTTGGAGTAAAAAAAAAAAACACTTTCCCTTTTATACAGTGCTGTGCTCCCAGACACAAGCAATGAACTTACTTTGCAGGAGTTAAGGATTTAGTCATCTATGGCTGGTGTGAACCATCATACAGTTGTATTTGTAATGTCAATGGCATTCATGCCAGCTTTGAGATGCATAAAACTAACTCTTCAGGAGTGCTTCTGCGCCATAATTTGACATTTGATGAATCCTTTGTTTTGAGTGTTTCCCATAAAAAAAACTGTTCAGATTTGTTCAGACTTGGGAGCACCTGGCCTACGGAGGAAGAGCGATGAGAAATAAATAAAACGGATGTCATCAGGACGTATTCTGAGAATTTAACCAATATTATTAGATTAATCTTGAGTAATAAACTGTGGTGTAAGTTATTGGCTCCTACAGAAATACACTCTCTGTGAACCAGAGGGGAAGCCAGTTTACTCCCCTCATACCCAGAGTAACGGCTCAGAGCATTACACAGCCATCAAAAGCCTGAAGTAACTAACTTTTCCAATCAAAGATTTATTTTATAAGGCCAGAGGCGCCACAAACCAATAGTGAAATGTGCCTAAACACAGTTCTCTGGTAGCAAGACATTTTATAGGGCGTAGTTATGAGGAAAACACACATTTAGGATCATTACGGTAGTGTTTCACAACAAATAATTACAATTACATTGTAACAGAGCACTTATATATGTGTTATTATATTGTAATACCATGTACTTTGAGAAACTACAAGAAGTCATGGGATTACTTCAAAAGGAAAACATTTAACATTCAGTCATTTATTTATGCACTTCAATCATACAGTGTTATTCATTTAGCAATAAAGTCCAACTTTTACAGCAACATCAAGGCAGAAATTTAAGATCTTTTATTCAGTTCCAAGATCAGACATTCTTGGTTCTTTTAAATTAAAGTTTTAAACCTAAAACGTGCAACTTAGAAGATGGTTGTACTGAACTGATTAGCACATTTACACATGATCATAAGAAGTTAATTTAATGGGGTCATAAACTGCCTTTTTGTCTTCTCTTTTTGTACTGCTTTTCACGGAAACCCGTTTCTGCCACTGAATAAAAAAAAGGCTGCATGATATAAACATGACTTATTTTCTTGCATTTGTGAGATATAAAGTCAGTATTGTAATATATTAAGTCAAAAATGCAAATTATAAAGTGAGAATTGTGAAGTCGCAATTCTGAAAACATATCTTTTTTTCCACTCAAAATTGGACTTTATCATTTGCAACTGCAAGTTTATATCTCACAATTCACAGAATAAGTCTGCAACTTTATATCACACAAATATGAGTTAAAAAGTCAAAATTCTAACATATAAAGTCGCAATTCTGAAAAAGATGACCATGTGTTGTACCTCCACACCAGTCTGTGTCCAGAAAATGCTAGCATGTGCCATGAGTCCATATTTTCTCCATGATTTTTCAGTTTCACTATCAGGCACCAGGGGATTGACCTCATCACACCCCTCACATCTCCTCCCCTCCTGCCTGAAGAGGAGCCATGGAGAGGTAGAGTTACACAGAGCCCGCAGGAAAAGATGAAGCTTTATTTTTCTCATGTATTACCACTTAAATCAAAATTTCATACATATGGTTCCCATTACTTGCGAATTGTTGGCCATGCTCGCTTGAGAGATTCTGTTTCTTCTCCTTAACCTTCTCGGCTGCGCACTTTGTCATGTGCGGGAACAGAACTTCGTGGAAACTGGAACTGTCATGAAACGGCTGCAGGAAAACAACCTTTTTGTGGATTCACAGGCTGAATTTGTGCTGAATTTGTAAGTTTACTGATGTTATGCCGTCAAGCATCAAAGCAGGAAAACACCTGAGGAAATACACACACACACACACACATCCCAAAACAGGGCACAGAGAGGTCCAGCTGACCTAGTATTGCCTACACAGCTGTGCTTTCACACACAAACACAGCAATCCAGAGCTGTTTCATCTTCATTGAGCATGATTCAGCAGGGCTGGCCTAGAATGAAAAAGTGAACAATGCAATCAAATAATAACATTCATTTAACTCATTTACAAAATATTTTATAATTTAAACTAATCCTAACAAAATCAATATTCTTGTTAATAATAATGGAATTGTTTTAAATGGAACTGAATCTACTTAAAAGGTAATAATCAATCTTCTACATTGAAAAACTGTAATATTTTGAAATATTAATGAATTATAAATTTCTTTCTTTATATATATATTATATATTCAATCTCTGTGTCACACAAACCTTAAAGTGCCCCTATTATGCCATTTTAAAGGTTGCTAATATTGTTTTATGAGTCTCTTAAAACAGGTTTAAAAAACACTTTAGTTTTCTCCAAAAATAGATTTAATTTTACCCCATTTCTAAATGATTGGTGAATGACTCGTGTGAAGCAGTTTCGAAGAATCTGTAACGGAAAAAGATTCAAATTGCTGACTCATTTAGGTGAATGTGGGCAGACTCTGTTTTTTTATAGACAATAACTTTATTTATCGTGCTCTGTCGGCGTCACAACTTTGCAGATAGTTTATGTTCACATACAGCTACATGACACACTGTATGAACGATCATGTTTGAAAAGACATAATAGGGGCACTTTAAAAAATAATTCTATTATGTTGATTTGCTAACATTATTATCCGAGTTTAAAACAGTTGCGCTGCATGATATTTACAAGTTCATTTTTCTGCCTGTTCTGTTTGGTTCATTAAAATGAGACAATTCTTGAACCTTTTTTCCCTCGCTCCATTAATTTTGTATTGTACAGCTATGTTGAATTAGTAAAATTAAGTTTACTTGATCCATTTACTTTAGTATTTGATGAGCTATTTTTATTAAAGGGGTCATGTGTGTTGGGAGTGTATATGTACACCCTACAATGATAAAGATCCACCAGTAGTTTTCTTTTAATTTAATAAAAATAAGTTTCTCCTTCTGAAATCAAGCCATTCTCTAATGCATGTCGGTGTGGCGTCACACAGACAGAGGCCACTCCCACAATAGTTGATTGACAGCAGCGTGTCACACAGACTGAACTGGTGTCTTACCTCAGACCCGCCCTGAGTGAGCCGTCATCAGACCGAGACGCAGAGACAAGCAGGACTCCTGAGAGATTGAGCTGTTTTGTTACAGAAGCAGTGAGTGTAATGTTTTTAAATGAATCTTTGCAAATCTCCTTTCCTAATAATGTGCTAATTAAGTTTCACTATGAATATGGCTAAAAAAAGATCCTCTGAGAGCGCCTCAGAAAAGAGCATTCATTGGAAGAAGCTCAAGTCAAGTAGATGTCAATAATCAAGCTCTTTTATGGTTACATTTATTCATTCTTCCAGATGGTGATACTGTAACACTGAGCTTTACACCAATTCCACATCCAGCTGCCTTTATAGAAACAGATGGTAGTGATGGTTTGACTTCCTACTGAATGCATTAATATCTCTCTAGCACACATCCACTGTAAATGCCAAATCCATTCTAATTTTAAATGAGTTTCATCTGCAGTAAGATATAGTGAGATGCAAGAAAGAACAACAGAATAGTTTGCCCAAAACTAAAAAATTGCTGAAAATGTACTCAACCCCAGGCCATCAAATACCTAGATTACTTTTTTTCTTCTTTGGAACATTGGGAGAAATGTAGCATCACATCACTTGCTTACAAGGATCCTCTGTAGTGAATGGGTGCCGTCAGATTAAAAGCCCAAATAGATGATAAAAATATAATAAATAAGAATTATGCTTTCCCCAGTGAAAAAGTACATAGTTTGTCCATATTAAAACTGTTTTTGCTTGTAAACAATGCTTGCATATTTCTATCCTGATTCACTGAAAAAAGCAATATCATGGATAGAGGACTTGTATATAAAAAAATCAAAAGTTAAAAATATCTTGATTTGTTTATAATAAAAGCATGCAGCTTTTGGCTTTACTTTACTAAATTCTGATGCTTTTATCAACTCTCAATCTGACGGCACCCATTCACTGCTGAGGACCTATTGATGAGCAAGTGAAGTGATGCTACTTTTTTTTTAAAATCTTAATTACTCTGCCCCCTGAGAGACCTTGATTTAGCCTAGCTGTAAGGCAGGACTGCATTTAGTGTATACTCAATTGAGTCCATTGAGGAATTGCTTATTAGAAATTGTGCTAAACATGTTCTACACTTATTAAGAGTTTTGTGAAGTTATCTTACCATCACGCTAACATCAGAATATTATTCATCTTTATGGTGACTCCAAAAAGAGTACAAGAATCGTTAAGAGGAAACGTAATCAAAATGGGAGCGATTCCTGAGGATTCCCATCTTTGATGTTAATGCCGAGCATATTACGGCAGACTGTGTCTTTTGAGGTTTTCCGCTCGACTGTTCTTTGATTAAATTTTCCGGAGCTGCTTGTTAGTGAATGTTGTTTTAAGACAATGTTATTTTACTGCTGGATCAAACAGTTTGTGATTTCTATTGCTAGATGAAAGACTGAATCCATCTCTTTACACTCTGAAACAACAGAACATGCTGTCCTGGATACAGGCTGTGTTTGTGTTAGTGTCTGTGCACACTGCCGATCTGATTATAGTGTAGTTTTCCTTGTTTTAATCCCTCAAGTACTGTTATAGGAAGTGAAGAGAGAGATGGAGTTAGATGCTCTCAGATAAACCAAACAAAAACACGTTTCACCTATAGCTTAAAGGCATCTAAGGGAGACCAGATAATAGGAAAACTAATAGACTGAAACAAAGCAAACAGAGAAGAGTGAGAGATGAGAGGGGTTTGTGAAAACTGAAGAGAAGCATGGTATGGGTGTGCAGCAGAAAAAAAGCCATTATGGGTCCCTATTGACTCTTGTTTTAAAAGGAAAACTAAGCTAGATGGGGGTTTGGTCTACAGCAAGTTTGAATCTGCCTTAGTTCAATTTCTTTGTTCTGCTGAACACAAATAAGATATTTTGAACTAAACTATTTATATATACCATATATCCATATACTGTGGAGGTCAATAGGAACCATCAACTGTTTAGCTGCACATGTTCTTTTAAGAAGTAGGAAACACATTTTGGAACAACGTAAATCCCTTTAATTAAGTTTCTAACCGCAGCAATCCCAGAAAACATTGCATTTCTATCACATCAGGTTCTGTCTAAAACATAATGACTGCAATAAAAAGGCATGCGTTCAGTTTTTACGTTAACTGTTATACAGATTTAGGATGTGACATGTGGGCAGGTATGGTTTCCCAATACGAATTTGTGCTCTGCATTTAACCCATCCAAGTGCACACACACACACAGCAGTGAGAACAACCACACACACACACACACACCGTGAACACACAACTGGAGCAGTGGGCAGCCAGTGCTGCAGCTCCCGGGGAGCATTTGGGGGAACGGTGCCTTGCTCAAGGGTCTCACCTCAGTCTTGGTATTGAAGGTGGAGAGAGCGCTGGATATTTACTACCCCAGGTTAGTACCACAGGACTCGAACCCACAATCTTTGGGTTACAAGTCCAACTCCCAATTCTTTAGACCACGACTGCCCCCATAGATATATAAACAATTAATGAAGAAATCGATTATTTATGTTTATTTTAATTATTTATTTATTTTAGCTATTTATTTATTTACTAGACTACATAACACGAATGGCCTGTAAAATCAAATTTAAATTAAATTATTTAAGTATGTTCATTTGCATGTTTTTAGAAAACATTTGACGCAGTGTAATATAATAAATGGCTCTTTTTAGCAGATTGTATTCATTCATTAAAGTATAAATCCAGCTTAAAGGAAGGGCAGCTATAAACAACTCTAATTTTTGAGGTGATGACGTGAGAAATAAATTAGGATTTCCTTTTACAGTGAATGACATAAGCGGTAAACCACCTGTTACTGTTCATATTACTTGACAAACTCAACCATGAGAAGAATCTGGAAAGATGTACTTGAAAGTTGCTCCACATTAAACATATTTTAGGATGAATTTAAAGAATTATTAGAAATTACATAATAATAAGAATAATAAGAAGCAGCAGGATATTAATAATTATTAGTAGCAGCTTATCTATGTGAGAGAATCTCTTGGAGAAATCAAAACAAATAAAAAAATGCAAGTTTGTTTTTATTTATATATCTGTTCTGTTCTGATCTGTTAATGAATGATTCACATTTTTAATTTTAAAGTCGATGATTCAGTGGTCCATTCATAAGGACAAGCACTTGCTTCATTCTGAAATGAATCAGCCTTCTGAACGAATCATTTGAAGGTTTCAGCGGCTCATTAATTTACATGAGTCATTGAAGATGCTGGCAGTTTAGTTTCATAGCAGCTATTTCAGCCATATTGAACGGTCATGAATGCATCTGAATCTGATTATGCATGCATTTAATACGGTACCCTTACCGGGTAAGGTAAATGCCCTTTAAACAGGTAAAATAACTTGAACATTTTTGGATCTTATAAAATGTCATTTCCCAACAACAAAAATTGTGGCCAGTGAAAATGCTGAGTGGCTAAATTTGGTCCCGTTGGCTGCTGAGCAAAAAAGTTTATGTTAAGCCCTGAGTAGCAGCATTATATAGTAATATTAAAGAAAATATATATATATATTATATTACTGTATGTTTTACTGTAGGGGCCCAATGTGCTGTGTAAAAAATGATTTTCCATGTTGATTTATTACAGATGTTTTTCTTGTAGTTTAAATTATGCATTGGACTGTGTTTGTTTTTAAGAAAATGCTTGCATGTCCCAGTAGAAAATTACCAGTAACAGTATTGTTTTCTTCTTGGTTTGGCATCAATCCTACTAGAATTGATGTGTGCCTCCCTTGAGCTGTGGCCCTTGAGAATCAATCCCACCTTTCACTTCATTAGCAATGACCCTGAAAACAACAAAAAAGCTGCATCAGATGAACTGTTCAGTTCAAGGATTACATTTTCAAAGGCATGTAAGAGGAAAGGAGTACAAAGAGATACAATATCAACCTGAAAGCCTGACTTTTGGTTCCTCTGCTTCAACCCAACATAGATGACCATGCCAAAATTCCCCTCAGCAAACCCATAGAGACACTTGACCACAATCGAGAGCTGTCCACTCACACAGAAGAGCAGCTCGATACAATTACATGTTGTGTAACCATTACAAAACACCACACAGGAGTCAACATTGACCGCAGAGATTTCTGTATTGTCAAAGCCACAACTGCCAACCATCTAAGACATTGTAAACCTGCCAATAATTGTTGTGGATGACATTTTATAAAGCTCTTGTTTGCTTGATGCACTCATACATAAGAACAATAGCATGGTTTTTAGAAAGAAAAAGAGCTCTAAATTTAAAAGCTCTTCTAGCTCATCAATCATTTCTATTGTATTTTCAAAGGCACCCAGCCATACCACATTTTTCCTACCAGAGCTGACACTGCTATATGCACATGCATGTTTGACTAGGAAAAAACAACAACTTTTGTCAGATTTTTCGTGTTGTAACACTGAACAGTCATTCTTCTCCTCGTCTATCCACAGAATTAACAGATTAAACATATTACGCACCCCCTCCCCACAATCTGTCATCTGAATAACAACATCACGTTCTTCATCAGTTAAATTCAAACACATGGTTCGAAATGCAGTGTTTCAAACGCATGGTTTACATTCATACAACCACGAAGCCAGCATGAACATTTTAGAATAAACGCAAAATGTACCTTGTATAGAATGTCCTGAAGCTTTTCAATGGTCCACTGGAATATTGTCAAGTTCCCTCAAATACATCAAACAGTGTGCGATTCCTTACAATGACGTTTGACATATTGGCCTGAACACTGTTTGTCTGCTAATGAGAGCTAATTACATTGTTCTGCATTGCCCTTTTATCAGCAGTCAGGGGTCACTCTGTATAGAGAAGTAATGAAGTCATTTGATTAACCAGCTTTTTGCAATTAAGTAATCACATGATATATTTCTATGCACTCACTACGTATTTCTGCTTAACTAAACAAACCGTTTGGGCACTATATGTGCAAAATAATGCATAATGATAAACTCTGTTCTAAACATTCAATGCCATGAATTTTATTGGTAAGCCTAATGCATTTAAATAACTTTTGAGAGTAGAATCAAAACTAACTAAATGTATCAATTTGTTAAAGAGCTACTTTGAAGATTTGTAAACTCAAGCTAGAACAAAATAGTATTCCTTTGCGGCCCCGCTTTATATTAAGTGTCTCTAATACCTGTGTACTTCCACAGTTACTAGATGTGTATGTAGTATGTAACCACAGTGTAATATTTCTGTAACTTCACACGTGTAACAACCCTCAGAATGGTGTGTGTAAGTACAAATGTGTAACAGGACATTGGTAACAACACTTTTTGGTAATGAAAGTACAAATGTGTAACAGGACTAACAAAAGGAGAATCGAACCCTTGCTACATCCATAATATAACCTGATGTCAATGAAGGTCATTTTCACACAGCCCAGACAAGCCTAAATACATGAAGACTCCGCTCACTGTTAGAGTCCATCTTGGTTCAGAGACAGAAGGCTGCTGGATGCTGTTGGCTGAGGATGTTTGGTATGATATCTACTCAAACACACACTGGGAAAGCATCTTTGATGTACGACGTCTCTTTTGTCTTCACACCATGTTTAAAGAGGTCCCCAAGACTCCGACCACTGAGAGAATCCAAAAGGCCCCAGGACAAACCCATCCAGACAAATACACTCCATGGGCTACAAAATGAAGCATCAAGGGAACTTTTTCCCCTGTGCATGTCTGCACTACAGGATAAGGACTGCCAAAGGAAACCACAGAAAGCCAAATATTATTTGTTACCTGCAGTTTATTATTGATGATAAAAGAAAGAGACTGGCTAAAGCTCAAAGATGAGGTCATTCTCTTTGGAATATGCAGATCATTAGCTCACATTCAGATGTAATGAAACGCAAACTCGTTCTGCTTGAAACGGGCAGAAAATTATAGAAACAATTAAAGAGTGAAACTGGTCACCCATTTTTACTCGCTGCATCAAAACACATTTACAGACATCTCATATCAATCAAAAGCCAACAGTCAGTTTATATAAGCCAATTTCTCAGAACATCAAACCCATTGTTACACAACCTATTACGAAACGCAGCGCTCTCAGCCAAAAACACTAATACAGGGGTTCAGCTTTATAGTTATGGTCAGGGCATCTATAAAAAGCCTGATTTAGTATCGATGTGCCATGGATGCAGAGGTTGTGAGACAGAAACTGTGAGATGGATTTAATAATCAAATACTGATCAAAAACATCTGCTTTGACTAAGGTTGATGTGAAGCCATCAGTACTTCAATTCCAACCAAGGTAGTAAAAAGGATGCAGAATTGACCTGATATGGACGGACAGATAAAACAACAGACAGATTGACAACCAGGCAGATAGACATAAAACGACTGACAGAGATAAAAACAGATGGAAACAGACAGGTAGCAGGGGAGGATAAACAGAGCGGCACCTGGTCTCTCTGCATGCTGCCACTGGAACTCTGGGATACACTCGAGCTTGGCTTTCATTGACCAATGAGGCTTAAGGAACCGAGCCATGATACACATGTAAGGGTTTGCGAGAGGTTAGTGGTGAGGTTTTGGTAAGATTATGAGATCTGTGAGATGACTAAGCATAAAGCATCCATTTCGGAGGCCAAGCTTTGGCAGAACTAGCATGAAATTGAGTTTTAGAATCACGTGCCGAAGCTAGCATTCTTTGAATTCAATTTCTAACGCAATAAAGGAAACAAATAAAAATCTTTGCTTGCTTTGGCAAACCTTTGACATTAATCTTTTAAATGTCCAAGTATGGCGATTCAGCTGGGGGAATAATAAGCCATTATATTTACTAAGATTCAGGTGGCTGGGGTGTAATTGTGAGAGTGATGGTAGGTGAGCGCAGACTTGTCATTAAACTGTCTGCGCAGTCTGGAGGCATGCTGGCATGAGAAGAATACAAGGTCTCATGTGGAGAGGGGTGAAATCAGAGTAAACACTTGGCATGCCGCATCTATTGTGTATGTGTTGAAACATGTTCAGCTGGGACTGAATGGTTGCTCAATGACTGGATGAATGGAGATGTGTTGTTTCGATGTTTGTGGTTACCACTTTTCATTGTTCTTACCCATTTAAATAGCCCATGTGTTATCAGTAATTCAACCTGAATTTTATACTATAGCAACAAGAATAATTACTTTTTACAATTTCTTCTCAATGTTTCTGGGCCTTGCATGTGTCATGTGCCTGTCTATGAAAGCTCTCAGATTTTATCAAAAATATCTTCGTTTTTTTAGAAGATGAATGAGGGTCTTGTGGGTTTGAAACAGCTTAAGTGTGAGTAATTTTTGGTGAACTGTCCCTTTAAGTTTGCCCAAGGCCTATTTCTAGAAGAAAGGTCACAAGATCAAGCTCCTTTCCTTATTAATTATGTTCTCCAGCCGGTCTCAAACTAACAGAAACAGATGCGGGCATCGTTATGCAATTAACCGTTTTCCTGGGTAACATGTGATCTAAACTACCTGTGGGTTCACAGAGGGATTCGGGTTTAATGTGAGGCCTCTTGCTCCTGATGGATAACCCGAATCATTCTACCTAGAGATGTCATACCACTCATAAATACAACAACAATAACCTGAACCAGATGCACGCCATCATTTCCAGTCATAAACCCCCAAACCTGAGCCCGGCCTGAGGTAAGACCGCTTGCCCTGTAGTCTTTGAGCAGACTGTTTGTAATTGGACCCATATCTCACCGATCATTTATGTGCAGGGTGAGTGGCATTTGTAGCCACGCACATGTTTCTCGTTGTGTTTTCCGACAATGAATCTGTAAGGAAACAATGAATACATCCGATTCAGGAATGAAGCATGACCTTGGCAGGGTTTTTAATACAACATGCCTCTTGCAGGACACCAATAAGTTTGGTGCCACTGACATTATAATGGAGAGGCTGTTCCTGAAGACCTTTGTAACCAAGTGAGGCTGCTTTTGTTATGAGAAAGTGAAAAATCAGGGACATATTTCTTCACTGTTTGCTCAGTGATGTTCATGCCCCTATACTTTTGTCCAATATTTCCCTTGGATCCGTCCCAGAGCTGGCCCCATGCAGAGTGAATTTTAACAAAGGAAAAATCAGTTCATGTTCAGCTTATACTTTTCAAGAAGGAGGTATGTTACAAACAGTATGTTATCTGATAAACCTCAGGCATACTCTTACACTACTGTTTTGATTTTCAAGTCTTAAAGGGATAGTTGACCCTAGAGTTTAACCACCTACATGTTGTCTTGAACCTGTACGACTTACATTACTTTTACTTACCAATAACAAAAATCTTGTTTTTTAAAAATATTTGACTTGCATTTCTCAAAATATCTTATTTTATGTTCCACGTAATAAAAAATAATAATAAATAAACAAAGATGGCATACATGGCTCACTCAGGCTCACAGTTCAGTCTGTGTGACACGCTGCTGTCAATCAACTATTGTGGGCGTGGCCTCTGTCTGTGTGACGCCACACCGACATGCATTTGAGAATGGCTTAAATTCAGAAGGGGCAACTTATTTTTTTTACATTAAAACAAAACTACTTGTGGATCTTTATCATTGTAGGGTGTAATGCAATGAAATACAGATAAATTTACACTAAAACCACCACAGAGTATGCCAGGATGCATAAACTTGATGTTTACTTACATTGTGACATTACAAAAGATATGGTTCTGGCATTTAAAGTTAGTATGTTATATTACTGTAGTTAGTAGCAGCTGCATTTTACTGCTTGCATTTATACTTGATTTAAGAAATTTCACTCACAAAATCCAGTCATTTCCTACTATTGTGACCGTACCTTTCACCTGCTGTATGAGACTCTAAATCAAAAAAGACCACTGCTGTACATCACATTTGAAGAGCCTGTATACAAATACACAGATTTACAATCACAGGTTTTTGACACAGCTCTTAATGTTTACTGAAACGCAGGACAATGCCTTCATTGCATAAACTGTGGTATTGCTGTATTGTTTTGCTTGAAGTACTACATCGGATAACCAGAGTTTACATCTCGTCCTCATTTCACCACAATGTTTACATTGAACTTGCAGAAAATCAAATCCCTCTAGGCACTATTCTATGAAACACTAACAAATCATCGAGAAAAACATCGGGGGACTACAACCAAAGTACACCCAATTAAAGTTTTACAAGCAGTGGTTTGAATGCTTGCAGATCGTGAGCAAAGGTCATGCAAAGTCTGGATGATTTTGGGGTGAAAAGAGAAGACTCTCCACAAATATGCAAGCAAACACTTTAAGAGAAAAACCACAAATAAGTTGCTTGACTTACTGACAGCGGCAAAAACATTTCAACACACGCACATTTCTCAATATGGGGCATGGAATGTCATATGAAGTCCTCTCAGGCCGCTGTGATGCATGAGATGCATGAGACCTGAAACCTTTGGCTTGGTAATCAAAGGGATGATCTACAGTATCTAGCGACTAAATGCCAACTCAAGGGCGCCATGTGTAACTGATATTTGATTGAGGTGGACTGCTGAGGGATGCTTACTGAGTGTTATAATCAGCCAAAATTATCACACCTATTGTAATGTCCAAATCTTTAAAATCACAATAACTTAAAACAGCAACACAACTAAAATAAGCAAGTCAACATTCCTGTTTACTCTGGCACTTTCATACACTTACATACAGTTTCAGCATTATTCTGACCATACAAACAGATTGTATTGATACACATAATGCTCAAACTTTCATCAGTCATGATATTAAGCAGAGATGTAACATTATCACTGATCAGGGACCAGCTGGACTATTTTGGGATCTATCTATATAATTTATGTACATTCATGTATGTAAATATATCCAGGTCAAAGTCCTCATAACAGAATACCACCACACATCATGGATTTATTTACATACATGAATGTACATAAATCAAATGCAAATTCATGTCCCAGTCACATATTCTCGGTTAAATGAACATTACATTAACAATATAATATTATAAGTATTCTTAAAGCTAAGTTAGTGTTTTAAGTGCAACAAAAAAACTCAATATTTTATTTGTGAAGTTATGTTAAGCTATTTTAATATTCGTCATAGAAACAAAGGCTTACAGTTGCTCTTAATATCATTATATTGTTCATTTAGACTGAGCACAAACACAAGAAGCAGGATTTATCACATGAACAATGCCGACATAACCATTTATTTCCAATCAGATGACTTTCCCCCATTCATTCTCCCCTCATCAAACTTTAATGCTTTAGAGATGTTAAAACTGAAAGGGCTCAAAGGACTCCTACTGTAACTTTACCTACTGTTCTCACTGTTGGACAATGTTTCTTCAGAAAAACAAGTGATTTATACACCTTTCAATGTCATATTTAGTAATATTGCCGCTGTTTGTCACAAATCCTGTCTATGAACTTTCGTTTATTAACTATTTTTGAGTTATTTTATTTTTGAGTTGAGCAACATTTTGAGTTTACTCGCTTCATTTGGACGTACAACAAACGCAAATTCGCGGCATGAGAGGGGCTTCTGACAACCACAAAAATGTCAAAATATTGCTGTTATTGTGCCATGCAATGCAGTTTTAAGAGTATTTCAGAAGAATGTACTTGTTTAAAACACAAATCTGCGGTTTATTAAAAAAGAGAGCGCCTATTTAAAAGCCTGCTTCACCGATTTCGGAGCAGTGAGCTCCATGCGAACAACGGGTGTTCAATGCTCATGTATCTGCTGAGGGCAGCCTCACCACGGCTAGTAATTGTGACACTTGCCACTGCCTCCTGATATCTCTGTAGTGGTTAAACAGGAGGTAAATGTTTTGGGTATATTTCATAGGCAAACTCTGGTTTAATGAATCTATTATGTATTTCCTTTTTATTCCTGTTTCTATGAAAGTACGAAGATGTATCATACAGAGATGATGATTTTGTCCTCCATAGTTTCGGAATTCTGCCTCCGCTTGCTAGTGATCACGTCACTACTAGAGCAACCTCCTGTTTGGTTAATGCGGCACACATTTTCGGCAAAGTTCAGATTTTTCAACTTGAGCGTTTTGCGCGAATCATGCGTCAAACACACGAATCGCACCGCAGGATGTCTAATCGCGTCTTTGCATTGACTTAACATGTAAATAGCGTCTCAGCATTACACTACATACTGTTACACTATTCCCTGGACTACATTTCCCATCATCCATTGCACTGATTACACAAACACAGCTGCAACCAATCAGACACTCTCATGTCCCAATGTTCATACTAATCATACTAATTACCTATCAGTACCTAAATAGTATGTGAGATTAGAGTACGTCCCAAAGCATAGTATGTTGAAAAGAGTATGCCAAAAGTCCCCAAATGCTCTACTATTTCAGTTGAAATAATTGTGGTGTGGATAATGGCTAAAACTGCCCATAATCCATTGTGGTTTGGTGAAGGATTCAGTCCAGAACTACAAACACGAAAAAAGCGCGTAAGAAAAACCACAAATGTGGCGGACGTGCATGATGACGGGTAGGTAGAGATTTTTACAAAAAGAGTTACTAATAATCAACATTTAACCTGGAAAAAATACATATATTTATTGTTATCTGTGTTATGTTTAATCTGCAACAGCAATGTGAAATTATATAAACGTCTATTTGGTCGTTAACTGTTAAATGCACCACTATATAGAAAATTTGAGCAGTTCTTCACATGAAAAACCCACGACTGGAAGATCAACGAGCTACTTCTTTTCTCTCCAATATGGTAGGAAGTTAAATGAAGGATGTGACAAGATTAGACACAGTTAAAGGTGCAGTTGTGTGATGTCATATTACCAGAGATGTATAAAGGACTAGAGACCCAGACTTGAGTAAAAGTACAAGTGGTCTATCAAAAAAGTGACTTGAGTAGAAGTTGAAGTGCTCTTTAAGCACTATACTTAAGTGGAAGTACTAAAATATTCAACATTTTTTGTACTTAAGTATTGCAAGTAGTTTATTTTAAAATGTACTGAAAGTAAAGGTACAAGTACTGTGTTATGTAATCATTAAAGAAAGCAGTCAAATATATACATACTCTATATGATGAGTGAACTATCATTACTAATGCAGTGATTCACACCTGAGAAGAAAAAGGCCTGCATAATGAGCCACAGACAGGTATGTGACTGAGAGAGGAGTTACAAGAAAGAATCTGAGGACAAAATAAGTTTATATTTTCAGTATTTAATTCAATATTCACAAAAAAAACCCCTTGAGATTCACTTGCGAGTTCAGTTAAACAGTTTATTAGGAACAATCAAAGTTACTGAGTTACAAAGTTGCAAAGCATTACTGCAATCACAATTACAGAAAATATAGCCGTGATCACAAATTATACTTAAATTACATGATAAAAAATATAAAAGTCTAAGAATAGTGCAAAAAAAACAACAACTGAAACTGTTTATGCCACAATACAAAGCTAACTAATAAAGAAATGACTCATTACTCTTATTTTAATGATCACTCCGTAGCTCTGAGTCTGCATTCTTCTTGTCTGAGGTAATGCAAAAGTTTATTCCTCAGAGCGTGTCTTCTTGAGTTATTTATTTATCACAGTGTTCTGTCTTTTTCTTTTTTCATTGCTTACTGAAGATCGCGCAGACCATCGCGGCAGGCAACGCACCATGCTTATTTTCTTCATTTTCTTAATGCACAATGTTTTGTTATTATATGTGTATACAAATGAATGTAGACCCTTCACAGATTTGATTGATGTATTGCTCTTATCAGTACGATCAAAACTCAGTGTGTAATTTAAGTTCTTATTGGCGTCATCAGGAGAAGACTCCTTAAAAACGTTTGCCTACCCCAGTGCAGGCAGGCAGCGCTGTCAATGATGCGTCAGCTTATTCAAACCTGTGACAGAGCCATATACAGCTCTGGCAGTGATAATGTGGGTTTGGAATGATTCGGAACATTTTTATAATTGTAACGAGTAATGATGCAGCACATAAAAAAACTATCGGAGTAAAAGTATTAAACTCGTCGAAAATATGTACTGAAGTAAAAGCGGAAGTAGGAGAAAAAAACAATACTCCAGTAGAGTACAGATACGGCCTTTTAGTACTTAAGTACAGTAGTGAAGTAGTTCTACTTCGTTACTATACATCTCTACATATTACACTATGTCCCAAAGCTTGTCTACTCTTCAACAGTACTACACACAGTGCTTAGTGAAAACTACTTTATCAAGCCTCTAGTCCTGATCCTCACCTGTTTTTGATCACTGGTCTGCCAGGATTTTTCCCTTTGCCTTGCCGTTTTGGATGATGTTTGCACCTTGCCTGAACTCTTGCATGTTTTCGGACTACCCCTCTTATCAAGGCCTCTGGATAATGCTCTTGTGTTCTGCCCGTGCCATACCCGTTTTCTGTTGTTCAGCCCAATGTTTATTAATGCCATTTTTACCGTAATAATCAGATGTCAGAAAATTCCAGTTTTGCAAGTTGTAAGCTGAAAGTTTTAAGAGGCTGTGAGCGTTGTTTACTTAATCCTGTAATTATGGTAATTCCACATGACATAAATGCACCATGAGTTCCTCATTTATGGTTTTCTTATCACATGACAACAAAATGGCTTCCATTTAAAGACAAAATGAATTTTATTCTGCAGTGAATACACACTGGTTGAAAGTTTGGAATTTTTTTTTTATTACTATAAGTATTTGTTTGCTTTGAATTCAAAATTTAAGACATGACCTAAAACAAAAAAGCAACATGTCAATGAGCGTTTTTCTTTTTTTTGAGTAATAACAGTCAAGAGTTTGGTATAGTTTAAGATTTTGTTTTTGGAAAAAGTCTGTTATGCTTTGGGACAAGCATGTCATTGACCAATTTTCGCTTCAGCAATTTCCCGTTTTATAAAAGACTTCTTATGCACTACATTCAGTTGAGAGTTTAGACATATGTTGCACAAGTTGCTTTAAATATTTGCAATCTTGAGATCCACTTGAGACTACAAGAGGATATTGGCTTCAGTCTTTAAGAGCACAGAGAAAGCCAAGGCCTCTTTTAAGCGGTCCCACGCTTGTATTCAGTTGCTTATTAAATATGGTTGAAAACTAATAACTCTGTATTCCATGCTAAAATGCAGTTAAGGGCAATAAAAATAGTAGTTAATCAGTACTTAATGTCAAAATTAGTATTAAAAGGTCAGGTTTTTCTTATATAACGACAGACAGCTCACATTGCGCTCACACTACGTCATTGGGATTGATCTGTTTGTGTTGGTCCAGGCTACTGTTTTGACTGTCCTTCCTGGTTGTGGAAGAACCAGCTCAAAACACTAAACAGACGTCATTGGCTGCTCCTCTCTGGGCTTTCTGGAGTTCAGAAACAAGAGGAGTGAGAAAATACAGATAATTTTGAGACATGGAACATATCTGCTTGGGTTTAAAGATGAACGCGGCATATTTAGGCCAAAGTTAAATAAGATTAAGCACATGAATGGACCACACAAGATGCAACTGCATGATTTTATTTTATGTAACATTAACTGAATTGAGTTTCAAATCTATGTAATATTTAATACCCCAAGCAATATAAATAAATGAGCATGATATGTCTGTAATGACTATTCTTAAAGGGATAGTTCACCCCAAAATTAAAATTCTGTCATTATTTGCTCATCCTCGTGACGTTTCAAACCTGTATGACATTCTTCAGTGGAATATAAAGGAAGATATTTGAAGGAGACGACACTGACTTTCACTCTATGACAAAAACACTTCCAAGTGGTTCTTGCACAGATTTTTTTAGTAAAGCTATGCTTTCATTCTGTAGAATTACAGTAAAACGTACACATACACAGAAATATGCACTCATAAAGATGCCATGCAGGGCCCATAAAGCTGCTGGGTCTGATTTCCACTCAACTCTGGAGCCTTTAGGAAGTTGTTAAACAGAGATACACAAAGAGGGCATGGTCCAAGTCAGCACTGATGTAATACAAGGTAGCGCCTGATGTCATTTCAAAAGAAATCTGTATAAAATGTACGTTTTGCTTATTAAGAAAGTGTCAGAGTACTTCAGGGAAGGAAACATCATGATTTAGTGTAGTAAAACTGTCACTAATTTGTTCATCAGATATCTAATATAATGTTAAATCTGTTTACACACCTGCATTTTAAGGCATGGAATATAAGGTGTGTCACTGTGTACAAATGTCTTTCTTTTTAACAGCAACATTACTAGGTTAGATCACATTTTGTCTCCGAGAATAAGAAAAGAGCAACTTGTGTCTCACATTAGTGTGTGTGTGTGTGTGTGCGTGAGAATTTAGTGTAAATAGTTTTATGTTGTTTAGAACTTTGAGATCAGTTTTAATATTTAAACTGTACTTTAATCTATACGTTCATCTATACTGATCAAAAGGAACAGTGGAGGCTTACATTAACATTGATACAAACCCCAGCTGTGTTTGGACACAGAAACCATTAAACAAACATCTTCATGGCTTACGTTTGACTTGTGATTGTTGCGTGTTTTGGAGTTCAAGCGAGGAAGTCACAACTATAAACTGAATTTTCTCCAGTATAATTCATCGTCTATAATAGCATGTCTTGACGGTGTGGGGGTTTGTTGTGGAAAACAAACAATAATGAAATTATGTAATTTTATAGTAAACAATATGGTATCAGATCAGGATTCGCTAAAGAAAACAAAAAATTACTTGACCCAAGGTCAAGTGTAATCATGACAAAATCCAGTACATTCTGCATTCAAACACTTCTGAGGTCACGCACACACAAATCACTTTTATTACACACAAACAGCAAGACTGTATTACACATAGAATTGCATAATGTCTATATAAAAAAGGAAGTGCACTTAATTATACTCAATGTGCACTTGTAATTGAAATAACTGAAAATAATTTAGAGGAAAACGTATATAATATATATATATATATATATATATATATATATACACATATTGTACATATAGCAATGTATATTTATATTTGGCTTCTTATATATTATATATTTAGACTTACATATTTACAGTTACATAGAGATGTCTGTATAAGACATTTAACTATACATTCAGATTTACTTCATGATTTCCATTTATATATTTAGATTTTTATCTTTAGATTCTGATATATTTATATTATTTATGTATCAATATATAGTCAATGTATTTTAAATGTACATTAAAAATGTGTAATTAGAAATTGGAAATGTTTATTATACATTCAAGAAAAACAATTATTAATAAATATACATATAAAATATGAGAAAAGAGTGATGGTACTGTATAATGACGAGATTAATCTGTTTATATATTATGTGCTGTTTGATAGCAATCTTTCATTTGAAAGCCATGCTTCTAGCATCTGCATTTTTCCATCTCAAGAACATATTTAAATTACGTCCTATGCTATCAACCTCAAATGCAGAAATGTTAATTCATGCGTTTATGACCTCGAGGTTAGATTATTGTAATGCTTTATTGGGTGG
>JAUYWG010000057.1:6996974-7010321 GCA_034779775.1 Enteromius afrohamiltoni | reverse complement strand
GGCACACTCTGTCAGTTTAAATCTAGATTAAAGACACATCTCTTTACTCTGGCTTACACATAACACACTGATACACACATTTATTAATCAAATTCTTTAAAGGATTGTTAGGCTGCATTAATTAGGAACCGGGAACACTCCACTTAACATGTGTAATCGTTACATCATAGAATGTCTAGAAGAGAGCTGGCCCCAACTAAGCCTGGTTTCTGCCAAGGATTATTTTTTTTTTCAGAATCACTTTCATTTGATTTAAAACAATAATACATTATGATTTTATTGCAATTTGCATGTAATTTAACAGTATTAACACAGTACATTTATGTACAGTATGCACATTATTTTAAAATATACCACATATACAAGTGAGAAACACAATTAAAGAAAAGGTTTACCCCAAAATGAAAATTCTGTAATTATTTATTTACATTCATATTCATTCGATATCGGTGTATTATTTTGCAGAAACAAGACAGGCCAGTCATGTCCATTGTTATTTACATCCACATGTGTCATATTCAATTAGAATCCCGTTCAGTTACATAGAGATTCATTTACAAGTCATTTTAATTTATACAGAGTTGTCAAATTAGAAAGGACTTGGACTAAATTATTCTGAATCACCTTTATAGTGTTTTAAAACCTTTTTTATTGAACTTGATTGCCCATGATCACTACAAACGAAACAACAACAACAAAAAAAGGTGAATAAGTAATGACTGAATACATTTTTTGGGGGGGTTCATAAAACCAAAATCCAATTTTGATTACACAGCTGCAAGACATGTGTCTCTTAAAATAGACATTAAAAACAATCACTTTCATTCATAAACACAGTCGTCAGCTGTGTTTGGAGACTATAGCATATGGACTCAGTGCCCTTGCAGACAGGAGATTCAAGGACGTACAGACAGAGGGTGGGTGCTTGCCTTGAGCTGACCCTGTCTATCCCCTCGTGTGACGTTCTTTGTTTTCCTGCCATTGTATGTTCGTTGAGGAGGAACGTTCTAAAATTGGCTTTTTGTTTGAGAGTTTACTCAACAGCACGGTTTCCTTTCATTTCTCGTGCCATTCCACACTGATACATCTTTAAAATTAGTCAACCAAACAGGAACCTGTGCGGAGGAAAATTGGGATACTCGGAGTGGGTGGACATCTTCCTCCTCCGCTTTATTTTTACACCGTGAAGGATCTAGTTTCATAACATCTCATATTCTAGTTATCTGGGCATGTGCAAATCATGGATGATGGAGTTCTCGTGTAACAGGACCTCTCCACTAAATACCCTCTAACGGCTCCCACGGGAAACCCTCGCGACTCGCCTCCTCATATACAACATGATGTAATGTTTGCATAGGCTGTAATGCATAATGAACTTGCAGAAGTTCTTGATTCCTTCATAAATAACAGCTTTACAGTCACTCTAATCTGGCAATGAGCTGATGCCAGATGGATTTCAGTTTAGCGCCGAGGATGTTAGCGATTTCCAGGTGAATGAGAAGTTTCCAGAAAGTAAAAGCAGAACAATGCAACTTGCGGTGACTCTTAGAAGTTGGAATAGTGCTGACATCCGGAGCTGAGCCGGGATGGTGTTGGGCCAGACCTGCTCCAGGCCTCCATGATGAAAGAGGCAGTGGAAAAAGAAATGTAGCTGTGATTTCTAAATCTCTCATAATGTCTTGTTTTGTAAAAGTCAAACTCCCATGAATTGATGGCTTGTTGGATAAGGACTTTTTCAGGTCTACTGCAAAAGATGATGTTGTCCAGGTTTTGTGGATAGTGGTATGAAGACATGGAGTAAGTAAATCTCACACAGGGTAAAGTGAGAATGTATGATCTCTCAAATTTGACTATGATAACCATGGTTTCATCCAAAATATTGATTTCCCGTATTTTAAAATTTTCTTTGAAAGTTTTCAAAGTTAAAAGTACAAAAGTTATAATATTAAAGTATAGATATTAAAATTATATTGACACATGTATGAATATAAATGACTTAAATAGTTAAGTAAAGTTTTGAGTTTCAAGGTTTTTTTTTTAAATAGTGCTAAATTAAGTCTCTTAAGCTCACACCAAGGCTGCATTTGTTTGATCAAAATCTAGAATAAAATAGCAATATTGTAATAAAACACACTGTTTTTATATTACGTCCCTTACTGCATGTTTTCAGGTCAATTTCAAGTTTATTGTAATTCTGCTACATGTGTGGACATATAGAGGAACGAAATGCTGTGTCTTGCAGGACCATGGTGCTACAAACTAGTAACACATAGATAAACAAACAACAACGCAAGCATAGGAAGAACAATAGAGCTATACAACAACCATCTGAATATACATATACTATAAATGCTATAATAACTATACCTAGTTGAAAACACATAAACAAACAGACACTGTACAAGAACTTTACATAAATACTGTACATGAGCTTGTGCAGAAGATATATATGTACGTGGACGTGTGAACATAGGAAAATTGACAACCGTTTTTGATGAGCTGGGGGAGAGGGGGGCTGAGGTGTTTATGGATTTCAGAGGGGTCAGGGAGATTGGAGTTCAGAGCACTCGTAGCCTGGGGAAAAAGCTGCAGTCTGACAGAGAGTGAGCTTCGATCCTCCGGTAGTTTCCCCCTGATGGCAGGAGCTGAAAGGGGGTCCAGGGGTGGGTGGGGTCCTTCACGATGCTGGAGGCCTTGCTGAAGCACCATGCAAGATAGATGTCCTGGATGGAGAGGAGAGGGGCACCGATGAGCTTTGCGGCAGTGTTCACTGTCCACTGTAGAGTCTTGCGGTCAGCAGCACTGCAGTTCCCATACCAGGCAGTGATGCAGGTGGTCAGCACACTTTCAGTGGTGCCCCTGTACTTCACTTGATCTTCCATAATAGATAGGAGGGGACACACAACTAGTAAAATTGGATCTGCTGGGAATCCTTCTAAATGCTGACAAAGGGTCGGCCAGGCTTGGAAAACAATACTCTTCCCAAATCCTGTCGGCAAACAGGCTAAAATATCTCTTTCTGTCTCCACCAAGTGCCTCAAACAATGAACCTCGCATACTTTTGAGAATCCAATGTTTAACTGATCTTAATAAATGCTCATTGTCACTCATGTAAACAGGACAGTTTTTCTTCCGCAATCACACGTCTGCGCTTTGTTTAACCGGCGGATTGAAAATAAACGCGACACTCGCATCACCAAATTCAACCAATCAGATGACGACTTCGACATTCCTGAAGTGTTTCCAGTTAAGTGTACCATATGCATCAGACGTTTAGCCAACGTTCCGTAGATATGACGTCTGAGACTATAACATGCTATCCTTCAAGTAATTGTGTGAAAGTTATGCTTTACTGATCCAAACTCTGTATATTTTTGTGAAAAGGAATAAAAGGTGTCAGAGTTTTATTGCCTCTATCGTTCATTTCTTTTGGAAACTGCAGTGATCAACACAGTCTTATGAACAATTCGTACGTATTCGTACAAGGTGCCAAATGTGTGCTAATTTTTACAAATTCGTAAAATTCGACCTCACTCTTACTATTTTGTACAATTTGTCTAAAACCACAGTGAAGGGCAGGTTTAGGTCATTTGTACAAAATCATATGAATTGGCAAACATCGTATGAATTCATATAAGTGTGGTCGAATTACGAATTATTTTATGAATCAGCCACCTTGTAAAATATGTACGAACTGCTGTGAGGTTGGGTTGCAGTGATAAGTACTTATTGGTACGTACAGTATTTCGGTAAAATATAACTGTTTACCAGAAGTGTATATCTTTGTGAAAGGCTTTAAATTACTTAAGTAAATATAAATTGACTTATTTTGACAAATTCCATGTGAATATATTATGGCTTTTACTATAGCGGTTGAATATATGGCAAAGTGTACTAAAAAATGCAGCGGTGCAGGGGTGAAGAGGAAGAACA
Organism: Enteromius afrohamiltoni; assembly: GCA_034779775.1. Classification (NCBI taxonomy): domain Eukaryota; kingdom Metazoa; phylum Chordata; class Actinopteri; order Cypriniformes; family Cyprinidae; genus Enteromius; species Enteromius afrohamiltoni. Next base: position 7,006,388 of record JAUYWG010000057.1, on the reverse strand, counting down.
ACAGGTTGGGAAAACTGTAAAACAAATTCCTGTTCAGGAGTGGTCTCAATATCGGCACTCCATCCGACCCCCTTGCTCTGTGAGATTTCCTGCCTACTCCCGGCCCATCCGCTCCCTGGCATGATCCGACTGTTGCTCAGGCAGATCCGGACAGGGAGAAAGCAGGGAACAGCAGGAAATTTATTTTCCAGACGTCCAGAGCCCCCGCCCGGCTCCCAAAGAAAGTGGCATCGGAGCCTAAAACACGCTATTTAAAGATGACCCCAAGTGTGCAAGCGCATGTCAGAGTGTGTGTTAGTGATGCTGGGAATGTTCACTGATAGCGCTTCTGGAAAGTGCCACAGTCAGTATGGCACCAAACACTCACACACTTCCTTGGAAACCTCTTCCTTTGGAGATTTAACTGACTTTTGTGGGATGTTTCAACACAGGAAAACACTATTTTTAAGTAAATATATTTGTCTGAGGACATGATGAAATTTTCTTGTTTTGGAGAAATCTATTTTCTACTTGGAATTACAGTCTGAAACCTCTAGCCTGATGTGTTTTCTTTCTTCCTTTCTAAAGCCTTAAATAATAAAAAATTTAAACTGGCACACGACTTAAGATGCATTATTATTTTCAAATTTAGTTTATAAATGAATGAATGAAGGAGTCTAAATAATTACAATAGTCTAAAAAGTAAATAAAAAACAAACAAACAAAAAGCACAAAAACAAAAAGAAAAACAGAAGAAGTTAAATAAACAAAGCTAATTGCAAAACACACACACAAAAACACAATCATGGATAATACTGACACAACTTACTGTAACTTACTGTGGTATTATTGAAATTTTAGTTTACAAATGAATGAATGAATGAATGAATTAATTTGTCTAAATAATACATTTGGCTAAATACAAAAACCCACAAAAAAAACAAAAAACGAACACTGAAACAATAAGAAACAAAATAAACTAAATCTAAAACAAACACACACGCAATCATGAAAATGAAAACTGACATGACCTAAGGCGCGTTATTATTAAAAATGTAGTTTATAATTGAATGAATTTGCCTAAATAAATAAAATTGACAAAAACAAACAAACAAAACAAAACATTAACAAACTAAACTAAACGAAAAAGAAAAACATGACACCTTGCTTTAAGCAAAAAACAAACAAACAGTTCAGTCAGTTCAGACATAGCACATAGCATTCAACAAATGCACAGCAAACAGATGAGTTGTGAGTCTGGATTTAAATGTAGCTAATGCTTCAGCACATCTGGGGCCTGTTTCAGAAAGGAGGTTAAGTGAAATCTCAGAGTATTATAACCCTGAGATAAGAGAAACTCTGGGTTTTCAGTTTCAAAGTAGGCAGGTTTGTTAAACTCTGGAACCAGGGTAACTCAAGCCTGTTTCTGAAAGAGAGGTAACTTTAACTCAGAGTAAGTTACCGTGGTAACATACTCTGTGAACCTAACCTGGTCGGGAGCAGGTTTTATTCTCCAAACTCTGAGTTTCTGTCGGTCTTTTTTTTTAGGAGGATCCCACAGATGAAGAGGCTAATTCCAAGAGAATTACATTAACGTCGGGCAAGGATTTTAGACCCAGAGTGGATCTTTTTGTCTTTTCCCCTGTAACGGTGGTATTGTGTGGTTGAGCTATCCAGGATAATTGTTATAAGTAGATACTTGTCTGGTGCCCGAACATTAGTAACCAATTGTTTTTTTGGGGGGTTTCCATTTTTAAGTCAAGTAAAGTTTCAGAGCTGGACAAACTGGGTTTGCTTCCTGTATCCAATTTTTTTTACATATTTTTTTCCTCACTCAAGTAACAAGTCAAATAATTGTTTTAGGCAACCACCGTTACACCCCATAAAGTTACATTTTTGTTTGAGCGTTACAGTTTTTTGTTGCTATCAGTGAATTTACGTATATCCGTAATCTAATCCGTTCTTACATCACTAACATCGCCAATCGTGACCGTGCTCTTACATTTCTTTGCTAACAGAAGCGTTCTGTATCGGGGATGCGGAGTAAGTAAGGCCACTGTATGCACTGTATGTAAAAAAATAACAACAAAAAAACCTTGACATGCTCAAACCTTACCTGATTGAATTATATTTTTAGCTTTAAGTTTTACCTTTGATATTACTGCAAAAAATAATATTAGCTTATAATAATATTAATATTAGCTTCAAATAATTAGCTTCAATTCACTGACCTTCAACAGGGACATGTACTGTAAGTAATTAATGGGATTATTACTCGTTCTAAAAAGTATTTTTAGTACTGCTTACATTCTAAAGGTCATATCAACCTCTACTACTTGATCAATAAAAAGTCAGACACGTAAGTGCACTTTAAAATCTTTTAAAAACTCCTTTTGTGAAATGTTATCTTAAACTGATCAACGAGGGAACCTTAAATGAAACATTTCCACTGAACACATGCATTCTTGTTTTATCAAATTTGTTGTAGAAACTATGCAGTAGCCTATTTTATGTAGTTTAATGCAATTTCATCTGAAATAACTTCAGAATTACAGCCAATTCCAAACATCACACATTACATTACTTATTTTTTATTATACTTAAATATTTAAATCATTTAAATGTAACCTGACACATTAACTTGAGCAGCTATGTTTTCCCACTCAAACTGTCTCTGTTTCACCCGATGCAGTGGTGTTGCTTTTATTTTTAAACATGTTTGCTGTAACTTTGCATGAGCGCATCAAGATCAGCTTTAGTTTTCAGATGTTGCCATGGTGACTCGTAACATCTGCGCTCCATAGATAATGCCTTTTCATAGTCGCGGTGTACAAGCTTAACTCAGAGTTGATTGACCTTACTCAGATCAGCTGTTCTAAAACCCAAAACCTTTTGAGTTTTTAATCTCTGGGTAAGTCAACTCAGAATTCAAGTTTAAACTCAGAGTTGTTTGAACCTCCTTACTGAAACAGGCCCCAGATCTCTTGTGGAAGCTGGTTCCAACCATGGGCAGCAAAATAGCTAAAAGCAGACTCCCCTTGTATTGTGTGAACGCTTAGTATTTCTAACTGACTCGATCCTAATGGCTGGAATGCTCTGTTAGATTTATATTCAGTGAGCATAGCCGCAACGTATTTAAGACATTGAGTGATTTATAAACGAGTAAAAGTACTTATCCTAAATGTAACAGGAAGCCAGAGTAAGGTCGTGAGGACTCATGATATGCTCGGATTTTCTGGTTCTAGTCAGAATCCTGGCAGCAGCGGGAAGGCAGATGAAGGCATGATCAAGTTTCTCCATGTCTTGATTGGAAACAAAACATCTAACTCGTGCAATGTTTTTGGGATGATAGTATGCTGATTAAGGTCTGTCTCTAAAATCACACCAAGATTCTTGACCTGATTTTTAGTTGTTTTACCCCTAGAATCAATGTATGCATTCACCTTAAGAACTTTTCAAATGCAAATAGTTTTCTCCTTGTTTAACTGTTAATTCCATCAATGCATTGGCAGAGGGAGTCAATGGGGCTATAGCTGTTTGGAGATAAGGCTAGGTAAATCTGGGTATCATCTGCATAGCTGTGGCAATTTGGTTCCTGACTTAGCGGTAGAATATACAGGCTAAACAGGAGCGGTGCAAGAATTGAACCTTGTGGGACTCCATATGTCATGGAAGTCCACTTAGACTTATGCTATCCTATACTCACATAATACCTCAACTTCTAAGTATGACCTGAACCATTCCAGAAAGTCCAAACAACAATCAATATTGAATCAATTTTTCAATAAAAAGCATGTAACCATCTCTGAAATTGTTTCCCATTAGCATTTTGATATAATAAAATGGAATAAATAAGGGAAAGCTGTTCTGAGACTCTACTGAAAGCAGTGGGGTTATAGGGCTTTGTGTGATGTTTCATGTGTGGGTAAGCCTTTCTGGAGGATGTTAGGATCTGACGGCTGTGAAGCAGAGAGCAGGGGTGTGAAGGTGGTTCTGACCCTCAGTATGCCCTCTCTGTGCCCTGCAGGAGAATCTGGACTCTGCTGCCTTTGGCACACGATGTGAAAGAGTGAGTACTGCACTCAACACAGAGAGACAAACACATCTAAGACAGCTTTATGTTCTGCCATGCTGGGCAACATGTCTACAAGTGTCAACACGAGAGAGTCCTTCAGAGGTATCGGCAGTTATGTAACACCACATGAGCATGCCACCAACAGGTCAAAGAGAAAGACACAGGAGGATGAAAGAGATGGATTTAACAAAGGAATGTTAAATATCTCATATGATCCTTGTTATTGTAATGATTTCCGTGGGATATAACTCACTAGAGATGTGATGATTTTATGAATGATTTGTGTTTTTATGAATTTATAATGGAACGAATCACAGTAAATATCTATATTACCTAACAGATAAAACCAAAGTGTGATCAGACCTAACAATGGCTGAATATGTGACAATTTTATGCATTTCTGGTTTTAAAAAAATAGTAAGTCAAAAATGAAAATCTGCTATAAGATATTTGGATAATTTTAGAATTACATCAGTTGCAAAGGACCCTCAGCAATGAATGGGTGCCGTCAGAATGAGAAGCCAAACAGCTTAAATTAAAACATCACAATAACGCACAATCCATTAACATGAATTAATGTTTTGTGAAGTGAAAAGCTACATGTTTGTAGATAACAAATCCACCATTAAGATGCTTTTAGCTGATATATGAGTCCTCTATTCATAATATTACTTTGTACAGTGAACTTGAGTCTTGCACATATGCACAGATCAGGCAATGCTTACAAACAAATATATCAATGGATTTTAACGTAAGAGGACAACTGATGGACTTTAGAAGTGCTATTATGGACTATAGACTTGTATTTTGACCAGAAGGGATGGTTTAAAGTAAAAAAAAAAAGTTTCTTAAAAAAGATAACATCCTTTTGGTGACCAAGTAATGCTGAATGTCTCCAAATCTGTTCAGAAAAAAAAGAAACAAACTCAGCTACATCTTAGATGATGCAGATAAAAAACTGTCATGGCAAAAATCATACACACACATATATATATATATATATATATATATTAAAGGTTTAACAGTCTTCATTTAATAGATCAAATCCACACTATTCCATTAGGATCACAGTAATGCAATAATTATTCAAATATTTATGTGAACATTGGACAGAAGATGCTTGTAAACTACATGTTCTCCAGCTAATTTCCTGAACAGACATCTACCTGGTCCTGGAAAAGTTGCTTGGCTTTGGGAGTTTGGACCAGGATCAAAAGAAACAAACATCACCACTCCAAAAGAAACAACTCAAAAACAGCATCTGGGAAGAATATTTAGCGTAGCTTTACTCATTCTTTTTCTCTTTTACTTTCATCTCTCGCTCTCTTCCTCCGTAAATCTGGATTTTTCCTGCAGTTAACGCACATCCATCTCTGCTTCTTACAAAAAACAAACATTTCTTTGATCATTTTGGACAAAGAAGAATAAATAACAGACAAGTTCAGCTGTTTTTGTTTAGTTCATAGTTTATTTTAAAATCAAAATCTGCAAACAATTGATCTCTTCAAGTACAACGTTAATTGAGAAATCTCCATTCAGTCACAGTCGTGCTTAAAAAGCAAAGTCCTTTTCTCATCTGGATCTCATGGTACTAGATATACGAAAATGAAAAAGCACTGCCTGTTTTTAGAAGATGACAAAAATAATAGATTTTTCATGTATTGTGCTTTTAATATCTGCCAGTGCCACCCATAATTATATAAATCAGGATCAGGCACAGGACCTGGCCCAATCTTATCAAAATCCCAGCTTGGAATTACTTCCTTTAAATAAACAAAACTCAGATGCTAATAATACAACATGGAGTTTAGATAACCTGAAAAACTGACGTCAATCTGCTGGTTTCATACAGTCTGACAGGACATCCTGCAGGTGTGGGTGGCTTACCTGGACTCCCGTCCTCTCCACAGGGGCCTTAGATTCAACACCCACCCCATCCGGGTCAGACTGCTGCCAGCCGTGGGTGGTTCACCACAGACCTCCAGCGCTGCCAATTCAAAGACAGGTATTAGAGATCAAACTCTCTGAAGTTTTCTTTTCTTTGTACTGATGATTAAATTGGATTTTTATCCACTCTATAAAGTTTTAAAGGGTTAGTTTACCCAAAAATGAAAATTCTGTCATTAATTACTCCCCCTCATGTCGTTTCAAACCCATAAGACCTTCATCAAAAATATCTTAATTCGTGTTCCAAAGTCTTATGGGTTTGGAACGACATGAGGGTGAGCAATTCATGACAGAATTTACATTTTTTGGTGAGCTATCCCTTTAAATTCACAACCAACTATGTAAACTAGAATGCTATCGATTGAGAAAAGAGACAGAAATGGGCTTAAGGATTGTCATGTGAGTCTCAAAGCATTTGAAAGAACATTGCTCATATTGCAGCTTACAGAAAGATTTGGTGTAGTGCAGTATTTCATTCGTTTTAACTGTATCTCCCACCTCTGTTATCGTGCCACTGGGACAGACCCCTCTTTACTACCGAATCAGGACTTTAACTCACAAGGCAGAACCTAAAACTTTGAGGTCTGTGTAGGTCACAACATAAAATGTTGAATGAATTAAAGAGGCATTTCACTCAAAAACCAACCCAAACCTGGAACTTTTTCTTTCTTGGAATGCAAAACATATTTAATAAATACTCTTTTCCTTACAGTGAATGATGGCAGATGCTGTTTAGCTGAAAGAATGATGAAAAAGTACCATCATCTTGCCATGAAATCCAAACTAATTGTGTGCTATGAATAAATAAAAAACATCGTAAACACCGTAAACATCATTTAATGTTATTATACTGTAAAATATTTATTGTTAAACATGAAAACTATCAATAACCATATAATTTACAGTAAAACTTTTTTTAAAATTAGCAATGATTATTAAGGTGTTTTGTGTTGCATTTTCTGTCATTTAGCTATTTTTATTGGATTCTTTTACCGTTTTATTTTGTAACACTAATATGCAATCACATAATTCCTATTTTATTGTACTTCATGTTAAAACCACGCTTTTACCATAAATACAGAATATTTTATAATAGCTTTATCTGAAGAACAGACAGAAATATCAGTAAATAATTACTATATATTTTCCGGAAAACTACAGGTTTAGAACAACATGAGGGTGAAAAAAAAAATCCCTTAATAATTTATGAAATCCAGTAAACTGAACATTACTGTAAAGTGTTACTCAAAATATAACATTTCAGTATGAATGAATTCTCAACATCATGCAGTGCGTGGATCATAAATATATATATTATGTTATAAATATATTGACACGCATCCACTCATCCTTATGATTACATGTAAGAGCGTTCTTCAGCAGAAGCATTCTTCCTGTGTGCCCTGCTACGCCAAACACAAAGCATCTTTACAGAGCCAGCCAAACCCTGTCTCATTCAAATAACTCACACAACATGGATTCAATCAGATCTCAGAGGCTTTGAGAGGATGTTGTGCTGAACGCCACATCTGTCCCACTTATGCTCTGCATATCAACACATTTATGCAAGAATGACAGTGTAACATAACCATTACCACACAGCCTGACACATCTAGGCATATTAGGCATGAAAGCACATGCTCTCATCAGAAGTAGCTCAAATATGAAGAATTACTCTTGTTCAGATGATTATTTCTTTAACTATAGAGACTTTTCGCTCATATTTCAGCTCAATTTCTTTCTTTTTTGGTTGTGATTAAGATGCTGCTCTACTGGGGTGCAGTCATCATTCAGATGGTTTACGTTTATTTTAAACTCTTTAGATTTGCAATGTCTAGAAATATAGTGTGGATTTTCATAGTTTAAGATATAAAGTGTGGGTAAAACTATTCCGAAGTCATTAGAAAGACAGTATAAACATCCATTCAAGATGTTGATTAGTTTGTTTTGATTGCTATTGATTCTGAAAAATGTAGCCTTACATAACTTTTGCACAAATAGATCTTCTGCAGTGAATGGGTGCCAAACAAGTGTCAAACAGATGATAATATCATCCATAATAAAGCTTCCTGCAGAGCTGTCCTGTTGTTCTCTCACATCAAAATCTTTTTCTTTAACAAACAATAAACTTTAACTGGAGCTATGTGGTTTGTGGGGTTGCTTTTATTCTGACGGCACCCAATTGCTGCAGATGATCCATTAGTAAGCAAGTGATGTAATGCTAAATGTATCTAAAACTATCTAAAACTTAACTCTCAGGATTTTTGGGGGGGTGAAACTTAAACTATATATATATATATCAGGGATGCAAACACCTGTGCCCCCACAGCAAATATCATATAATTACATTGCCACCAACCTCTGCCATCCAGGGCTCACCCTATACACACACAAAGTTCTTTATGTGAAAATATCAGTCCCAGTTCCTTGGAAATTCTTAAAAGTAAAGACAACGCTGAGACAATGCTGGAAATTTAACATACATTTATTTCAAAATAGAACTTATTAGACTATTGTGCCAGTCCCTTCAGTACAGTGCACTTCTTCCAGCTTTCTACAGTTTCTTCTTCTTCCTTGCTGTCACCAATGCCTCCAGGTCCTTGCGTCTAGCTCACTTTGGGTAGATATGATGGTACTGTAGCCACTCTCTGTGTATGTATAGCACTCTGGCAGTGTTTCAACGGAGCATGCATATAATAAAATAAAGATGTATAAAATAAGAAGGGCAGATATTTAGGCAAAAATGAGCAAAGATAAAAGTCGTTGTCATTTTATGTGTGTTTTTCATATAGATACACATAATAAACATAATATGAATAAAACAAGCAGGGCTTTTTATTTTTCAGGAAGAGCAGGTGTATTCAGCAGTATTGAAAGGTGAAACACTATATACTTGTTCACTACATCCATCATTTACTCTCTCTCAGCTCGTTTTTATCTGAATGAGTTTATTTTTTCTGTTGAACATTGTATTACATTCAATGAGGACCAGCTACTGTTTGGTTACTGTTTGGTTGCGCAGCGTTCTGACTCACTCTTTTCTTTTCATATAAGTTTCCTATGTTTCATGGACTTTAACAGCATTTACTTATTTAGTACTTTTAATACAGAATTTCCTGTGATGAAATTATAATCAGACTCCAATGTAACCCCCCTCACAAAAAAAAAAAACTAATCGGATCTGCACGATTCACACATGTCCCCACACAGACATAAAAAAGGCGGCATCCGCCAATAGGCACCCCGTTTGCATCCCTGGATGATCATCCCCTAGAGGCCTGGAGTTTGGCACATGGCACAGACCCAGAGCTGACAATCCACAGCGCAGTCGAGGAAGGAGTCAAGTCAAGTCACTTTTATTTATATAGCGCTTTTAACAATACAGATTGTAGCAAAGCACTGAACATTATCAA
>JAUYWG010000057.1:6934843-6996874 GCA_034779775.1 Enteromius afrohamiltoni | reverse complement strand
CCGCTCTGGGCGGACCAAATATCTGCGCGGCTCAGTGGACAGCGCAGCGCGACAATCTGGATAGCGCAGAGATGATCCGCTTATTTGCGCAGCCCAGTGGATCGCGCCGCGCGGACCAACTTCAGCAGCGCTGTTCGAATCACTAACCTGCGCGACCCACTGGGCAGCGCCGACTCCCGCCCATCATCAATTTACATTTGATCCACAATCCGCTGGAGTTTAGAGTGCACAGGTTATGACAATATTGGCAGACATTATGAAGTTGAACTTCTTAAATTTATTATGTTAGGGTTATGTTTAGGAATAGTGGGGTTTTTTTTTATATTTATTAATAATTAGTCATGTATGAACAGCAATGCAACACCAATCAGAGGCGGTTCCACATTGAATTACTCCCTGGGCGAGACCCCTCTCAGCACCTCCATCCCTTTTAAAATTTCAAATAACATCAGAAAAGCATTTATTCTGAATAAAAATGAAAGAAGTCATTTCTTCAGTATAATCAAAAAGTTGAAAATAAAGTATTGGATAGGGTTAGGGAGGGCTTTATTTTCCCAGTAAAGGTGTCAACAATGACATCTATTTAATAATCTGAAATAAAATGAACATTTACACTCAATAGGTTGCATTCTGTTTTATAATGCACTTCAACACTGAGGAGCAGATAATTGTCACTTTCAATAAATGTTATAAATATTGGAAATTCTATGTGAACTTGTAAATAGCTGCTGCCAAAAAATAATGATCCCAAAACTTATTATCCATATGTCCATTAGTCAATTGTCAGATATGAAAATTATGTAGCAATAATGTATTAATGTTTGACGCCGTGAAGGATAGTGTGTGCAATTATGTCTTTTAAAAGATCGGCTTAAATGTGTGATATATAGAAATAATGTCAAAAACGGATTTATAGTATTCTACACTGATTCTCAATTATATATAGACTATTCATTCTGTTTCATGTTTTATACCTAATTTAGGTCCACTGAGCCGCGCAGATATTTGGTCCGCCCAGAGCGGCTCAATCGGGAGCTGTGGTTTCGTCCCACTTTAGATGTGTTTGGCTTCCTATAAGATGTCAAGCGCGCGCGAGGGTTTGAAATGAGCTCGCGGGCTCCCGTTTCCTCGTGTGTAGATCTGTTTTTCCCTAGCGAAAATGAATTACCGCGCGCGCCAGCATCAGTGGTGCGCTCGCTGATTAATGGCATAGATCTGCCACCATAGAAATCCATGTAACGCAGTGAAGAGCAGCCGGCAGCAGATAATAGTGCGCAGCCAATTGACTGACGTGCGCAGCTTTCTGACTCACAGTTTTCTTTTCATATAAGCTTCCTCTGTTTCATGGACTGCAACGACGTTTACTTGTAGTAATTTTAATACAGAATTACCTATGATGAAATTATAATCTGAGACACCAATGTAATACATACCACCCCCCCGCCAAAAGGCGCGCCGTTTGCATCCCCGATATGTATAAAAATGTATGTACTTTTCTATTTTTGAACATTCCAAGCCACACATGCATCGCATGCAAAGACAAATTGGCAGGTGAGTAGGTTTGTTGGTTGTTTGCATTCGTGTTACAATAAAAATGCATGCAGACTAACTCAAAATATTGTTTGAGTAGTCTGTTTTGAACCATGCATTTAAGAATTCCAGGTATAAAGAGTCCCAGTATCATGAAAATCATGCCACAAGGTTTGTTTGCATGCTGTAGTGCACATTTCTTCAGGTCCAAACCCAAAAACTCTCCGCACAAACCCCCAGAACCTAGTGCTAAACATCTGTTGGGGTCCCTAAAAACCCCTCTTTGTGTGTCTGTCTCCCAGTGTCTGTGTATTTGCCTGCTCTCTGTGCTTGAAGAGTGTCTGTTTCTAGATAAATGTTTGAATGCGTGTACGTGTTTGTGTGCACGATCAGACCACTGTGTTTCTGTGTGTGGACGGCTGAAGGATTCTCTGCCAGTCCCGTTATGATCTCAGCTTCCCTGGCCTGTTGATTGACGTGCTTGAAGGGGGGGTCTGTCCTCGCACACATGGTTTGGGTTAGTGGGGCAGTAAGGATGAACCCTCCCCTCGTATTTACAGGTTATATACCGTGTATGTAAACAGTACAGAACCGTTATCTGACCCTGGCGTCTCTCCTTATCCTCAGGCTGATGTTTGTATTGGTTATTAGCATGAATTGGAGAACGTATGAGGTCCGGTGTAGGGTCAGTCCATGCTGAGGGCACATGCTCAATAAAAGCAATGAGCTCTTATGATTGATGTCCAACCATTAGTCATCTAATTATTACGCCTACAACGCTTTTATTTAATGGTTATGCAATACTTGTTTTTGAGAAAATGTAACACGTGGATGAATAACACATTTCTTGCACTATCTATGGAGGCGTATTTAATACATTTTTAGAAATCATAGATTATGATGATAATGATAATATCCTTTTTATGATAAAGAACCCCTTTTATGCTAGCCATTTGTTACAAAGAAGAAAAAAAAAAGCAAGTTCACCTAAAATTACATTTACCCTCATGTTGTTCCAAACCTGAGTTCAATTCTTCTTCTGTTGAACACCATAGAACATATTTTGAGGAACCACTATGTCTTTTATTTTTTTATTTAAAGTATCATCTTATGTGTTATACATAATTACAAGGAAAAAGTCATGCGGTTGAGTAAATCATGACAGGATTATTTTTGAAGCGTTATCCCTGACAGACTTTACAGCATCATGCTTTGAACACCACCCGTTGAATGTGCTTTGAACGTGTCCCGTTTCTGATGCAGATATCAGTCTCACACAAACAAACCGACATGCACACGTACAGGGAGCGATCCACGTCCACACTAACGGCCATCAATTCCCATGCAATAACAAACAGAGGGTCTGTGGGGCCATGCTGTGTATGATATAGAGAGGCAGTCAAACAGAAAGGCCCTCTAGGGGAAGCACAGAGCTGCCAAGCCGTGCTTTAAACCCCTGAGCACAACACCGCCTCAGCCCACGGCCAAGAACAAGACACACGGCACATGAAGAAGTTCAAATGAAGGGAAATAAATTTAAACAAGATTCTCTATACAACATTTATGAAAAAACAGCCAGGGTAGTTACTAAGCCTTCTCTTACCCAATGCATCAATGAAACTATCCAGATCTGAGCAGTCTGAATAAAACTCACTGATGTAATCTGTACACCTGTGGGTTACAAATTCTCCTAACAGAGAACGTAATGCTACCATATATTTAGAGTGTAAAGATGCCGTAGAAAATCCACATGGTATAACTCTCATCATAAAAAGGGTTTGCAACTGGAAAATGATAACTGCTCCTGCAGGGAAAGATGAAGAGAGAGAGAGAGAGAGAGAGAGAAAGTTTGGCAGAAGGAATGTAAAGAAAAAGAAGGGGAGGCTGAGAGCCTCACAGTGCTTTCATAACCCATGGAGAGTGTTTTACTGCTGGCTGGCTTTCTGGATGACATGGTGGTCGGATGGATGAAGCTGCCCAAATATCTGATGCTGGATTCAGGTAAAAGAGTTTACACCTATGCGTGATGAAAAGAAAAACTTCTCTGTGCTGACACATTAATGAGGATGAAGGGAGTTAGCAATACTGATGAAAGGGTGATGATCAAGGTGAAGTGATAAGAGTCGTAATTGTCCCTGTCAAGGAAAGAATGGGTGTAACATAAACGATCACTCACAGATGATAGATTTTTTTTAAGCAATGGATTTTTACCAAGCAAGTAACACTAGCAAAGAAACACAACAGTCATTTAGTCTCAAATCAACCAAATTTTTTGTCAAATGCTGGTCCTTAGCTGGTTTTGCCAGCACAAACCAGCAAATGAAAAATTAAACCAGCAAAGAACCGGCATAAACTAGCAAATGGCCAGCATAAACCACCAAAGCACCAGCCTAAACGATCATAAACCAGCAAAGGACCAGCTTAAACCACCAAAGCACCAGCCTAAACGATCATAAACCAGCAAAGGACCAGCTTAAACCACCAAAGCACCAGCCTAAACGATCATAAACCAGCAAAGGACCAGCTTAAACCAGCATCCCAACTTCAAAACCTACCTAATCAGCATATGCCGTTTTTTTTCCCAGAAAGGTTCTTAAGAACTCTTCATTTAAAAGTAACCCAAAATTGTCCTTTTATGGCATCACTGCAAAGACACCCTTTTAAAATCTTTATTTTTAAGATCGTACACCAACAAAATGAAGTTTAAGGAATAGTTCAAGTACAATTAACTTCATCGGCATGCATCCGCTGTTTACAGTGAAAGTTACCTAGCAGCATTAGCAAACCTTCAAAACATTTATGAGATAAGCTATTGCCATTTCATGATGTCACTCTCCTCAACAGTGTACTGCCAAACTTGATCTCATGCCACTGTCCAGTGGTCTATCCTTCATTAATCAATGGATCCCTAACTTCTAATGCACAACCACACACTCAAATTCAACAGCTGTTGTTTAGAGCTGAGAAGCACAACATTTCACACAAGGTCAAAGGTTTAAGTCAATTGAGTAAACCCATGTGTGCCGATGATGACACAATCACTGAATTCAGTTTATTATGCGATGTAAAGGCAGGCGTCTGTAAAGTGAGTACTGATCTGTCTATACTCACTGGGGAGCATGAGGACTTTCATCATATAAATCAATCAGAGATCAACAAACCCTGACTCACTCATCTCCTTCTTTGGGAGAGAGGCCCTCAAAATATTGACTCATAAACATGCCTTCAAAAAACCACAGAAAATCCGGCCTGGAGTCTCCTTAAAGCCTCAGATTAGTTTTTATTTTATTACATATCAATTTTCCTGTCAGTTGCAAAGCCTTTAAGTGCATTTTAAGAGATGTTTGAGCTTGTCGCCACTGTGAGTTAATCTGCGTCCAGTTTTATCAAAACCATGCTAGGAATGGACATTCAGTGGACACTGGCTTGTATGGAGGTGAAGGTTCATTGGGTTAATAAGACAAACGTCATGTGAAACACTAATCATAACTGGACAGAAAGTTAGTCCAAACTAACAATGTTCAGTCAGGGAATTAAAGGGATACTCAAATTACATTTCAGTCATATTTTCCAAAACCGTACTTCAATTTGCAGAATGTACAAACGTTTTTGTTCACACAATGAAGCATTATATATTTTTTATAAATATATATTTGCGTTATGTATACTTACCAGGCCTGTCAATGATAGGAAGAGCCCTTAAAGGAATAGTTCACCCAAAAATGAAAATTCTGTCATCAAGTAGTTCCAAAACTGCATGAATTTCTTTCTGCTGAACACAGAGATATTTTGAAGAAAGTTTGTAACCAGGCTGTTTTGGGTCACCATTGGCTTCCATAGCATTTTTTTCCTACTATGGAAGTCAACGGTGACCAAAACAGAATGGTTACTTATTTTTTTCAAAATATCTTGCTTTGAATTCATACAGGTTTGTAATTAGTTGAGGGTGAGTAAATGATGACAGAATTTTAATTTTTTGGGTGAACTATTCCTTTAAATAAATATGTGGCTTTAAAAGTTAATTTTATTTACACAATAAATACTTCAAAAAGGGGTTTCTGAAATACCACTGAATAACCATTTTGGGTTCCCCAAAGAACTTTTTAAATAAACAGCTTTTAAAAGAAGCATTTTTGAAACCAAATATGGAAAACCTGTTTTAACAATGAAGAACATTTTCATGAGTGCAAGAATGTTAAAGGTTCTTGAAATTATAGATGATAATAAGGAACCTGTGTTGTGTAGGTGAGTTGAATAAAAGTCTGTCACTGTGCTTTAGTTCACAGCAGTCTACTTAATAATCGGAAGATGACTTTTTCTGACAATGCTAATAATTTTTTGTCATTTCAATGGGTCAAAAGTTTGTAAGAAAGAACTATTTCATAATCTGATGTAGTGCCGGTCTTTTGTTGTGGTGAAGTCATTCCTTAATCTCTGCTGAATTCTTCACATGTTACAAAAACCAGCTGCTTTCAACAGGAAATTGAACATTGGAGAGAAAGAACAAGAATTATGGTCGATGAGATATTGGCACAGCTATGACCACTGCTGACCTGGATAGAAAATTCTGGAGGATTTATGACTGAAGCCCCACTTATGAATAGGAGATATGCAAAACAGAGTAATAAATGTTAGCAGGAAAACTGCAGATTTCCTCATCAGATTTGATCATCATAAATACTAAATATTTATCGTTGTCACGAAGCAGCTGTGTGACGTTGCGCTCTCGCTTCCTAATGAGCAAGCAGGGCACGGAGACAGGATTTGAATATAGACGTGGACATTTATTAAACAAAACCAGAAAACAAAGGAAAATTCGGAGAGCAATACAGACACCAACATCAACAACTCACAAAAGACAAGACACAAGGCACAAGGCACGGTTTAAATGAACACACAAATCATGACAAAACACAAGACACCTGGAAGACACAGCTGGAGGGGAAGCAACATTGATGAGCGGGGCGGAGTTACAAACGAGACAGAGCATGCGGGACAGAATGAAAACAAAAACAAAAAAGCATATGGACATGATCAAACATAAACACAAAGACAGGGACAGCGTTACAGAGCCCCCCACTTAGGACACAGCCCCAACCACAGTTTAAATGAGGGTGGTGAAGTGGAGGCAGAACAGTTTATAGTGCAGGGGGTGGGATGGATGGGTGTTCGGGAGTCTCTTGATGTCTCCCGGACAAAGTCTAGTGCGTATGACCTGCAGTGGGCCAGGCTCCTTCTTGAGCCAAAGAGGAGACGCCCACTAGGGTGGTGCAGATGGCGGAGACGCCCACCAGAGTGGAGCAGATGGCAGGACTGTATAGAGGAGCAGACAGAGGTTAATTGATGGCCTCCCAGACCAAGACTGTACCTGTGTCAGGCTGATGGCCGCTGGTCCCCGCAACTGGGTCAGGTTCGAACAGGAGTTCCATGGCCTTCATGGCCAGCTCAGGACAGGACAAAAGTCTAGTGACCTCCGTGGTCGATTCAGTGCAGGGTGAGAGCTCGAGAACGTCTTTATAAGACAGACTCAAAGGCTGTGCAGCCACCAGCAGAACCCCTGGAGAGTCTACGACTGAAGTCGACATCTCCGGGAATCGTGCAGCTGCTGGCAGAATCTCTGAGAAACCATTGTCGCTGACAATCTCTGGTGGCACGGGCCACGGTGGTTCGACCCCTGTCCCACCCCTCCCCATCATGACCCAGGTACTTTAGCATCTCCCCCAAAAAATTTGTGGGGAAGTCTCCCACTGGTACCAACCCAGGGTCAACAAATGGTTCTAGGGAAGGATGGACCGGAGACCACTCGGGACTGGATTTGTGGCTGGCACCCAACTGATGTGGACTGGGAACCACAAGGATTTCGGGCGGCAGTCCTGGCCGTGAAACTGGAACCAACATTTCATCACACGGTTCCTTGGATCGTGATACGGGGTTAGGACCTGTTATTTGTGGGCTGGGAACCGCAAGGATTTCGGACTGCACTCCAGGCCGTGAAACCTGAACTAATACTTCATTACATGGCTCCTCGGACAGTGATACGGGTTTAGGACCCGTTATTTGTGGACTGGGCACCGCAAGGATTTCGGACAGCACTACTAGCTATGAAAACAGAACCAACACTTCATCACATGGCTCCTCGGACCGTGATACGGGAGACTGGGAACCGTGAGGATTTCACACGGCACTCCTGGCCGTGAAACTGGAACCGACACCTCATTGCACGGTTTCTCGGACTGGGATACAGGGCTGACTGATGTGGACTGGGAACTGCAAGGAACCCCTGGCCGTAATCTAGGCATTGAAATCAGTTCTCCTGGCTGAGAATCAAGAACTGGATCAGGAAACTGTGGACCGGAATCCGTGGGGATCTGGACTCTTCTTTGGAGAGCTGGCACTGATTGACCCCAATACTGTGCCGTTCTTTGGGGTTCTGGCACTGATTTGCCTCCATACTGGGAAGTTTGCTGGAGTGCTGGCGCTGGTTTGCCTCTATACAGTGCCGCTTTCAGGAGCCAATTCCGATGCGTGGCGAGACACAAACCGGGCATCAGAGGATGATTCATATAATGATAATGACTCATAAACTCTCAAAAACAGTAAACACACGGCACATTTACTCTCTGCTTAGTATTATAAAAAGGCTAGTTTTCTATGTGAGACCTTGTTTTCAGAGCTCCAGGGTATTTGAATGGTATGACCCCATGATTTTCCCAAGAACATGGACTGATGGAATGATTATGTAAAGGTGCTGACTATGCTTTTTGTAGGAGGCTCAGGACAACTGCATTATAGACTCTAGATCATATCTCCATGACAATTCCAACATATCATGAAGGAAATATTGTCCCTCTAGGCTTGCTGAAGTAAAATATCTCTTCAACAGTTTTAGCATTTGTAATCACCCTCTGACAGGCCGCTGTCCCGACAGAGATCCCTGTTTTAAACATTAAATTATCAAACTTCAATCAATCAATCAATCAATCAATCAAAATAAAATAGACCTTTGAACAGCAGTGTATATGAAACATGTAGTGGGCCTATCAATCTAAATTAAAAAGTAAAAGATTTAAGAGTTCAGTGGACAGAATCACTAGCACACATCCTCCTGAATGCAATGAATCAGAAAATGGATCTTGGTCTAATGGTCAACCAAAAGACATAGACACAAATGTAACTCTAGACCCTACCATGCCATGTCTGCTCCAAGGCTATGTTTGGAAATTCCTTACTAATTAGCACCCTAGTTTACAAGACTGTGTGCACACACACACGCACAGTTTATTGCCATTAGAAATTCTTCCCCTTATTAAACCTCAGCCAACTCCACCCTGTAGTTTATTAGTTTTAGACCAAATGTATTAGACATCGTTTATTGGGACGAGTTGTGTTTGAAGGATGACCTGTTTGGGATTCACGTGGGCCTTTTGCTCTCTGGGGTGCTGCCGGACCACCTTTTATGCCCTGGGAGTTGTTTTAACTCCCCTGAACAGCTCTTGTGAAACACAAGAACTTCACATTTCCGAAATGCGCTCATTAATGTGAATACGTGTGTTTGTATACGTGTCTGATGACACATAATCTCTATGTCCACTTTCTCTTTTCACTTTATTGGTCTTCATTGTGCAGTTATGTCACTTCCCCAATATGAAGTGTTATTTTGGAAAAGAAAACAGTTTATATATATATATATATATATATATATATATATTTTTTTTTTTTCCCCTTTTCTTTTCTTTGTGCTGGTATTGCAAAACTTTATTTTGACTTTAACCATAGCAATTCTCATTGAGTCAAAAAAAGAAAAATAATAATAATAATATTAAAAATCCCTATTTTTGGGAGGTAAGTATAGTGTGCATGCAGGACAGTCAGGTTTGAAATTTTCTGGTTTTCTGGTGGGAGATCAGATGTTCACAGATACTATATAAGTCCTCTATGGCAGCACTGCTTTAAAAATGTGTTTGCTTTTCCACTTTTACAGAGCAAGAGTTAGTACAAATGTGGTTATAATCGAAGATTGACACAGAGCTCAGAGGAGTGCAGTACAACATAAGATAGACAAATAATTTGTACTGGGTTAGAGATCTATAATATGGTCACACAGAATAAGGCAGTAATAAGCACTATGAACAACCAATATTCATGCTAACAAGTGAATAGAGTTCCCTATAAGGAATACATTAATTTAGGCTCACTGAAAAAACTGGGACTCTACCTATACTTTTGCAAAACTCCAAAAATGTACCTAAACATACAATTCTGAACAGTTTCCAGCCGAAATTTGCATGATTTGTAAACCAATAGATTTTGACATTTACTTTATAGCCAACACAGTCTAACAACCAATTTGTACATATTTTATGACATGGCGAATTCATGCTAATTCATACAAATTCATATGACCTCACTCGTACAATTTTGTACTATTTGTCAGTGACGGGTAGGTTTAGGTGTAGGTCATTTGTACAAATTTATATTTATATTCGAATTTGACGAGTTTGTGCGAATTAGCCACCTTGTAACATATGTACAAATTGCATATGTTGTGTGTTTTTCACATTCATTTATAAACTTGATCAGCTAGGTCAAGGATAGGGTTATATTACTGAATAGAGGCACGAACTGATACAGCAAACTTGTCGGCAGTGTGGAAGCATTTAAAACTTTTCAAGAAAGATGCAAAAATTATGAAAAACACAGACAGCGAGAGACTTTAGTATTTCAGTGTAGTTCAATGAGAAGACGAAGGGGAGGTTGTTGCTAAAACATAAATGATTTTTCTACAAGGCATGTGACAAGTGCAATAAACATCAGCCCAAATTCATACTGAGAAAAATATAGCATTGAGGTCTTCCTGCCAAAATAAAAGCTTTTTACGGTTGTTCTATAAAATATTGTAAAACAATACAGATAATATGAATTACAACAGCTAATAAATGTATAACATTTACACAGTGTTCACATTCTTAATCTGTAACTTTTTCTAAAAAAAGACTGCATCTATTTTCACAGTAAAAATACAAATAACAATTTTATTTTACTATCTTATTAATTTTAAGTTAAATTGTGCTTCGTGATAAAAAAAATGTTCAGTGTTAAGGAAATATTTTTTAATTGTTGTTTTGTAATTTATTTTTTTCATTGAAAAGCAAGACAAAACAGTAAAAAGAAAATGTTCAATATATGCAATGATTAAAATAAAAAAGGCACACGACATGTGAAAAATGTTTCAGTCCATCCCTAATTTTATATCACCACTGGCACATTTTACATTCATCTCGTTTACAATAAATTGATTCATTTCTCAACCAAAACTCAATGACAAAGCCAGCTAAAAAAGTGTTTTGCATTTGAAGAGCTTTAGGGATCAGCTAGGATTTATAGAACAGAAACAAAAGAGTAGAGACGTAAAGAGAGCATTGAGCCAGGTTATCTTACGTAACTCAATATGTTCCCAAACATACTGTACAGCTGTTGGTCTCCCAAAAGAGTAACATACATTTCTGGATCTGACTCACCGGGCTGCTAAATCCAATTTCTTTTTTTTTTTATTAGGTTTTTACTTGTTTTATTTTGCTAGACTGAGGGAACAGGGGACATGACCTTCTTTATGACCTAATAGGAATAAATCTTTTTTAATTCTCTTTGTGTTTTAATAGGGTGAGCATTACATCATCCAGTGACCTATCAGATGGTGAGAGTCATTGACCTACACCTCCCCTTGCTCTGGCCCTCACTCAGTGAGAATTAACACTAGCAACAGGGGACTAACATTTATATTTCACACACACACACACACACACACACAACAGTTAACAGTTTCTCATTCATATACTGTTAATATAGTCCTAAATGCATTTGGACACTTTCAGAGCAGAACTGCATTTGAACAGCATTGCATTAAATAACTTCTAAGTACACTGCACCTGCAGCTAGATCTTTTTTTTTTTATTTTTCACGTTTCAATGAGTGAATCTATTGGGTAACAATTTAAACCATATCACACTTCATTTTTTTTTTAGAATAATAGCTTTAAACATGAATTAAATATTTAGTAAACTTCTTGTAAACTTCTTGTCCTCATAGAGACGTCAGCTTTGACTGTTCATCTTCAGCTTCATCTCCAAAAGAACAGAAAAAACTGCAATACCCAAAAGAAACACGCACACGAAATAGGAATTCAAGCCTTATCTACAGTGGAGGTAAAAATAAACATGTATTTGCCAAGTTAAATATCAGTTGTCAGCACCTTTATCAGGCCATCAATCCTAAACATTTAAAAGGGTTTTTGGAAAGAATGGAAAACAGATGAAAATATGGAGGGTTAGAGATTATGGCATCAATGATTGTAAGAGTTTTACGTTGATATAATTACAGATTCTACAACTGAGCATGTGTGTGTGCAAAAACACCTGCAGCATGCATCAAAACAAATGAAACCATATAATATAACTCGTAAATAATTACAAACAAAATCATCTTGACATCCATTCTGTATCACTTCCATTTTAATAAAAAATATTCCTTCAGACTGACACATGATACTCTTTGACCCAGTGATCCAGTTTCAATGTTTAACAGCTCACTAGAGGGAAAGAATGTCTAAAAATGTATATTTGTTTATATGTATTGTATAGCTTCAGAACAAATGGAAATATAACCTTTAAAGCACTGCATTAACTATGCTTTGATATTTCATGTTTTTTTTAATGTGCTTTTAGATTTCTTTCACAGTAACTGAATGGAAAAATATTAGAATAAAAAAACCCACTCAAACAGGGGTTGGGTAAATGATGACAGATTTTTTATTATTGGTTTAAGTAATCCTTTAAAACACATGTCTACATGTTATCATAACCCAACATTTTTAAATATACACAGTTGCTTATACAGTCCATGCACTCTATAAACAGAACCGGGCTAAGAAACACACACATATCTAATAGAGCCAGCTGCATTATGTCAAACTAACAGACACCTGTGCCTCAATCAAGGGCTGGTCAGGATTAACATTAATAATACCATATATTTTATGGAACGAGCAGATCTGGCCTCCTGTTATCCAGTAGAGAGACGGGGAGAGAGAACACACACGTGCACTTACACGACACATATAGGGCAGACACTTTGGCCCTCACCAGAATAGCAGATGGAGCCAGGGTTGATTAGCTCTTAAAGAGCTCAGCGTGTTTGGTGTCTTGGCTGAGACTCTGGAGTTTTTGGGCCCAGTTAGTCACCACAGTCATGTGTTTGCTCTTGGAGTGTGTTGAAATGAAGGACAGTCATTTAACCCATTTGGTGTGTTGACACCACCAAAAAGATGAATATCTACACGTGCCAAAAACATTTGAAAGTGTCCTTATATTATGGGTTATGGAAGGTTCATGTTTTCATATAAATGCATGCACATTTTCATTTTCTTAATATGCATTTATTTTTACCTTATTTGTTCAGTGTCTCAAAAATGATTAATTTTTTTTAAACCCCTCTTGGTCGATTTTAATTAAAGCAGTGTTTTGTGAGCTTTTATTGCCCCAAAAGAAGCACCTAGTGGCAAAGATTTAATTTGCATTTTCATTGCATTTTCACCACTTAATATGTAGCATATTAAGTGGGCGGGCAATATGCTAAATGCTTGGGGGAAAAAAAAAACTACTTGTTTTAATGATTTAGAGTCGACTGCTTCTTTTGAGAGACAATAGCTTTATACACGCTGCTCTTTCAGATTTAAAACTTTGCAGGGTGTTTTCATTCACTTAGAGCTGTGTTACACACTGCATGAAAGTAGGAGCACTTTAAAAAAGTTAAGCTAAAAGTTGTGCTATTACTGTACTTCTGAAACATCAAGAATAGAAGTCAACGAGTCAAGGACAACTTGACTCATTGAGAAGATTGCTGAAGTAACATGAATGGAAATATCACTCATTATCACTCATATGACTCATTACCGCTAACCTGACCGCAACATGTCCCTGGGACAACATCTTTGTTGACCCTGGGACAACACTGTGATTAACCAATCAGATTTGAGGAAACAGTTTATAGTTTTTGTGAAGTTTAGGCTCACAATCAGTGTTTGGTGCTTGTAAGTCAGTGTCATTCATCTAGAATTTCATCTGATTTTAGGCATTAGTCATGGGTAAGCTTAGGTTTAGGTGTAGAGATACGGTCAAGACTATATTTGGCATAGGGACACATCGAACTTGGCAAAATCAAGATTCATTACAATCAAATCAATTGGTATTAAAAATCACTTGGAATTAAATAGTCATGAAGACATTTACTTGTATCATTTCTCACTAAATCAACATTTTTGAAAGATTCAGTCACTTTATGAAGTCACTATAAAAAGATGGCCACTTTTATTCTTTTAGAAATCTCTTTTTCTATATATATACAGTATGTATATATATATCTGTAGAATGAATGATTGAATGGATCATTCATAAATAAAGGGACTGCATCAGAATATTCATGGTTTTTAAATGGTAGCCCAAAACTAGCATCCTTGAATTGACAGTATTTATAAAGTAGTAGTAAAAAAGTCCCTGGATGAGCTCCTACAATGACAACATGATGAATGTAGTACATCTGGTTTCCATTTATGCTACACACATTCATACTCCATAGAATATACTTATTAACAGTCAAGAAGTATGTACTTCCAAAGGTAACTATAAAAAATAAAACCTATATCATGTATGGGATGTATGGGATTTTGGATAACGCCAGTCATTTTTATCATTCCTGTGTGAAGCAGCTGAATGATTCGACTCGCTACCTACTTGCCAGGATGCAACCTGCAGAAAGAATCACTAAAAAAATCCTACTAATTCATAGATTGACAATTTGCTGGGAACATGGCAAACTCACACTATATATCAGCACTCTTGGACGATCCTCAACCGGTCCGATTTGAGGAAGGGAAGTAACAGTTTTATAAAGTTGAATAGTTTATACACCCAATAAGCTCAAAGACGAGCTAGAAACTGTCTATAAACCATAAACATGAAGACTGAAGTCAGCAGACATTGAGTTGTGTTTGAAGGTGCCGTTGGAGACAGTGTGCTGCTGTAGACCTGCAGCGGACCAGTGTTTTTGTAAGAAGATATATGTATAAGGCTACGGCAGGGTGCTCCCTAGTGTAACGCTCCTGAAGACTTCTCCAGGCCAGAACTGAGGCATACAGGGGGAAACTGGCCCAAACTACAGGAGAATTTCCACAGAGACACTTTACTGTATGATTTCTCCATCACACATCTTTAAGTCTGCTGTTTCTGGATGTGCTGATTGAAGAATAAATTAAACAGATAAATGCCTAGAGTTATATAAATGCATAGCACAATGATCAGGCTTATGGGGGAAAACTAAAAAGTTAATACAGTAGGAATAAATCATTCCTGTTGTTTTTCTTCTTCTGTTTTTTTCACTTCGGCTTTGCTAGATTTGAAGGGTAAGAGCATTTCATTGTACAAATATTTGTGCAGTGCAGATTGAGTCATCCATATGTTTAGGCCAATGTTTAGTTTTTAAACTAGCATATGCAAGTAGCTTCAAAAGGCTTGATTTCCTTAAAGGCTCTTTCTGCTCATGTAATCTAGAAGAACTTAGAAATGTGTCACATTTTTCCCTTTATTCAGCTGAAATGCTTGATGAGTGAAGAAATGGTGCTTTCAGACACTTCAGACTGGATATGATGACTCTCTAGTGTGCGGCTTCAGTTTGAACAGATTAATGACTAAAACAGAAGTAATTCACAATAAAAAAAATAACAGAAGCATCGTGCTCCTTACACACACACACTAAACTAAACCTCTGTAAACTCAATGGCCCGATGTTTTGTTTTCTGTAATCCAGCGAACCCTATTAACCAAAAACACCAATCCTCATGGCAGTCACTTATGACTGCAAAGAGAGAAAGATGGTGAAAAAAACCTTAATGAGGAAAATGGACATGTCTCTTTAAAGTATGTAGAAATGATTTAACCATTTAACACAGAACATGTTTCCGTATCTGCTGTCTTGAGGCCAACACACTAGAGATACACATTTCACTTGTGGGTTTGACAAAGCAGGAGGTGACCTTCCCACAGACTAAATTTAATACCTGTTCATCTTTCCAGATCATAAATTGGGTTTTTATGGATAATGTTAAAGTTAAAGCAAAGCATATAAAACATTTTAAAATGTAATTTTGTCCTGTGAAGGTTAGGGATTCTTTGAAGTATCAAAGTCTTTACAGTAACACTTTACAATATGTGTACACTAATAAGCATTAATGCTGAACTAATGTAAAAATAATACTGAATTAATGTATAACTTATGATTATAGCTATTCATTAATGATTGTCACATTAGCAACTCATAATGAGTCTGGTTAATATATGAGTTAATTTATGAATTGTTATCATTTAAATATGTCATTGTGGATTAATTGCCTAATAACTTATTTTATTAACTAACTTGTTAATGACCATCACTGTTTATAAAAGCCACTTGTTTTTGCAGATTGATTGAACACTTAAGCACTTTTATAAACAGTGATGGTCATTAATTAAATATTAGCTGAAGGTTTGTGAATATATTATTATTTTATGTTGTGAAGCACATCATTATTAACACATCATTTAGTAATTGTAGTCAATTACTAAAGTGAACAATGCAGTAATTAATCATGTATTAATGCATATTATTTTAACTATTTTGCCTGAAGGTTGAAATACAAGGCTTTGTTTGACTGGTAATTAACAACTTAATGACTATTAGTTAGCAAAATAAGTTATTAGGGAATTAATTCACAATTACATATTTAAATGATAATCACAATGACTAATCACAATGGTAACAATTAAAATATTAACTAATATTTTAACCAGAAAGAAGTTGCTAATGTGGTGATCATTAATGAATAGCTTAGATAATCATGAGTTATAGTTTAATTAAATTATAGTTTAATAGTTTAAGTTTAATTATAGTTTAATAGACTAATAGTCTTATCTGTGCATTAGTTAAGCATGAATTAATGCTTATTAGTGTACGTGTAATGTAAAGTATTACTGTCTTTACATAAAAATATTAATCAACACAAGTCAACAAAATTAATCAACAAAAGTGTGATTGCTGAATTTCATTCTTTCATTCATTATGACCACTACCCTTTAAATGCTAGTGCTTTTATATTTTAGCAAATATTCTATATATTATACAAAACTGTTCTAGCTATGCTTGAAAGAAATTTCATATTTGTAATACTAATAATTATCTCAGTACATGACTTCTTGGTTGGAACAATTGGAACATATTTGCACATATTTGGAATATTTGCACTTGTTATTAAACAACAGCAGTACAATGAGAGTTTAGCATGTTTATTTAGCAGAGTTAAGGATGCACTGTTAATTAAAAAAAGATTACTTTGGCTTAAATATGGAGAAACTATCAACACATACTGATTCAATCATATCACCATTGTCCTCAATCTCTTTCACATCTCCCGTTCAATAGACATTTCAAAACTTCACACAAAAACTTCCCAAATCCCAACTCTAATTTGGCAAGAAACACATACTCACAAACACTCTCACATTTCTGCTCAACCTTCCAATCAGACCACACAAACACGCACACATCCTATGCAACTATTCCTTTCAAGTACCTTACAGTTTTCTCACAACTAACAGTGTGTTTGAGTTTCACGGTAAACATCCATCAGTGAGGTAATGAATGGTAACTGCACCTCAGGGCAGGTCTGAGAAAGTATTTTTACACAAAATTTATTCTTGCGAATCCATTCTGACACACGTGCAAAAATGCTACTGGCTACAAGGTGAAGACTGTCTTGGGAAAGGTAAGCGTATGAGAATGTGCTCGCACACTTGCCTACAGTCCCGTTGGTGTCGAGGGACGGTCTTTAAGTTGTGCGCAGCTGTGCGAGGTTTGAGAAGGTCTGCTGCTTGGAGATGAAGATGTCAGCAGCAATAAAATGAATCATGGAACTTCGGGAGGAAAATAAATCTAGGCGGGTCATTTCCAATGACCTTACAATACGTGCCGTTCCATCTTATTTTAAAACTTTTCATTGAATAGGAAATGTTGACATACACAGAGTCACGCACACTTGCATCGTATGAATGTTACTATTTATATGTGCGTGAAGCACAAGCACGGCTTCGTATGTGACTCATCCAATTGGGATTTATAGTCAGAAATGTTCTACAATGGATATGTGTTTGTGGAAAAACCTTTTTTTTCATCATACCTTGCAGCTGTGTGCAAAAGTTGCTGATTGACACAGAACTGGTCGGTGTACCTTGTTGTTAGAAAACACCACCACTTCCATGCATCAGAGAGATAAGTAACCCAGATGGTCAGACTGGCAAAACAGAAGAAGATGGCAACCTCATATCTACAGAGGTGCAGAGCAGCTGCTGACATGCACACCTTGTTTTCAAATCTGGGCAGGCCAAAGTCTACAAGAACACAAGAGTGTAAATACAAGACGAGTGAAAAATGGAGCTGCATTAACAGCTGCAATCATATCGTAATCATATTTCTAGTTCACACTGCAGGTCTTAATGCTCAGATCAGAGTTTTTACTGAAATCTCTCAATGCGACTGCCATCAGTCTCATGTGTAAACCACATAGGCTCTAAAGTCACCCGCAACTGCAGAATAAGAAATGACATCAGACACATTGCACTGTGTTTGCACTGTGTAAAAATGGATGCTGCTTGTGTTAACGTGCGTTTAGCAATTGCTGTGGGACAAGCAGGATGAAGCCCATGAAAAAGTCATTGCCTCTCACACCGAAGACTTTATTTTTATTATTTTCTGTTCAATAAAAGCCTCTCCGAGGCCTGACCCCTCTCCCACTGTGTCTGTTGTTTGCTCCTTCCACAACAATATATATACGTATAGAATTTTTTGTGTAATAAGCGGCAGTGTATCCAACATATCCAATGACTTTTCCTTAAAAATCAGTAATGTATAGCCCCAGTATCCCCTATAAATTTAGTGGCATGCCTATAAACAGTAATAGTGAATACTTTGGCAAACAGAATAGCCACACATGTTCAGACATAACGAAAGTGAGGAGGAAGATTAGGGAAAGATTAGTCTCGCGTCGCTAGACTTTCAGACCGGCAGCTGAAGGTCTGGAATACATGGTAGCTTTCATTGGTCAAGGCCCGCCCAGGAGACTGTTTGACTGATCACAGTTAGTTTCATTCAGCATTACATTTCTGGAAATGTCGGCACAATAACAGATCAGTGTGTACAACTCTGAGACGTATTTTAAAGATCCTATGTCATGAACTTTAAATATTTCACATACTTTTATCCTGATAAGCACTCATCGTCACAGTTATAAACACAACAGCTTTCTTTTTCGTGACGGAGTTTGGCATCACAGCTTCTTTGTTTTCAGGCAGAACATTAAAGAACGAATTCAACCAATCCGATGATGACGTTGAAACTCCTGAAGTGTTTTCACTTTTGTGTGCCATATGTATCAGATGCTTAGCCAACGGTGGGCATCACGTCTGATGTTGAGACTAAGCACAGACTGACATCAGATTGCTAGGAGAAATACAAACACACAGATGGCATGACCTCACCAGTCAGCGAAGCGTTTGGATATGAACACAAAACATTTAGAGGAACTTACTACAAGTCTCTTTTACCTGTTGTCTTAACTATAAATAGTGCCAGCACTATTCCAATGGCCCAGCGAGTGTATGTATATTTTCATTCATTCCCTCGTTCTCTTTTACTTGCTCACCCTTCCTCTCACCTCTTGACCTGACCACAGGAAATTCCTCACCTACCAGCTGATCAGCTATAAGAGGGAGACTTTATGATGTACTGGGGTAAGAAAAATCAATCTTCAAAGGGTGTGAAGAGGAAATGAAAGGGAAAGGAGTGAGCAAAGCATGCTGAATGTGGAAAATCCTGCCTTAAAGAGGTCTGCATAGTGTTTGTTGATCTTGGCATCTTCGAGTGAAAACTATTCAGAGGGAGAAGGTGCAGATGAAGTGAGACGGAGATTTTTCGACATGTCATTTAAAAAAAAAGACTTGGATTGCCTGCATGTTACCTGCTGCATATACTAACATAACAGCAGAAGAGCCTACTTTGGGTGAACTCAGCACACCTTTGATCTACTTTCCCACTCTCGATCGGAGTACTTAAATATTATTACAGTTTTACACAGGCTTTTACTGTAATAATAAAAAAAACTGTACTTCTGTCATCAGAACTCCATACACAGTCCACGAGAGAAATGCTTTTGTGTAAACCGTATTTATGCAAATAACTGCTTAAACTGTGGACTCTGTAACGTAGACTGAATAAATTGCATGTTTGTTTTATTCATTAACAGTAGTCAATACCCTCTGCTGCAGCAGGGCAAAGATCAGGTGATTAAACACAAATTTAGATACTGAGCAGAATGTTCACACTGCTCTTCAGTAGAGAGTAACAGTACAGGTTCAGGGTGGCAATGCATGAGGGAAAAATATTTTTATTTTCACCTGAATTTAAACTATTCTGCTTCCTTGTCTTACCGTGGATTCGTTAGTATAGTATATTTGTACCATTAGTTATCATAATGCATTACTCCCTACTGGTAGATGTAATAACTGTTCTCTTTGAACTCAAAAACCATCTTTCTGCATGGATGACGATTTAAAAGTGCCAGAGTATAATATATATATGTACAACATATGTATTGAAACAAAAACAAAAATAATTACGTCTTCAGCAGCTCCCAGTTATAAGGACTTTTAAAAGCATGAATATCTATAATTTGTGTGATTATTTACAGTTTGTGAAACTAGCAGCTGTGATTGTCTCGACAAACTGAGGAACTGGTCAGTTATGGGCATCAAATTTGAAGCATTTAAAACATCAAGAAGAATGTACATTTCCGTGACACGGCCCTTTAAACCCATACAGTTTAGTGTCAGGAATGTGCACCATCGTTTCAATAAACCACCACAAGCTGATTCATACATTCATCTGTAGTAAAACTGACCCATCTGAGGCTATTATCACCAAGAAGAGTCGGTAGCGGTCACAAAGACGATCACTGGGTGGTGAAACCATCAAACCACATAAAAACATCAAATGTAAAACAGAGGCATTGACCACCAATGTATCACTGCTCTCATTCAAAGACAAACACTGTTTTATGGAAGCGTTTCATT
Source organism: Enteromius afrohamiltoni (assembly GCA_034779775.1). Classification (NCBI taxonomy): domain Eukaryota; kingdom Metazoa; phylum Chordata; class Actinopteri; order Cypriniformes; family Cyprinidae; genus Enteromius; species Enteromius afrohamiltoni. The sequence goes on along the minus strand of JAUYWG010000057.1, from coordinate 6,976,139 downwards.
GTTGTTTTTTTGCAGCCAGAAAACCAAAACTACAAAACAAAAGCCCCTCGTGAAACATTCCAACATGTGATCATTATGAACCAACATGGGAATCAAGAGATTCCTGCTGGTTCAAAGGAGGCTCACGCTTCTTTATAGGCTTGTATAATGAATTCCTCTGTTTTCTGGACAAATCGTGAAAGTTATAGAACAATAGGAAATCTCTTAGCAATGGAGGGAAAAAGTGCACAGCTCAGCATTTGGAGGAAGCGTTCGCAGCTGGGGGTGAACCACAAGAGCCCCTCTGGAAACCAAGTCCACCTACGGATGAACTGTGAATGAATAGAAAAGGTGAGAGAGGAGGGGGATGACAACTGAGATAAATCTCTGTGTTATATTATCTATATTCCACACTACTAACACATGTTCCTATATCATTTGGACACCTCTCTCTGCATGCAGCACTGCTGGAGCAATAAACCACGACTTGGAGGACAGATATAGAGTGGGCAGTGAACACACACTGCTCATTACAATACAATAATGTGGTTTATGGTTGAAACCTCTGCTGAACTGAGATTTCAGATACTAAAAGAGTGAGAATAGAAGACAAGAAATCATTACTACATTACATATTATTATAAAATTGTAAACCACTTAAGGGTAGTTTTCTCCTAGTTGAGATGAAGACTATCAGTAGGCTAAAAAAAGATTTATTTCACATGAAGTGAGCTGCTATGATGAAATCTCATAACCAACCATATGCTCCTCACTTCATCTTTGATCCAATTGTTATATACATCTTCTGCAATATAAATTGAATAACCACACTGTTACACTGCCATTGGTAACCTAAAATCATTATTCTTTTTTTTTTTACATGACATCCATACCACTAGGTGGCAGTATAAGTCCAAGGTCACTGACATATAAGCTAGCATAATGCATCTTGTTTTTCACAAATGGCAGCCATTGTGGAGGTGAGTGCAAAATCTTTTGTTAGTAGTGTTGACTAATTTTATATTTACATTTTTAGCAGTATTAATGACTGTAGTAACTGCAGACAGCAACTGGTTTGTAAGGGTTGAGAGAATACGATGAAGCCTTTTCTCAAAACAAAACCAAACGGAGCAATTTAGTGAATGTAGATGTTAGATCTCTGGGTTCCATTAAGAGCTATGCAACAAAGAAAAAACAAATGGAAGCAACATTATTCAGAGATATTCCTGTAAATATGAAAGTGGACCAACAAGAAACGGCAAATCTGAAGGATTTTAAAAGGCTAGGGAACCTATAACTTTAAATGGTTACATAGAAACTCTGGGCATTATTAAATGCACACTACCAGACTTTCAAGAATACAACAAACTTTCACAAAAAAGGCACCTCTTTTTTAGGAGGTACATTTGAAAAAAAACAAAAACAATGTGTGTCGAAATATCCTTGATACTCGCAAACTGGACAGAATCATTGGTTGTGTCACATCTGCTGAAAGCCTACATCTCAGTTCAAAAAAGTAACCATTGTAAAACTGACCATTTTTACCTGTAAGATGTAAATGACTGCAATTTCTTTGTTACTATGCTTAAAAAAATGAGGCAGCTTTAATGACAATATATGTTAACGAAAAAATGCAATCTCCACAGGATGCAGCCTTCGAAAAGCTATGTCATGTACCGCATGATTTTCTCTGAAATTTATGAAATCTGACTTCCCTAAATCTCCAGACTGGCTGACTTTTGCTGATTCATCCAGACTACAAACAAGGTTAAACATCCAAGTAATCCAGTCTTAAGTCTCAAATTCAGTTAGATCTTGGCTTTCCAGGATGTACAATCCAACAAAGAAAAAAAAAACAGATTACTGTAAATATTGAAAGGGTACCAACAAGAATTATTGGAATAAATTGGTTAAATGTAATTTTATGTTCTCTGTTTGTTTAGCTCAGAGGATTCTGAACGTTTAGCTATATAAAAAAAATATTCAATGCTCCTCAAATCTCTTCCATCCCATGACAGATGGCTTTAACTAAAGTAAACCTTGGAAACTGGATGGTATCAAATGGGCCGTGTGCTACACTGAAATCCATCCAGTGCACTGGAGTGTTTGCCCCCTAAAAAAATCCCACAAACCAGGTAGCACTGATGGTCACTATGTTCATTACCAGCACATATCTAAAACGTTTCTGAAGACCCTGCTGAAAAAAACATGATGGTTAGGTATGTTTTGAAGCTTGGATGCTGGTTTAAGATGGTCATGTGCTGGCAAAGGTCCAGTTTAAACCAGCATCAGGACATCAAAACATACCTAACCAGATTATGTTTTTTTTCAACAGGGGAAAGGACAGAAATGTTATCAGTGAAGCTGAAGTTAGCTGGTACAATGTAATCTAAATTGGCAGCAAATATTTTTTTTTACTGGAACTTACTGGATAAAGCCAATGAAGTCAAGATAGATTGAGGTCTGTACCGATCTCTGTATGTCACCATAGCCATTATCTCTGTGTAGCTACCTTTAGAGTGTAATAATGACTATTGGATTGAACACAGTCCTATGTCATCTGTGTTTTCCCCATCACCAGCTGCCAATCAAATGAACACATTGTGTGCAGCAGAGTTTATTTGAGGATACCATGTGTGAGTTTAACCCAATAATCTGATCTAAGGACATAATAAGGGGATCTTCAGCTGGTTGTGTTACTGCTCTGAGAGCTATCTATGGTGCTTTTGAATTCAAGCCAGTACATACACATCTTTGTTGTTATATGTTCTGGTATAGTTTCATCAAACATCTGGAATGTTCTGACGACGTTTGGCCTTCATCTCTTCAATACTAATCCACAATACGCAGGCACCAGGCACTGAAGTGAGATAAACCTCTTAAAGTCGGTTTTCACGTTCTCCGTACGTCATTTTTTGACGCATTACAGCAACACTTCAAAGATGGTTGCGGGAGAGAGGAGCTCTTAATGAGTAACAGGTCCTTGTTCGCTCACGGCCATACCAGAATGTTTATTTAGAAGGATGAGCCAAGAGTGGCCAGCTGCTTTCTTTTGGGAACAATACGAGAATTCAGCACATCTGCTCTTTATTACAAGATCTTTCTCTCTCGTACTCTAACCTTTATCATTCAGATCTTATCCTCCTCCCTCTCCATCATGCACACTCAAACAAATGCACATGCACCAGATTCATTTATCGGTATCTTGAGCCAAGCTACAGCGCTGTTGCCATCAGCTCTACCTCTGCCTCCTCTGACTGAAGAAACAGTTCACCCAAATTATTTGAATTAACTCTTCACGTACACACCCTGATGTCGTTCCAAACCTGTATGTTTCTTGTTTCTGTGGAATATAAAATGGGACATTTTTGAAAAAAGTAACATAGTGACATTTACCTGCCAAAAAAAGGACAAAATGATGAGAAAAAAGCATCATACATATATCATGAGTGATCCATGCAACGTGTGCATTATATTCCCAGTTTTTAAAGCGATAGTTCACCCAAATTGGGCCATTAATTACTCGCCTGTAAAACCGTAGTTCATCGTTGTAAAACAAATTAAGACATGAATTCTGAGAGCTAAAACATAGCAAGGAATCCATGTGACATCAGGGGTTCAACCTTTGTTTGTTGGGCAAAATGGCAGATTGAGCTTTGTGACTGGTCAGATAGCCTGTCAATCAAACTGCAGAAGGGCCAGTGGAGACCTCATATTTCAGAGAACTGCATCTACCACTGATTTACAAATATGACTTTAATTCTCTTAGTTGTGAGAAATAATCTCACAATTGGACGTTATATCTCATGATAATCAATTTTTTTGCAACTGTGTGAAACTGTAACTTTACAGTATAACTGTAATATGTCTTTACAACCTGCAATTGCTGCGTTCTCATAATATCATAAGAACTTGTAACATGATATCTCACGATATCTCTTATTTTTCGTAATTTTCACAAACGCAACATAAATTCTCACAATGCTTAGAGACGGTAACTGTACGATGTGAAACAGACATTTGGAGACATGAAGGCAGTAAATAGGGTAATTGTGAGAGAATTGTTCCTTTAATATAAGAAAAGTCCCCATGTAATCATGTTTCAGTCTGCACTGTTTGTTCCATTTGTTGTACCATAGTTTCCATATGTTGGGCACACTGACCTTATATTTCAATACGGCTAACTTGCCAGTTGAAAAAGAGCCATGACGTTTTGTTGGATGAAATCTGCTAGTTTAAAAAGGCTTAAAAATACAGTATCACATAAGGAAACGCAGCAGAAGCACATCTCATCTTTCATCCGTACTCTTTCTCTCCTCCCGGGCCAAGTGTCACTACCCCAGCGAAGACCTCCCAACTGCCGTAAATTGCGCAAGCTGAAAAGGTAATAGATGATTCATAGGCAAAACAAAGGGGAAAGGGATTCCTGGCATTTTCTAAAGCAAATAGAAAAATACTGTGCATGCGGGTGACCTGTTGCTTTCTCGCTCATCTCCCACTGGGATCAGGAGGGAGGTGTGCTTGTTCAGTCACTGGGGGAGTGTGATACTTGGGTCGCTAAAGCCTGCGGTCAAGTTGTAATTTCAGATTCAATAAATTTCACTCTGCTGAATAACAGGTTCTTTATTTCAGACAGGTTGAACACTGTGTTTTAGTCCCTACAGTCCAGAGGTTACCAATTAACAGATCACAGCCCTGATCCCAGCTCAGGATCGTTTCCACCCACACTGCAAGTCATCCATTATAAATAATATTATTATAAACGCACATTGTGAAGGGTTATTGTAAACAAATATCTTGCATTTGCAAAATCTCTCACAATTTGAGTTTATATTTCACAACTGCCACTTTCTTTCTTTATTCTGAATAATATCATTATAAATATGCACTATAAAAAAGTATTTATTTTGCAAGAAATTACTATTTTAGTATTTCTACTTCAGTATGTGTATATATCAGTATGTTTATTCCAGAGTTTATTGCAGTTTCTTTGTAATTATTTCTGAAATGCACTAGGAATTTCTAAGTGTATATATATATATATGCATACACACACACACACACACATATCAGAGTTGAGTACCTGATTTTCCCAAAAGTTTCTAAATGTTAATGTGAAAAAGTATCTTTACAATATAAAATATGTACTGTTATGTCTTTTCTTAATATCTCTGCAACTGCAACTTCCTAAAAACCTGTGACTTTAATTCTTGTAAAAACATAACCTAACTGTAAACAGAAAATTGGATTAAGTTTTACAAGAAATAACTAAAGTAATAATTTGTATAAATAACAATAACAATAACAAACTTTCATGTTTAATTCAGTGGGCCATTTGCAGATTATTATCTGTGAGAAGTTTACGTGAAAACTGTTTCGGCATTTTATTGTTTTTACTGTAAAGCAGGCTTACCTGCTTTCCTCATTTTACACCTATTTTTGATTAACAAAATAAATATTCAGATTTTTTTCTTGGACTGCCTACTTGATACAATTCAGTAGAAATCAAATCATCCTTCAGCCACTTCTTACGTTTCCCAGAGAAGAAAAAGATTATATTCACTTGAAACGCATGCAGACTTTAACATTGAATAGAAAATGGTGTAAAAAGTGTTTGCCCCATGCCTCACAAATCTGTAAACGTTCAGGCAGCTCATAAGAATGTTTGCATAATAATTGAGCCCGTCCTTCTCTTTCTGGTCCCATGGGTGCCTTGAGGTGGGAAAATAATCTGACATTAATAACCAGTGTGTAATATTAGTGTGCTTTGATAGTGGGAGGCCTGGAAAGACCCTGTACCTCTGCCATTCTGAGTCTGGATGCACTTCAAAGAGCGCAGATGAGGAGAACTAACAAGCAACAGGGCACAGCAGAGACAGCCTGACATGAAAGACAACTCACTGGCAGCATGGAGCACGTTAAGGGAAGTGTGCTGGAAAAGTGACAAAATTGACAAAGTATGACTACCATGGTTCTACAGAACATGATCACAAGTGGTGAAAATTAAATGAGTGGTACAATATGGCGCTCTCTTCCCTTGCGGCTTTTAAACCCTTCTTGTGCATGGCCATACGTTTCATTTTGGGTGAAGGGGAACGAATGCAATGGGTTTTGTCACTGTGGTGGTGTAATCTGAGCCGCTTGGTTTGATGTATGAGGGCCGTTTTTCGACATGTAGAGCATGATACAATGTTGGACTTGGCAGCGGGTGCAGAATTGGGGCTGAGGTGATGATCGGGTCCTTTCCAGATGTCTCGCTTCCACAGCCAAACAGAAAAGAGTAGGATTTTCTTTCATTTTTTAATTTTTGTTTTCTTGCCTGGTACCGCATGTTTAAAAGCTTCAATTTAAGACATCGTGCAGTCTGCGACTTCTCTTTCCGTTATAAAATAATGGAAACACTACTACCCTGACAGGGCTGGACAGTAAAACATTTTGAGTTGCCAGTTTGAATGAATTTGTACGATTCACATCAAATGTTAATTCTGCTGTAGAGTAACACTCGCGATCACAACACACTCGCTTAGGCACTGTGTGTCAACAGCGTGTGAAGTCATTCACGTTTGACCGCAAGACTTTAAAGATTACCGAATTAAGTCTTTCACGTCTGAACAAGGTTTATATACAGTTTAAACACAGTTTTGTCTAAAATAAAATGAAACGGGTGCGTCAAGCTCTTAAGGGGACAGAACATAAACGCCGCATGTCATTACATTTACATTAGATTTTAGTCAATTAGCAGATTTACAAATGAGGAAGTAATCACAACTAACAAAAGAGCAATGATACGTGCGTCTCAGTTGGCCTTTTGTTATTATTATTATTACTACATAAAATAAATACAACAGAAAAAGAACAGAGCAAGTTTGTGTTAGTATATCTGAACAGTAGACTAAAGTGTTTTGTAATTGGATATTTTTTTTGTAATGGGTTAATAAAGTGAATAGTGTATCCCAAAATAATATTTATAATTATTAAAAAACCATGTACATCAATTAATATTTACATACAGTAATACTATTTATTTAATATTAATATTTACATACACAATTTACACATAATTTGTATATTTACACAATTCTGACTAAAATTGACTAAATAAATAATAAAGTAAATTAATCTTAAAGGCCAAGTTAATTTAAACAGATTCGATTTTTTTGATTTTCATGAAAAAAGAAAAACAGTAAAAATTAACACTGATATTGGGTATGGATTTTTCGAGGTGCTACTCTTGAATTATGACTGTCATAATCAAATTTTGTTTAGTGCAGCTGGATGGTTAATAATGTTTTTGTTAACATAATTTATGTGTGCATGTTGTGCATTTATACACACAATACATGAATATATTTGAGAAAAATATGTTGTTTATATATATATATATATCATATAAATTATATTATACATGTAAATGTAAAACGTGCACACACATATTATATAAACTTTTATTTTGGATGCGATTAATTGTTGCCCAGCACTAATTTTGTACACACTGAATAAGACTAGTTTTTAGAGCTGTAATAAAGAGCACAAATGCTTAGTGACATCTATCTTTTCCAAGACATCTGATTTCATTCCTATAACCTTCAACACCTCACAGATTGCTGCACTTTACCCAAAGAGCTTCCTTTCTTCCTTGTCTCCTAAAAGCATCTCTCATCACGCTGTCGTCCAATCTGAAGAGTCTTCACCGAGAGCCTGTTAACGGTCAGGAGGAGGTGAAGATGATGGAGTCTGGGTAATGTTTTTGCCTGGTACTCGAGGTCTTTCTTGGGGTGTGGATCTCTCACTAAGAATCGCTTCAGACTCCACAGCAACCTCACTAGGAGGATATATCTTCACCCAATATTTCTCTTCGTATAAGAGCTTCAATGAAGTGCTACTCATTTCTGAAAACCCTTGAGATGCACTCGAGGTGTCTGAGATTCTTTGGGGGAAACTGAACACACTGACAAGGGAATCATTTACTGAAGCCAATTACGTATAATTTTGAGGACAGCAAAACCTCATAAGTGGGAAATTCTGCTTATTTCCCCCTGACATACTTAACAGAGTTTAGCTATCCAGTGATAATTAACAGGTTTTAGTGCTGCTAATGGTCAGCAGCGAGTGTTTGGATGGGATGTGATGCTAGCAGAAACAGGCCGCTCTTATGCCACTTCAAAAGGGAGAGATAAAAGCCAAGTCGTTTCCCTCTCTGGAGTGGTGGACCACAGGAGGTCAGGCCATGAAACAGCAACCTCTTTTAAAGTGCACACACATGTGAACACACACACACATAGTCAAAGTACAACTTTCGGCACAATTTTGTATGACCCCAACCATCAAAATAAATAAACTCCAAAGGAGGGATGAATAGATGGTGTTACTAAAACAACAGTCATTTGAATATGAAAGCAGCGTTAATGTGAGGTAGAACAGAGAGCGGGATTGTGGAGAGACGAGCTGTGCTGAGTACTCACACACTTCACCCCTCTCTGTCTGTCTGCCACTCATCGAACTAAAAAAAAAAAACATTCTTCATATGTTCTTCCCCATACACCACTGTGTGCCTCTGGAAGATCACCGTAACACGATTCCAGACCGGGAAAGAAAAATTAGCACAATTCATAGCAAAAGTATATCTATGCTATTTTTATGTTTAGACTTTTTTTCAAAACTGATAATTATTTGCCTGAATCTGTGCAGAGAGCACCCCGGAAGCCATGCATTGGATCATGATCTGTTCCGAGCCTTCTCTTTAACCTTTCTCTTCCCATCATTCTGGCACAGGTTGACCTTCATTTCAGTCGTCCAAAGAATGCTTTTCTAGTGGTTTGGCTTATTTAGATGTTTTTGTTTTAAGTCTAAGCTGGCCTTGTTTGCACCTCGTGGTGAATTCTTCTCATGATTGGAGACATCTACCTCCTGGAGAGAGTTCTTCCCTTGGCTGGATGTTGTGAAAGGGCTTTTTTTCACCATGTAGAGGATCCTCCAATCATTCATCAATGTTGTCATCTGTGAAGGTCCAGGTCTGCTGCTGACCTCACCAGTGCTTTCTTTTTTTCTTCTCAGAATATACCAACTCATTGATTTGGTCACGCTGAATGTTCATAATAAAAATTGTGCCTGTGTCCAAATATGAACTTGACTGTAAGCTCAACTTATTTATTTATTTGAATTAAAACATGCATTTTTTAACCCTATACATTCTCTTCTGACCAATGCAATATGTCAGTATTTTGCTCCTCTTTTATGAAGTCATAGAAACAGTCTTTTGCCACACTCTTGTATTTGTTGATTTTTCCATTTACCATGATGGACAATTTACTATGATTAATTTCACATCTGAGCAGTGATAGGAATAACAACAGCATTATTTGTTTTTAGTAACAATCAATCAATCACTTTTATTTATATAGCGCTTTTAACAATACAGACTGTAGCAAAGCACTGAACATTATCAAGTAAGAGTAATGTATAATGATGAGAATTAAACGATTTATTTTTCAAATGCAGATACGGTCTCTGTAGTCAAGACGATGATAATCACTGGAAATCAGGTGTCCAACTAAGCAAGCCAAAGGAGACAGCGGCAAGGAACCAAAACCCCATCCTTGAGAGAATGGGGAAAAAAACCTTGGGAGAACCAGGCTTAGTTGGGTCCAGTTCTCCTCTGACCGGACGCCAAGGACCTAATTTCCAGCTCAATTTAAACACATGTCAGATTGTGTAAAGGCTTAAAGTGTGAGTAATCAAACAAATGACTGTTTTCCCTATTACCAACAATAAAAATAAATCAAAATCAAATCAAATCAAATTTATTTATATAGCACGTTTAAAACGTGCCATGTGTGGGCATGTGTAATAAATCAGCTACGTACCATGGGGACTGATTCCGAAGGGCATTAAAAACTAATTTAAAATCAATTCTGCACTTCTGTACTCATCTCAAGGAAGATACAGAGCTATGAAAACAGACGTGCAGCGATATTCTCTGTTGTATTTTCCTGTCAATAAAACAAAGTTCCTTTGGAATTCTTCAGCTTTTAAGAACTGCCAGTTTCTCTGGGAGTGGGCGGAGCTAATGCGCCAACGACCATTGGCTGATGCTCACCTATTGTCGTCCCTGTTTTGATTTCAGCAAATCAATTCGATCGAACGCAGACTATGAGATTAATAGGCATGAAGCCAGCAGCTCATTAATCCAAGTGAGTTTTTTAATGTTATCAGTAGCAGAATTCGTAGTATCACTATTTATTTTGTGAAACACTAAACAATATCTTAAGCACCACTACCAGTCCTAACCTCAATCAAAAAAAATACAGTCCTAAAGTCCTGTCATCTCCTAATGTTAAATTAGCACAATATCATATTATAATGCTATTAAAAAATACTATGGGGGCATCCGAGTTATTTGAAATATTTGATAGTTACTTTCCCCAGAAAACCTCAAATTGAAACAAGGTCATCCAAGAAGTAGATTTGTTTCTTTATAGGATTATTATGAATTTACAGATTTATATATTTACATAATGACCACACTAATAATTAAAAAATTATGTTTTTTATTGGTGGAAAAATTATGTAAATTTCCACAAATCTACTCTGATGAATAAACACATATTTCGGGTGAACATATTGCTTTAAAACAAATGTGTTTTGTGTTTTTAGTATAAAGAAGTGCAGTTATTCATGCTATAAAGACACGTTTTAACATTTTAATAAATACTGTTACATGTTCTCATAAGTAAATTTATATTTAATAACATATTTATGAATTTTAGGATATGTAACTGTAATTTTAAAACAACACTGGCACACTCACACAAAACATGAATCAAACATATATTGTGTAGTGCACACTTCTCTCCTTGGTTTTTTAATTCATGTTGCTATTATTATAGTGTTCTCTGTGAAATTCCTGGCTCAGCCTGAAACCCATTCGGTGGAATTACCCTCATGGAGCCATGGCCCATTTTTACTCACAATTACACCCACACTTCCTCACGCCAGGATCAAACAGCAGACCCACAGCCGGGAGAAAAGAGGTACGAAGAAGGCTGAAGACATAGGGGGGGAAATATAAATGCTTTTTTCCCTTTTTGCCACCACCAAAGTCTCATTTGCAAACCAGAAGAGAGCACCGCAGTCAGGCCGAATGTACTGTAGGGGGAAAGGGTCTGGGCGGGACGCCCTGGTTTAAGATGAATGGTGAGGTGATTATGAATGAGTTTAAAGTTCAGGTGAAGGGCACTCGCAAGAGAAGAAAATACTGATTTTTGGCCGAGTCTGGTGTTCCCAGGAACACTGAGAAGCCAGTGGCACGGTGAGGTGGAAACATGCTCGATTGCATACGCAGACACACACCCTATGCAATCATAATTTCATAACGCTCATACATTCCCGGTTTGAAGGCCTGGACAACCAGGGTCAGACAGCAAGTTGTTTGTCTCTTGATCACAGAGAATTTGGTTTCGTTTTTACTCCGTTGTGCCATATGCTTGCCAGATGAATGATGGCTTTCTGTGTGTGTGTGTGTGTGTGTGTGTGTGTTTGTTTGTGAGGCTTCCTGCTAACAACTGAATAATTCACTCCAGACGGGAAACTTTTCCCAAAACCAGCCCCGGCATACAGCATACCACTGTACCAAGATCTCATTTTTACCAGGGAATGTGGTGAAATCCTGTGATGATTCCCTTTAACAGTCCACTATTACTAGAACCTGCTTTTCCAAGCAGGAGTGACCAAACTAATTAACAGTGATATAGCTTGAACATGAAAGCATTAGTCATCTTAAATAAGTCTGAATGATGTAAACACTAAGTTGAGTAATGATTCTCATTTTTACAGTAACAGAATATCTAAACTTCTTTATTAATAACTTAGTACTTAAATAACCGATAATGAAACAATTCGTTTTTTCCTGTTCATGATTAAAAAAATAAACTGAAACTGAAAAAACAAAAAGCAATGCATTTGCTGGAATTTTTTTTTTCACTCCAAAAATCTTTATAGAAATACAATTCATTCAGTCCTTGAAAAGATATTAACAGAAACATTTGAATGTAATAATGTATTAGTAAATGTTTTTTAGGGCTGGTTTCCTAGACAGGACTATAGCCAAGATTAGGCTATAGTTCAATTAGTACATTTAATTAAACGTGTCTTAGAAAAAACATTTCCAGTGTGCATTTTGAGACACTGATATATTTTAAGATCAGTCAGTGGAAGTCTCTTTCATTTGAAACAGCTCTGTGAAACCAGGCGTTAATGTAATTTCATGTTAACTAATCCTTACCTTCTGTCTGGTAATTGTGTTACCAATAAACCTAATTCAAGATATGTTTCCTGAAAACTAGTGCCAGTATCTTACAAATGTACAGTAAGGATGTTATAATGATATTTGAAAATATATTTTTATCTTTGTAAAACTAAGCCAAAATACACAGGGCCTCACTGTAAACATGTATTAATAGTGAATAAGTTTGTTAAAGTTACAAATACATTTCTCAGTAATTGCATGTGATATTTAGTACTGAAATGCCTCATTATGACAGCAAACAAAGTCACTGTTAGGGCCCTAAAGCAAATCCATAATTGCAGAAATGTGGCAAGGCATCCAGGAAACTGCTGAAAAAATTAGGAAATAATAGATTAGAGAATCTGAGATCTGTACCAGGTGGTCTCTGTTTTTCATTTTATAACATTGAGACACTAACACTGTAAAAAGATTGTAGGTTATTGGCTCTCAAACCCAATTAAGCTGCACCCAGACCCAAACTGAAACTGTCAGGTGACTTATACTCTGCCAGAACAATGGCTCTCAACTGCTATAATGTCCTTTAAATGTTGCACACACGTACAGTCCTCCAGAGACAAACACATATGAACTTCAGCTGACAGTGCTGGAGCAAACCTTTGGCCCTGACCATCACAAGTGCCTCAGGGACCTTTAACGCTCTGTTGTCTCGTGGAGAAGAGCACCATGCGTGTCCAAACATCATTGCCTGAAATGTTTTAAGTTACATCACATTTATACTTCATTACCTTAGAATCACATCCACGCTGTTTCCTCAGAGGCCTTATATTTGTGATGAAAGCAAGCGCTGGAGCCCATTTGACTTAAAAAGTACCGCTTCATTGCACCATCTGACTTCAATTATATTTTAGATTTAATTAATTACTGGCCTCGGTTAATATAAGTTCTTGCAGCTGGATATTAACCTCTCACCAACAGCACTCTGTCAACTCTATACAGACAGAAGGTGCAAATTATGTTTATCGTCTCGAATACAATAACCAATCCAGCTTAATTACTGCAAATAGAAAAAAAAAACACACACTGTTTAAAAATTCAATAATGCATGGCAGCTGTTTTGTAGACTGCAGTCAAGGTCACAGACACGCAGTTGAATATAATTATAGATTTTGAGAACGAGCTGTTTTAATAAAGTATGAATGCATACAATTAATATAGTGTATTATTAATGCCATTATCATTAGCAAAATCAATTATAATAAACAGATAAATTAACTTATAGCAATAATTGCAGTGCTCCGATAGTACAGCATCTGTTCAGTGCATAAACACTTTATTCAGTTTATTTGAAGTTTAAGCCAATGATGCTAATATCTAAAAGCATTCCAGCTGATTCAAATCTGAAACTTGTCGATCTATAAATGATTAATTAAAGGACTGCCCCTATTATTGGTAATAAAAGATTCATATTTAGTTTTGGGGAGTCCCCAACAACAGGTTGACATGCATGCAAAAACACTTATATTATACATTTATTTTGATCTTACATGCTCATTGACTCCCAAACGAATCAAATCTGCATGCGTGGTCCGACTGGTCTCAATTGAATTGAACATGCCTGAAAAAGCAGCGTTCATGAGCACAGTTCTGAAACCTCTGCTTTACCGCTCTAAAAGTGGCAAAAAATGTATTTGCATTTTTATTCAGACGAATGTGAAAAAACAACAAGTGGGCAGACAATACGCTAACATTTCAAGTTGATGTCGACAACTATCTTTTGAGAGAAAATAACCTTATACACAGTGAACTTTCGGATGTTTCCATTGACTAAGAGTTGTGTGTTACACACCTGCATGAATATACAGTAAGGTAAGTTTCAAAAATCCACAGGAGGGTCACTTTAATGATGGATTCACAGCTTTCACTTCATAAAATGTTAATAGATGTACTGGAGTCATGTGGATTATTGTAAGTTCTCATCAGTTTGTATTCACTGCAGATGATCCACTGGTGAGCAAGAGATACAAATCTGTTCTAATGAAGAAACTCACTGTTCTTTAAAAAAACACCAATGTTGGAATCAAGTTATACATATGCTGTATTAAAAAGAACCCAGCTCATAAAAGAAACGTTATTGTATTGGTATTGTATGTTATTGGTATATATTTCTTTAGCTTGCATCCCACATGGACAACCCAAAAGATATGATAAGGAGTCCAATTAATATTAAAACTAGCCCTAATTGTTTGAACACTAAATTAGTATTGGCTACGTACATGTATAACTTAAAGTGCCCCTATTATGCCATTTCCAATATTGCCTTTAATGCAGTGTATAATGTAGCTGTATGTGAATGTAAATGATCTGCAAAGCTGTGAATCAGAAATTGTGCAAAAAATAAACTTACTGTCACCCAAAATAAAGAATCGACTCTATATACAGCCTAAACCAGTTGTTAGTAATTCCTCCGTGACAGCTACATGTCATCATGCAACACATTTGCATAATTTCAGCCTACGTCGCCTTCGAAGAACTTGACTCCGCCCACAATCATGTAATTTTACCGACGACCGCTATACATAGTAGACCTATAACAAAAGACTGGGCCATCTGACCAATCAGAGCAGAGTAGGCTCATGGAAAGCAGGGGTTGGAGAGACTGAATCTTAGAACTGCTTCGAATGAATGGTTTGAGAATCGCTGGAATATGAGTTGATATTAAACACATACTTCGAGAAAACAAAAAAGCGTTGCATGTAAACCTATTATAGGAGACTACCGAAACAATATTTAGGAGGCTTGAAAATGACATAAAAAGGCACTTTAAGTAATGCAAATTTCTTAGTATATTCCCTCATATATTATAATTTCTGGACCCTGCACATAATCCAAGCTTTACCTAAAGAAAGCTCAGTCATGCACAGCGATCATGCATGCCACACCACAAGCAATATCCAGCAAGCCCTTTCAGCTTGCCAAATCTCTTTTGTCAATGCAAACACATTCGACTTGATTTGAACACTTAGGCCAGAATCGCTCCAGAGCACATGTGGACCTGATTGCAACAACAAATATTTTTAAACAACGTTTTCCACCAGAGGCTTTGATCGCACTGACGAACAAGATGAAAAATCAAAGTGGATCATCAGCATTCGGAGGATCAGCAATATGGAATGTGTTCTGGGTTACAAGGTAAACAAGTTCACACAGTTCCACCCTCATCTTATCCTGGCTCTGCACACTATCACACCTTTCTCAGTAAAGCACGTCCAATTCAAACAGCGCTGTTTTGGCAAGATCCTCCGTTGCATGAAATGGCCGCCAGATCTCCCTTTAAACGCACCCTGATTGTTTGATTGCCTGGAATGTTCCACAGCTCGGCCCACAAAGCCACCAAGGTTTAAGTGGCTAGCAGCACGAGTGTGAAATTAAAGCACTTAGTTACTCACCAGTTAAACCTATATAGTTTGTGTGTGCATGAGGATCACACACGATGCAGCCAGTAGTAAAACCGCACTTTATTTAATACCATCAGTAATTTTCTATACATAAATCTCTCCTTAACCCCCCTTAGTATTTTATCGCAGACTTACTATTCATTGTAAAGTCTGAAGTGTTGTTTTCTAAGCTCTGGGACCTTGTAAATCACTGAGTAACATTCTTTATGCTTAAATGGGTTTTCCTCGGTCTGCGTTAACATCTGAGAGTTAGCATGTGGTGCTAACAGAGCTTCGCTGTCCTATGGTGGAAATCACTCGGGATAAATTATACACAAAAGCACCTGGCTGGAGTTCTTCATTTTTTCCACATTATTCAAAGCTGAGGGACAACAAAGATCATTTAGAAAAGACATGCCAATGAAAATCCCAAATGTGGGGAAATTACTTCTACTTCCATGGCACTAATGAAATTACATTCTAGTTTTACAGGATTTTTTCCACCACCACCCAAAGCTTAGAATGTAACGTGTAACAGGATTGAATCACATTACAGTACAGCAGCTTGCAAGCCAAAACAATGAAGATCAACCTTAGGTTAACTGCGTTTTGTAATAAACTACACTGAACAAAACTGAAAGTAATGGTACAAAACTCTTTTCTAAAATGCAGAAACTGATAAAGCATTACTTGAAACAGTGCTGTAAAATTCTTTCTTACTGTCCACCATTGCTGTGGCCGATACCTGATCATTTAGACAGGATATTTTCAAAAAGACCAACCATGCTTTGACCAACCTTAACAGAACCAATAGACCTTATGTAGCCCCGCTTCTTTTCACCACTGCACGTGTCATTTTCAATCCTCTGTTTATTCAAGTAGACATTTCATAATATGTGCCAATTACAGTATTGACATGCATCAACCGATAAAAAGCTGTTTAGCTGTTTTCACCACCTCTTTTGCATTCAATAATCAAAAAAAATAATCTCATTCTGTCACAATTGCCATTTTTATCCCTCTATTTTTCCAATCTCTCAAATGGAACAAAAAAACACAGCTGGCCCCATTTTTTGCTGGATACTCCCAGTACACAGTGTTCCCATTTGTCATGCCAAATCTTCCCTTAATGGCAAAGGGATTTTAGGATAGATCCACTGACTGATTAAAGTCTATAGAAAGACTATAGAAAGTGTGTGGGGTTCTGGGAGAGGCTGCTCATGTTTGAATAGTCAGTGGGGTCTATCTCAAACCACAACATTCTTTGTTTCTTGCACTATTGAGCATAATTTGAATCAGGGCAGGTATTGCTAAGACCCTGGTCTTCTTAAGTATATATTAGGATCTATATATTCTAATAAGGACCTTTGAGATCCAAATGTCTTTGACAAGACTAGCAGGGATTGACATTTGTCAAAATTGGCAAGATCTGTTTCCTCTTTGCTGCCTCTATGGCTCCAGGATAGGAGCAAGACGATCTGATGTTGCCTCCAACATGCAACTTCAGTTAGTAAGATTTATTTTCATGTCAACATTTGAGGGTGTGATCAAAGCAAATTTGACATGTAGATCAGCGACAACTTAATACCATGTGACGTCCCTGAGTCTCCTGGTTCTATTGGAGCAGAGTGAGAGAGATTTTGATTGGTTTTCAACACATTAATTGATTATTATTATTATTGATTATTAATTGATTAATTAATTTGTTTTGTTAATTGGGCAGGCACTCCTAAGGGGCGTGGTCTCTTCTTTTTCTGACTCTTGTTGTTTCTTTTGGCATTTCTTATATTATGTAGTATGTTTTGTTGTTATATTTTTGTTGTTATCTTCTTTACTATTACTAATATTTGTTGTTGTAATTATTTCATTTAATAATCCTTCATAATCCTTCTCTGATTGTATTTTATGTTGCCACCTCAAATGAGCAGGTCGTAACAATCGTCATTAAAGGGAAAGTTGAAATCCAAAGATGAAAATTCTGTCATCAATTATTCACTCTCAATTCATTCCCAACCCATACGATCTTCATTCATTTTCAGAACACAAATTAAGATATTTCTTATTAAATCTCTATGCTTTCTGGCCCTCCATAAAGAGCAATGCAAATGACACATTTAAGGCCCAGAAAGCTAGTAAGGACAAGTCCATGTGACACCAATGGCTTATTTTTGGTTGAACTATCCCAAGCAGCCTTTGAATGCATGAAGCATATTTTTTAGAAATTGTCGACCAAATAAACTATTTTGAATAACTCTGGACCCCACTGTAGACCCCTCAATGGTTTAAAAAAAATGAAACATAGACTTTCTTTTCTATTGCACAGTAGAAAGTCAAACAAGTTTAGAACAAGTCGAGTAAGATATGACAGAATTTACATTTTTTCCTGGACTATCCCTTTAAGACTTAACAGCAGATGTCCAATTGCAAGCAGTCTTGCTTTACAGCGTGCTATTCCTGGGCTGTTTTGTGTGCTCGCAGCCAGTGAAACCCATCATCAAAGCACTTGTCCTGATGAGGATATTGGCTGGACATACCTCTCTTTTTCTAGCCTGAGCCCCTGCAGTCTCTGGGGCTCCAGGGGCAGGAAGTTGAGCCCCAGGCTTGCGAGGTTGGAAACCAAATACAAAGCTCCTGCTTTTGGGAAGGCTTAGATGGCTTGCTGGGCTTGAGGCTGAAGTACGTCAAACAGGATCCAAGGGTTGCAGTGGTTGTGTTGCAGGCCCGGCCTTCAACACAGTGAAACTCTAGTGAGGCTGCCTTGATCGCACTGGGGGGGCATCTTTTTGCTGAAGGTGCTGAAATATTTCCTGTCATCTCTGGAACTTTGCTCTGAAAAGCCTCTCTGCTTCAGAGTCGGTTGCTGCAGTAACACTTGAGCAGGGACAAGTGAACAAGATGGATTATTTATTTACAATCTGGGGTCTCTAGGAATGGTTTATATAGAGCCAACTATCAAAATTTACAATTTTCACCTTTAACTAGCACTGAGAGAAAGCAAAAACTGCATCTTTAGCTTGTTATTGTGGCAAGATATGACATATATACATATATATTAGTATCCCAATGCTTCAGTTGACCTTCAGCCTTTAAAAATCGCAGCATCCTAAAGACCTAAGCTTTTGTTAGCCACATTTGTTGACCGTACTGAGTGAAAATCTCATACCAGTGCTTCTGGGAACTACTGGAAATGATAACTGGTCAGCTGAACAAGTTCCTGTCAAGACAATGAACCAAAGGTTTCCACGTCCTTTGATGTCTTTCTCCGAATGGTTACATCACTAAGCAGATTGTCTGGTTTGAGACTTCTTGTATAAACACAGTCAGACCAGTTACAATGGAAGTGAGCATACATAATACCATGAACAAAAGAATGTTTTGACAGACAGACTCACCAATTAGTCATAGGACATACTGTGAAAACAGGTTCACATATAACAAATCAGACTCCTTAGGCAGTTGCTTGTCTCCTAATCTGTTTGATTATGGATGGCGAGGAGAGGATGTAGATAAAATGGCAAAGCTGGAGCCAGGGCTGAGGTGCAGAAATCAATGCCAGGTTTGGGATCTCTGACAAACATGCATTTTCCGCCCTGATAGTGAAAGCAGTGGGAACTTCCTGCCAGAGCAGTGTTCACAGTCACCATGTAATCCCTGTGAGCTCAAAGTTTAACAACCACTCAATGGGAAGAGGGATTTACACACAAGCGTCCGCATTTATGTTCACACATGGCTACTCCATGCAACTGCAGAAATGAATCTGTTGGACGTGGTATTATTGGAATAACTCACTCATTCCTATTAAATTGTTAGATTAGAATTTTTGATGCACATTCAATAACCATAACTACTTTGGTGGTGGTAAGCCATTGCATCTTAGAACGGATCCATGCTGAGGCAGAGCAGGGCGGCCAGGGAAGGTCTGGCTTGTGTCGAGACCTCCAGTGGGTTTCCATGCTCTCTGCTGGGGGCAAGATGTTGCAATTTGTGAACTGCTTTCTGAGGAGTTTGTTTTGTCCTGCATTAGTCACACCGGGCACGATGCTTTCACAGGCAGTGCAGTGTTAGGGGACTACAAATTCCCACACTATCCTATGTCACTTAGCACTATACTGGATGAAGAACTTACTGCTCAGTCGTTCTCCATAAATTGATGCTTGCATACGTTTAAAGTTTGAGAGATTTCAGAATCCTTTTAGATTCATATCATATGGAATTCGTAGATTTACGAATAACACGTTTACCTACTGTATCACAGAAAAAGATGTTTGATAGAACAAAAAGGGAAACATTGGCTGCCTTTGAGATGGCCTAATTGAAGCCGGGTGAGTAAAGCTGTAATCAGTGTGTCTAACGAGCTTAATTCCATCATTCTGATCTCGAAACAAAGAACAACTGAGTGCCCCCTACCACGACTGAGCTTTTTGTCACAAAGGCTTTCGGTTGTGTTCTGGATCCTCGAAAGAGAAACAAAAATGACACACAGCTGTGTAACATTACCACAGGCCACCACATAAAGGCTCCCAGTGCCTGTATGAGTGCACTAAACTAGGGTTCAAAAGAATGAGATTCCTTTTAACTGTACCAGGGACTCTGCTTCCAGACGTTGAGAGGAGCTATTATCCAAAAAGAGCAAGATGCTGCCAACACTACAATTGGATATGCTTCATTACAGAGGATTTCAAAACAATGTCAGGTTAAAGCCGAACCAACTCCAAGAAACAGGTCTAAGGTCCCGTATGAAAACAAATGATATATGAATGACTGCAAAGTCAAAGCAGAACCATGTTGCGTAATTAATTGCATGTGTTGCCTGTTAAATGAAGCTGATAACAAGCTAGATGAACTATACTGCATAGGCAGTTCCTACATTAACAGTGTGCACAAGGTCAGTGTTGCTTTTCATTATCTGACAAGAATTAGTTGCATAAACAACTGGGAACAATTTCAGTTTGGATATTAAGTTAATTAACCTGCGCTGAGGCCCCACTGGCTATTTTAGTCATAACATAAAACCTTTAAATGCACATACACTAAGATGTAGAAATACCCTCAGAAGAATGAGTGAATGAAGCAACGAGCGAGTGATTTAAATCAGGCCTCATTAAAGTTGGAGTTTAGTAGGGGTCATCAAACTGGATTCAAGCCCTTTGCATCACTCTTTGCTTCAGTGTAAAAATAACAAAACGCCAGAGAAGCAAAACGACGATTTATAGTCCAGGGGCTTGTTTGCAATCACCTAGGGCTCCATAATACACATTTCTCTGAAAATGATTCCCCTGCCTCAGCTGGAATGGGAAAGAAATCTGATGATATGCTTATAAGTATGAGTAACGACAGGTTCGGGTCCTCAGGGTCACGGTACGATCTTTTCACCCATGTGACCCTCAGATGATCCTACGTGAAAATAAAGTCCACTTTGTGGAGAGTGAAGGGAGTAAGAGCGCATGGAACATAAAGTTTCATCTTCATCTAACACGTATTCCCACACTCTTATCTGGTAAAATGATGGATTTCCAAAATAAGCTCAGGTTTTCTTCTTGGAATGACTCTGAAACAATGTACATCCAAAACACACACATACGAAAAAAAGGAAATATAATGTGGGAACTTTGAATCTTTCTCAGCATGTCTAGGCATAGAACAATATATTTCAAACTCTGCCCCAGACTTTAGTTTAGTCACGAAAACAAGACTTTGCTGATACAATTAGGCTGATATACGACTTTCATATTGAACTACAACAAAAAGCAGTGTGGCAATCCCACATTACAGTAATGATTGGGGCAAGCATATGTCCTCTTTTCCCAGGATTGCATAAAAAAACTGCACTTTAATGTTGCTGTCCTATTGACATACTCTACACACTCCTTATACCTGTACGCATATTTGCCTCGATTTGACATTAGTTGTCCAAACTGATTTTTAGTGATTGTCTTCAGCAAATACAAAAACAAGAAGAAAACAAAAGCAAACCCTGAACTTTTTAGGCAAAGGAACAGATATATAGCTTTATCTGATGCACAAGGAAAGTGAGAAACATATCTCTTCATAAATATTTGTGTATTTTTTTGATACGCGATCATGCATTAGTAGTTTTGTAGTTTTTCAGCTAAATCATTGATGTATGGGTCAAGCTGTCCCACTGGATATAAGAAGTTATATTTTTGTGGTGCAAGAGCCGCTTTCTTGTTATTTCAGACATTTTCTTTTCATGTACCTTTTCATGACAGGCCACATATTAGCATCACGAATGCTGCAATGCATGCCATTATTTTACACCATACAGGCCCAGCAGTCTGTTTTGTGGTATGATGTCAAGTCACTGTACTGATAGAAGATTATGAATATGGCAAACCAGTTTTCATTGACACCCGCAGATGGACACCTGCAGAGAGGAGTGATGAATGCTTTCTAAAAGAGCCCTGCCAGTGTGCATCTGTGTTTATTTTTGCAAGAGAGTCTGACCTCCTGAATGGTCCTACGATGACAGAATTCTCTCTGAGAGTGCACACCTTTAACTCTTCCTCGTTCTGCTTGACGTTAACGTTGGCTTAAATGTCAGAGTGAAAAATGAAGACAGCCTTCAGGGATCTGCTTCACGATTACCCTGACGCACGCACACACACACTTACATCAGGAACTCTGGCCGTACTCCAACCCCTTATGTCACCTTTGGACAAACGATCGCAGCACCAGGGGACCCACTTCATTGTGAGGATTCAGATCTGGCTTTTGTTAGCGCAGAGGCCCCGCTGCCAGAGGACTCGCTGGGATGCTGAATAAATCACCTCAGAATGCTGGATTTTACAAGCCTCAGTCAAGTGCTCCACTAAAGTTGTACTCTGAATGTGTGTCCCTTAAAAATGATTTTAGTGTACAATGGCTAATTAGATTTCAGTAATAAACATGCCAAGCGATATAAAACATTCATAATTAAAGTCTTCTTTTTTAGAAAGTTGATAAAGACATGATGTGAGAATCTTAAAGTGTTAGTTCCCCCCAAAATTCTGTTTTTAATGAATGTTTTTAATTTGAATGAATTCCCGGCTGAAAAATAAAATAAAACCCAGTATGCCTGGTTAGGTTTGTTTTGAAGCTGCTTTAGGCTGGTCATGTACTGGCAAAAAAACAGCATATCCAGCAATGGATCAGCATATAAACCATCCTAGCATCCCAGATTCAAAACATACCTAACCAGCATATGCTGTTTTTTTCAGCAGGGTTGTTTGTTTACTGAGTTGTTTTGTTTGTTGACTTTGTTTAAAGTTCATTCCACCAAAATTATACCAAGCCAGTATGGATATGGTTATGGATGTCTTTACAAAGTGGCACTGAAATCTCTCAGGTTTCATTAAAAATATATTTAATGTGTTTTGAATAAGAACAAAAAGTCTTATGGTTTCTGAAATGATGAGCGTGAGTTAATGGAAACTTCCATTTGTATTAGGTGAGCTAAAGTGCTCCTATTATGGGTTATGAAAGACTCATATTTTGGCGTTGGGAATCCCCAACAACAGATTCATTAAAACGATTAATTTTTACAAACCTTCTTTGTGAACAGCGTTACCGGGGAAAGTGTTATTTTATCGTGCCAGAAGCAGCACCTAGTGGCCAAGAACGAATCTGCATTTTCATTCGGATCAATGCTAAATTGGGGGCGGCATCAACATGAAAAAGCTTGAGATTCATTTTAAAATCGACTCGTTTCAATAATTCCAAGTCAACTCTTATTGAGAGTTGATAACTTTATACATGATGCATTTTCAGATTTGAAACTTTGCAGGATGTTTTCATTCACTTAGAGCTGTGTTACACACTGCATTAAAATCCACAGGGGCACTTTAACCATATAAGTGTTTTCTGCAGATAAACAAAATGTTTGGACCAGGATTTTACGAATTCCGCACCAACATGCTGAAAAGTCATACAAAAAAGAACTAGTACAGTAAACTATAGACAACAGGTGATGCAATATAGAGCTTTTAGTCCGTGGCAAGTGCAGCACAGAAAGAATGACTTCATGTACTGTAAATTATGTTTTCAGCGTCTGCACTGTTATATACCGAGTTCAGAGCCAGATTTAGTGCATTCCCTAGAAAAATAGATTATGCTGTTACAACAAAGCGGTGGCTGGAGGAGCTGTTTTATTGCCCAGCTTCTCATCCCTCCAGCTCAGGATTTGGCCTTCTGCCGTCCTCAGGGTGGGGTCTCTTTAATCAGCAGCTCTACATTTAATGAAAGACATTGCAGCAGTCGCACAGAGGCCGTGTTCTTCTGCAAGCAATTTGAGCAGCATCACGGTTTTAACTGTAACAGTAAATCGTGTAATTGCTGGAGGATTCCTAAATCCTCCCTCACTTCATCCATCTTTCTTTCTGTCCTGGCTGTGTAACCTTTCATTGTTCCAGGTTTAATTTCACATATTTTACCAGATTAAATTGTCTACTAGTGGTGGTGTAAACCTCAAAATGGCCATCGTTCCATTCCTGCTGTTAGCATCGCAGACATTTCCAGGAAGCTTGGCTTGTAAACCGCCCCATGGCCTGTCTGAGACCACCTGAGTCATACGAGCCACACATAAGCCAAGAATCTATTCGCTCTTTAAAAGCTCCAAGACCATGTCCGCCTGATCTGATGAATCCGCTGCTTCGCTTCTGTCCATTTACTTGAATTTACAGGCTCTTTTGTTTGGCAGGATTGATACGTTCTCTGAATTACTCAAAGAATTGGATTAAGAGTCTTTACAGAGTCCATGAGAGAACAAAAGATCTTTTACTGGATAACGTCATAATATGCAACATCAAAATCTCTCAGTTTCTTTGGCTTCCATAAGTTTTTATGGCTACTTCTGAATTCATGAATGCTCTCAAAACATAAATGCCCCAAACGCCCAATCAGTGTTAAAACACAGAGCTAAATATTTCAGGATCTTTGATGCAGTAATTACTCAGCTTATATTATCATTGTTTTGTCATTGCACTCAGTGCATGTAAAGTTAGATGGCTGAATATTTCTCTCTTTGTTTTATTGCTGCTGTTCTGATGGTCTAAGAAGAAACTTCTCATCTGTGCTTGTGTGTTTAGAACTGCTGGACAAATGAAGCACATACAGGTCACAATGCATGAGCATGCCAACATTATTATATAAAAAACAACAGAGCAATTTGAATATATTGTAAGTGAAGTACAAAGAGCAGTTACTAATTGTTTTATAAAAACAATTCTAATTGCATAAACTAGTTTTAGCAACCAAAAATCAAGAGAACAATATTGCAGATGTATATTATGTTGTAGAATGAAATCTGAAAATATCTTGAGCTTGATTTCTGGCATGTATTTGTTTATTTATTTCAGATCCATAAAACATTAACCCCTAGGTGACTGAAACAAAACTGCAATCAGGAATCATACCTGTAGATCTTTATTGGCTCTAGGGTTGGGCGATGTTGACCAATTTGGCATCGTACGATGTCTAATGTGAAACATTGTGATGGACGATGATATCTAACTAAATGATAACTAAAACACCAAGCCCCGCCCCACGACTGACATAAATAACAGTGTTCGCGCGAGCAGGTGAGAGAGGATAGAGCGCAGGAATGATCGCGCGAGTGCTTGAATTGCACGCGGATGACATATCGAGCGCAAGCGAGGGTTTGAAATGAGCTCGCGGACGCGTTTCTTTGCATGTACATCTGTTTTCCTCTCGCCAGCATCAGCGGTGCGCTCGCCTATTAACGGCATAGATTTGCCGCCATAGATTAAGTGTGTTTTTCGCGAGCTTGGTGCTGCTGCGGCGGGGCGGAGGATCGCGAAGCCGGCTCAGCATCGTGATGTCTATCGACCATCGGCCCAACCCTAATTGCCACATATCTGAGACCTTGGTATTTTAAGTATAATGTTTTTTTTTTGCCATAATTGATATGTAATAGAACATGTTTCATCCAACATTGTTTCCATGTTTCATGGACCAGCAACAACCTATCTAGATTCATTTCCTCTTGAGGTCAACCAGCTGATGACAAGCATGGATCAGATAATGATTCGCTAATGACTACTTTAAAGCAAAAGCTAATATGTTTCAAAGCAGTCTTAAACATAAAGGTTCTTTATCGGCACTGACAGTTGTATTTGTTGTATTTGTCTACTGTTGGTGCTAAGACCCACCCATAATCTTTGCTGTTGATGATTATTTATATCCCACATCCTGTTTCTTCTTTCCCTCATATTTCCTCCTGTGTTCTTTCTCCTACTGTTCATAAAAACCTCATTTTTGTCCCTGGAGGTTCTCCACTCACTCTTTCCATTCTGCAACATCCCTTCCACACAAAACAGCTTTTCTTGTCCGAGACATTGAGAACACACATAGGGTGTGACAGAGATGATACAAGCCACACATTATTGAGGATTAAGAGCCTGACCTCTGAACTACAGCCGTGTGGGTACTCAAGAGCCACTGCCAAATGAGGACAGGAAGGAGGAGTGAGTAGGATGAGAGGAGGGAGATAGAGGATGCTTTGTGCACTCCAACAAAAGTAGCTTTCTTTTACAACTCAATTTAGTGTTGTCTCACTTGACCCTTTTAGAAATTAGGCTATTTTGGGCTACATCCTGAAAAACACAGTCATCTCTGTGCTAAAAGCTCAGCAGACATTTCACTTGGGTCATTTTTATTTAGGGCTGGGTATCGAGTTTTTATCGAGACCGAATTGCCTCGATACAACCGAGTATAAAAAAAAACGTTTCTTCGTTCCGTAGCCAATTTTAATACCTAAAGGGTTAATCTCATCAGCATTAGTGAGCCAATAAGACTGCAGCACTAGCCAGTGTGTTTGACCAGAAGTGTGTGAAATGGCCTTACGTTATTTATTTATATCATTTACACGACTGCACGTCCTTTCTGTCTCTACATTAAGTTGCGCTTTCTGTGCATGGCGCATTTACAGTATGCCACAAACACACACACACACACACACACACACATAAACGTGTGCACACTCCTGCTTTCAATAGTATTTGTCAATATTTAAACACAAAACAAAAACAAAGAATTCTGCACGTCTCTGTGTTAATGTATGGTACAAGCGTCACGCTTCTCACTAAACGAGGACATAAATACAGTAGGCCACATGAAGAACATCTCCAGAACTGCTCCGAGGGTTACTTCAAGAGCATCTGACCGTTTCATTTGAGTACATCTATCGTCATATCATGTACACACACTACTGTAAAGGTATTCATGGCACGCTGTCAAAATAAAAGTCTATTAAAACAGTATTTCTTCAGTGTTTTAAACCCCTTTATTTTCCAACAATAAAATAAAATATTCATCAATTAATTCATGTTTTATGCCTTAAAAATGAAATGCACACCATTTTCAGAGGGGAAAAAATTATAAGGCCATGTGGGTAAGAATAAATAATAATGCTCTAGTGTAAAGGCAGCATAACACATGTGTAGACTTTATTAAAACTCATTTGCACTGATTCGTTCTGGGATTCGATTTTTGATTAAATGCAGAGGAGCAGCTTTATTATGTGTGGCTGTGCTCAAAAACTAGCATTCAAAAGATGTACAGTAGATGCATCTGTTGCTGTTCTTCGTAGCAATCACAGCTCAAACTGAATGGGTCTGTGCCATGGCTCCTCTTTGGTTTTTAAAGCAAAAAAAAACTTTCTCTCACTTCCTGAGAAAGAGTCAAGCTTCAAAAGGCAAGTAAAGTAGTGTGAGGTCAAATGTATTATCTGAGAAAGAGTGATCACATGCTGGAGCATCAGGAAGTGCACGTCAAGAGTTAAGCAACATATTCCACAGTCCAAGACTTTCGCCTGAAGGAAAGTGAATCAAAATGAATCATTAGCTCAGAGATTCCCATGTCGCTTACATTCAGAATTCCAGCGTGATGACATGCACAATAGGCTAGTCTGTTAGACAACAGCGTGATTTGACACGCTGCTCAGTTTGAATCAGCTGCGGAAGGAAGCATTACTCAGAGAAATTATGGGACTCTATCCGTCATCATGACCTCCAACATTCTTCAGCAAGTGCTAAAGATATAAAGCATGTGCCGTTTGTGCGTGTGTTGATCTAAATGCTGAATTAGCGGCTGAATAAATACATAAAAAGTATGCATGCGTGTATGGAAGTAAGTAAAGATATCAGCTGGAGCAGCTTCTGCGTGCTACAGTTAGATGAAGTGAGAGAAGCGTTTATGATATTCAATATACTCTGCAAAATGCCGCTAGTATTTTTTAGAAACTGGGTTTAAGTGGGTTATTTTTATCTTTTGCTGCAGCGCGTCAGTTATCAAACATTATTTTAGTCATTCATTGTAACAATGCAGTAGGATTATATATCTGCCAGTGCTCCACACAGAGATCTGGTCTGTCTGGAATCACATGAAGAAACAGAACAAACTGAGACAGACTCAATCCAGAAGAACTGCGAGCTCCAGTACTGTTCAGAGTTTGAGACACTCGTGGAAAAATGCTGTAACATGAGGACGCTTTCAAAATTACTGGATTTAATCGATCAACTAACTTCTATGAACTAAATCAAATACATATTAGGTATTACAGCTTTTGGTAAAACTCTTAAATTTAATCCAAAATATCTTACTTTGAGTTCCGACAGGTTTGGAACAATATAAGGGCGAATAATACATTTTTGGGTGAACTATGCCTTTAAGATATATTATTTTCTCTGTTTGTTTGTTTTTAAGAGTAAGTTTAACTAATACGTTTATGTTGAAGCCAATTATAAAAGCTCTCATTTGCATTAGCAAATCATTTTGTGGATATATTTCAAATATAATTGAACTTTAACCAGCTAAAAAATATGCAATACTTCTGTGGTTAATTTAATAATAAAATACTTAATAATATTTTCATGAACATTCCCAAATCACATGCTGAATGATACGATTGACGTCATTGAGAGTGACCGGATTACCTGACCGTGTAACTCTATATGGCCTATCCAATGTCAGTATCAAGGGTCATGACCTAGCCGCCATGGCAACAGCCAGACTTACAGCAGTGCACTATAGTTTCCTGTTTGCACAGAGGTCTGTGCCAGCCAAACTAAAACAGCCCCTGCTATGAGGGATGGTTTAGTCTTACAGGGGACCCTGTCTGTTAGGCAGACACATGAGGCTCAGGTACGAGGTAGAGGTCGATCGTCACGCTATAGGACACACCAACCGCTTTTTCATCCTATTTCCAGCCAAGAAAAGTATTATCATTTCACTAAACTCAGACAGCTGAGGAACTCTGATACAGCTACTGAAAACAAGTGCATGCTTTTGCTTTAAACACAATGGGCATGTTTTTTGGAACCACAAAAAGCCATATTACAATCGTCAATTCTGTAAGCTACCAAACCATGTCTGTGCATCAATGGCAAACGTATATGACGAATTAAATTGAAAAAAAATAAAAATAGTGGCAAGTAAGAAATCCACACTATATGGTTTATAATACTTTATTATAAATATAATATGTTTTTGGGGAGACATTACCCAATTTTATAACCTGAACGAACGCTGCCATATCACAAACAGGACAAATTATCTTAATGATATTTTTTTGATGAAATATTGCATGCAAAAAATGTTAATTACATAGACTTACCCAGTTAAATAAACAACGACTTCTCTAAAGTGAATGTAATAGTAATAAAAGTATTATATTGATTCTATAATTCTGTAATCATGATGGTCTGCAGACTTTCTGATCGTGAAGTGCAGGAAAAATGTTTTCATAAAGTAACAGGCAGCAATGAAAAAGAGTTTCACTGAATTTCTTGCATGTTAAGTATTTCAGTATTTTTTTGTTGCTGCCCACTTAAATCTTACAAAAACACACAACAGAAATGCCACACACACACACAGTCTGTGGCCTCTGAACTCCCAAGGCCGTAGTCAATCAGCAGGACTTCCTGTTTCCAAGGAACCCAGCAGAACCTCTGCTCATCGTTCTGCCATCTGCCCTGATAGCACCAAAGCTTCATATCCTCTGAGCCAGCATTCACTTTCAACACACACAACACTTGAGCTGCCTCAATGAACTAAAACTCAAACCCAGGAAACGCTCAGAGCAGACAGCTGCAGCATGCTGTTTACTTCTCTTCTCCCCAATGTTCTTTACAAATGAGTGTTTGTTTTGATCGAACCCCGCTATGTGACATACGTGGGAAAAAAAATTAAAATCAGAATGATTAAACATCAACAAACTTAAATTGTGAAAAATGTGGATTCAACGGCCGAGTTCAGTAACAGCAAAGAAAGACCGCAACATCCCTGAGCTGACATGTAGCTCTCTGGATAAGGATTACTGAAGCCATAATAACACTGAGCTGTGGAGATAAATCTCAATTCTTCATGGCTAGCGTATTAACAATGGTCCTAGAAGGACACTTCAAGGAACAGTTCACTTCATAATGAAAATGTCCCACCCAAGATGCAGATGAGCTTGTTTCTTCAGGTACGTTTACACAACAATGAACAGAAACAGAACAGCATGTCTTTGTGCTTTAATAGGGTTTGGCAAAAACTCTGTTCACACGTCCATATATCCATATATATATATAGAACTTATGCAATAATAAAAAAAAAAAAGTCCCAAAAGAGCAAAAATGGTGTAATAAGAGTCCCAACAGCTGATAAATACGCTGCAGCAATTTAAAAAGTAATCCAAATGACTCTATCAAATAAAGTCTTGCGAAAAGCCGTGATTTTTAACTTTTAAACCATTGATTCTGGCCAAAATATTCCGTAACCAAAATTAGCAATGTTTCATCGGGTGTTTGAAGTGCATTTTTAATCAAAACCATTGCTTTGGGATGCATTTAGAATGTAAAATATCAAACCAAATGCATTTATTTCAAAGAGATTTGGCACAAGCAGACTTTTCAAACGAAACGCTGCACAAAAAGACGCTTGTTAAATTCTAAAAGGGTAGATATTCAGTCCAGTATTTGGTCACTATTTGGCTGTCAAACGTTAAGTGGGACGTGATGGACTGCACCTGCTCGGACACCTGCGTGAACTTGAGGCTGAACTGACTTCATACATCCTCTAAAAATCACATGGACACCATTGCTTTAAAAGTCAACACAAAAATGTGAAAAGCCGAGAGAAAAGCACTTGCCACTTTTATTTAACGCAAAGACATTCAAACATGTGACTTAAGTGTTCAAATATTTTGGGGGCCACTTTGGTTACTTTCTTGGCTAAATATGTTTATAGTGAATGTGTCATTTGTCCATGTTTTTTAACAGCAGTAAATGAGAAACTTGGTTTCCTTCCTTTGCTTTAGAGAAAATACTAATTATGTCATTTCCTAAAGGTGAGAGCTTACGCATACTACCACCTCAGCCCTCATGGTGGAGTAAACCCTGTTCTGACTGCCCTCTTCCAGACATTTACATTTAGACAGGAAGAGCTGTCATGGACACTTGGGAGTGAGCTGAAATTAGTGTTTCCATAGCAACGGCTTTATTTACACTGTGCCGTCTCACCAACACTTGCTTTATTTTTTCTGGTGATCTTAAATTGTGTGTGTGTGTGTGTGTGTGTGCTGTAGGCTACATGTGTGTAATTTACCACAGGTGTGAGCTTTAAAATAGTTGGACATTCTATATGGACAAAAACACATCAATGTTCACTTTGCAGTTCTACTTCATCAACCAAAACACACTCCCTCACTCATCAGTGTGCAAAACTCTGCCTTAATGTCTTGCAGGTGTCTTACTTTGATACCTTGTTCACTAAAACATTTCCACATGGTGGCTGAGTAGAAGGCTACAGCTCATTC
Organism: Enteromius afrohamiltoni; assembly: GCA_034779775.1. Classification (NCBI taxonomy): domain Eukaryota; kingdom Metazoa; phylum Chordata; class Actinopteri; order Cypriniformes; family Cyprinidae; genus Enteromius; species Enteromius afrohamiltoni. Next base: position 6,944,668 of record JAUYWG010000057.1, on the reverse strand, counting down.
TAATTGTAAAACATCATCTCTTTCTCTCTCACACACACACAAACACACACGTCCTCACCGCACCGCTGTCTGCCTCAAGCATCTATACAGCGATTACAGCTTTCATGATCACAATATGATTCATGGTTTTCCAGGAAAGCAGGAAAGATTTTCCAGGACTTTTTCAAGAACGTCTAATGCTTTGATGTATGATCACATCTAACAATCGTGTTATTTTTTTTTGTTTGTAATTGTTGTTGTAAGTGCGTTCTGGGAACATCCAACATTATTCTATGCATTTTATTTTATTTTTATTACTAAACTTTTTGTTTAACTGTTTTATAAATGGAAGCCAAAGTTACCTCAATGGAAAAAGACATTGTTTGGCAAATGTAAATTCATTTTAGTTACGGTTAGTGCTGAAATCATGAATACATAAATACACTAATATAACCAAGCTATTTCCTTTTTTTATTTTATTTCTTTTTTAATTTCACCACAACTGAATGACTATATTCAAACTATTTTTGATCAATAGTGCGCATTAAAAGTGAAGGTTGTTTGTAATTCAGATGCATGCAAATGCAATAAACAAACAATTCAGGTTTTTTTTATTAGATGTTTTAAAATCATTGTGCCACGATAAAAGCTTTAGTTATGTTTGTTCAGAAATGTTTTGTTTAGAACACTGAGAAAACTTTTACAGATTATACAAACAGCTGAAATATTACAAATTCATCTAGAAATGATATATAAATATATACATTGTATAAAATACGTTCAAAACCTTTTTGACCAAATGGAAATTAATGTTAGTGTTGTTTAAATGTAAATTGCATTCTGATATGTGCAGAGATAAAAAACTTTTTTTCATAGAGCATTAAAGTAAAGAAACCTATACAAAGTTACTAAGCAGACAAATCGCAGAAAAACACCTTTACAGATCCAAAAAAACCTTTTGGCCAAATGTAAATGAATGTTTGTATTGTTTGATGTAAATGCCGCGTACCATAAACACTCCTAATAAACAACACTTTGTCTATAGCTTTAACGGAACAGAGTATTTCATATGACGACATCACTATGTAAAAGAACCGCTGAATCATTTTAAGCAGAAAATGAAAACTAATCTGCAGGTCAGACTTGCCGTTGTTGCTTTATAAAGTGAAGATAGAAATGCTGCCTACAGAGAAACAGCTTTAGATGGCTGTTTGATCTTACATGTGGCATGACCTCATCTAACGGTCTCCAAAAGCCTGCCATTGTCACTGAAATATCCATTTTGTTGTTTGCGCAGCTGAAATGTGTTGATGAGACCTCCGTGCGTTTCCTCTGCTTCTGCTTGTTTTGTACAAGATGTTCCCGAATGTTACTAGACAGTGTTTACTGTGATAAATAGCTGGGCCTTATGAACGGAAGATGCAAAGGCTTTTCAGACCCAGACAGATTCATGGAGTAAAACAGAGATTATCAGTTATCCAAAAAGCAGCACGACTTCCCATAAACGCTACTGATTTCCAGCAAGGTCTTTTGCACAACAATGGCTGAAATCACAAACAGGAATTGGATTGTTAAAATGGGCCTTCAAAAAAGAGAGCTGTCAGACATGACGGATTTTAAGTACATATTTATCATGCATTTGTTTTTGTAGCTGCGTGTGAAATTGAGCGTATTCAGGGGGAGAAAAATCAAGTTAAATCTGAAATCAGTTGATGTTGTTATAAAAAGATATGCAACCAGTGCACGCTAACAATATGTTAATATAAAGGTTTTTTGTTTGTTTGTTTTATAATACAGCAGTACCTCACCTGAAGCCGTTATATATCACACAAAAAAATATTTCATGCATTAATATAGTAAGTAATGCACTTTGTATTCATTACATGTTCTTGTTGGCAGTTTGACTACATAATATTTATCTATCGTCTTTGTTTTTCTTGCGCATGTTATCCTGTTCTTAAAATCCAGTCCGTTCTACCACAACAAATGAGAGGCCAAAAATACACCTTAAATCTTTCCTCGTACTATTACCGTTCATGCACATTGCCCCAGTAGCCCTTAACCTTCATTAAACCTTCTTTAAACTCACGCTACACCCACCATCATCCTGCAGCCGCAGGAAACCCTCTGCGCACTACCATTCATCAACCATAACCTCATTCAACCATTTTCAACCCAAAACACTGCAATCCCGTCTGATTCCAAAACATTATCTGACTCGGCCGGCTCTCAGACAATTAAAATAGCAGAACTTAGACCTACATGAATGGGAGTTTCCATGACCTATAGATAGTGACAGAGCAGTGGGTTTTCTCACAGGATGCTTCAGTCACTCTGTGGCTCTGTGGTTAAACCCTCATTACCACTAACTGGAGGGTAGGTGGTTAGAATTCCCAGCGTAACACCACGGATGTGGATGTCATGGCTGAATGATCTCATGTCTACGACCAATATGTCAAACAGAGTAAGGCATTTAGCATGTGGTAAGCTGCCATTTGGTGATCAGCTTGTTTCGTTTGACGGAAATATATTTTATATTTAGTTCATATTTTGTCATGTTATATCATTTTAATAGTTTTTACCGACAAACATTTGAACAGCTACTTTGGATGGCCTAAGGGTGAATACATTTTCAATTACAGCACTACTTTAAGATTAAACTTTAGGTTACGGGTTAGTTTTTTGGCAATCATATGGATGCCAGTTTTCGCCACTGAAAAGAAAAAAAAAGGTTATTGCGACTTTTTCTCTCACATTTCGGACTTATTTTCTCAGAGTTTTAAGGGATAAACTTGCAAATGCCAATTATAAAGTCAGAATTGCGAGATATGAATTCCTAGTAAAGTCACAATTCTGAGAACATCTCTTTTTTCCACTCAAAATTTGACTTTATAAATCGCACTTGCGAGTTTATATCTAAGAATTCTGAGGAAAAAAGTCAGCAGAATTCCAAAATATAAAGTCTTTATTACTGGTAATTCTTTATATCACTTTTGTTTTTCATAATTGCGACTTTATATCTTGCAGTTCTGACTTTATGGCTTGAAATTACGAGTTTATATATCACAATTCTGAGAAAAAAAAGGCAAAATAACTTTTCTTTTTATTATTCAGTGGCAGAACTGGATTCCATACAATCAGCACTGAGATTTACGTAAATTATTGGAGAATTGTTTTTTTTTTGTGTTATTTATTTCTAAACATATTTGCATTAACAGTTGGTTTTAATTGCAATTATATAATTTTTTTAATATTATTTTTGTCAGTATTTTTAACAGCTGGCTTCTTCTATCTCTAAACATAATTAGCAGTACATTAAATGACTTTACGGCTGGATCACTTCCTCTGAATGATCACTCCAGTAGCATGTTCCTCTGATACATATGGGTTGGGTATTTGGCCACTCTGACTAAGATTCAGCATCAGAATCAGAAACACCCATATCTCTGGCGTCAAAGAACTAGCGGAGTAATCAGAGTCGAGGGATGAAAAATCAGGATACTTGCCAGACATTTTGAAAGGTTGGGCAATGATGTTATTTTCCAAAACTAGTGGGGTGTGGAGACAGTTGAGTTACCAAACTGATTGCAGTACACTGCTCTAGACAGAACAAACTACGCGCTTCGCTTAATTTAATATGAATTCGAAACATTGTAGCAGAAAGAAGGATTCCCACAAGAACTGGAAACAAAGAGGGAGCTTTTCATGTGAAGACAATTTCCTTACTGATCTCCATTTAACATGCAAACACAACTATTTGGGGGGAATATACATATAAATCGGTTTACTTGAAGTGCAAACACTGGTAGTTTTACAGCTGTCTCTGATAGTTCTGATCTCCTCCAGTATAAACGGCCAGCTATGCTGAGTCTGGCTGGTGTCCCATCGCCTCTGCCATTAACACACTCTCGCATTACTGCTTTCCCTCTGGCTGTCTTTAGCGGGTTTACAATTAGGGCCTTTGATCCAGGAAGAGACCTGAGCCAAAAGAGCCAATGCTACAAGACACCGGAGCAACCCACATGTGGCACAGGTATCAGTTAGAGAGCGGAGGGGAATAATATTAGTTTGCACCTGTCACAGAGAGAGAGTCTGTCATAGTCAGCGAGTATCCGAGCCACTGAGTCTAGTGAGAGTTAATAGAGACAGCGAGGGTGGGCTGATTACGCTGACCTCATGTGTGTGTGAGCGTGTTGAAGCTACAGAGGCCTTGTGAAATCGATCGTGTTTATCCCGTTCTCAGAAACTGAGCCTCTAGAATGAACAAACCAACTTATGCAGGATTGCAAGCAGTGGAAAAAAGCCCTAACAACACACTTATTTCTCCTAATCATTAGATAAATGATAGATAAATCAACTTAAAATATTACTAGTTCCTGAATGAATATGCATTTTATCCTCAATCACCTATGGATATTTTTCGAACACAAATGCATATGCTTCAGAAGGCCTTTATTAACTTCCTCTAGCCATGTGGAGCACTTTTTTATGATGAATGAACACACTTTTTTGGGCTTCAAAATCACTGGCATGGGCACCCATTCACTGTTATAATAAAGCTTGGAAAAGCTTTTCTTTTCTTTCTTTTTTTAACTCAGTTAAAAAGTTGTATGAAAGAAGGAAGTCATATACAGCTAGGCTGTCTTGAGGGTTTTTTGGGTGAACTATCCCTTTAAATTGAAATTTCCTTATTTCCAATTCATTCCAAACCTGACTTTTTTTTGTTCCGCAGAGCACAAAGATATGTTAAAAATGTTTAAATTATGATGCTATGATGCAATTGTAAAAAGTGAAATCAGTTAAATGTCATGACACAACGAGTGTGAATATGCAGAAGGAAATATATCATAGCTTGGCAGAAGGCGCTGCTAATTCTTGTTATAATATTTTTGCACATTTAAAAATAATACATAATTATGAATCTCAAAATAAGAGGCTTTGTTTTTATGTTCAAAATAAACTTTACCAACACGTTTGAAGACCTGAACCACTCTATAAAGCTTTGCCTCACTATAATTGCCTCATCAGTTTCCAAAGCCAAATGAGAAGCTCAATATCCTCCCGATCGGATGACCCAGAAATCAAAATCTAAACCAATACTCTACAGGGTTCATCTTAGTCCACTCCACACTGGGGGAAATGCCTTGTTTGTTGATTCATTTACTCAGCGGAAAAAAAAAACCCTATAAATCTCACTAACAAGAAAAGACCTCCTCGTTGGTCATCCAATTTCTGTGCACCCCTGGAGTCTGAGGGGCCAGAACAGTCCTCGGGCGCATGTTGCAGTCCAGCTACTCTAAACTTGAGATGTGAATTATGAGAAGGGAGTGTGTCAGGGATTGGCAAGCACAGCAACAGCTCCAGTTTGAAGACCAACTTCTCAGTTTGTGTTGCAAGATTCATGGCAGTACATATTTTAATGTGAAGTGTCACTTTTTTTTAATACGAATTATTTCTCCTGTCCCTCCACCCAGATGACCCATAGCTGTCTGTTTGTCTTACCAATGCATCGGGTGAAGCTATTGCATGTTGAGTGCATGCTTTCAAATATATTCAATAGTTTGATTCAAAGCAGAGTTTAAAGTGCTGTCAGTGAAAATGCAAATTCAATAAGTGCTGCTTTTAGAGCGGTAAAACAGCGGTTTCCCCGGTAACACTGTAAACAAAGTAAAAATGAGACCAATTACCGCAGATTAGAATCACGCAAAGGAGGGGGTTGGAAAAAATAATCATTGAGCGAATTTAGAAAGGCAACAATAAATGCTATAAAAAAATATATGTTTTTTGACCGTGCATGCATAAGTGCACCAAAATATGAACCATTAGGGGCACTCTAAAAGTCTATGCTGATAAATGAAAGGTGTGTTCAAACGCTGCATGGGTTGATACATCAATAATCGCCATTCAGGTCTTTAGCAAGACAGAATGAAGCTGAAATAAATCTACAGCAATGGCAAATTAGTAATTATGTAACATATCTCCTGGAAAAAGAATTTAACAAAGGGCTACTTCTATCTTCTAAACAAGCTAAGCTTTTTTTCATTTTTTTAAGGTCACTTAAAACTTAAGACTAAACACTGTCATAGCTGTCACCAGGCTACAGTATGCACCAGATATTATGGTAAAGGTCAAATGTCTGACTGAGATGTGTTGTCACTGATACAGAACTGCTGAGTCATAAAGCAAGTCTTTGGCTAAATCGAGCATAAATCAGGTGTTTATATTTAGAGTGCATTATACTCAATGAGCCATCTTTACAGGATCTACTGCATACATCGGTCGAGACAAAGACAAAAACAAAAGCCGAAATCAATCCTCATGAAGCCAAAATCAGAACCACTGCTAAACATCAAGGCCATTTTCATAATCTTGAACCTACAAGCATAAGTTGGTGTTATTTCATAGGGTCAAATGTACAACGCAGGCCGAGAACCAAAGCCCAACTTATACATGCTGTGTTTGAGAAAATGCTGACACAATTTTGTATGGATTTCTGGGCATTTTGGTGAAAAACCAAAAAACGAAAGCTGTAAAAACAACTTCCCGCCTCTTACTGCCTCAAGGCTTAATCATCATCTTAAACACCCTCGAAATCTGCCTGCTTTAAATCACAAAATAGCACATCCTTTGCTCATCAGCACACTGGAAACACAGTCTCTCTAAAAAACTATTGTTTGGGATATCTCCGGTGGGGCATTAGCTTCACCAAATCTTGAAACATGTGCTCCTCAAACGTGAACCATATGTCCCGAATGGCTGTGTTTATCCAAAATGAGAAACAGGGGTGTCATAGAACCTACTGGCATGTTGGTGCCTTCGGGGCAGGTCCAGGCTTATGTTTTAATTTTAAAAGCATCTGAAATACCTTCAAGTACGCACAGAGAGAAGAGTGAGGCCTTTCGGGGAGAGCGTAAAGAATGTAAATGTGCTGAAGAATTGGATTTCTAGATTTTGGTCATTAGAGATACCTGCACTTTGCATTGGATTTGATGGGATTTACAGTTCAAAAGCCACCAAGCTTCATTTAAATCATTATTTCATTTTATTAAAGTATCATTTAAATACAATCAATCTGATTGCTGAGGCACTGATTATTAAAAAAAAACCCAGTGGATCTGGAAATCTGGAAATAATTTACTTTCTATTTAGTCAACATATCTGCCTTTCTTTCAATACAATCAAATATAATCAAATAATGTAAAAATTATACAAAGAAAATAAATATTTGTTTTTTTGGTCTGGTCTTTAAAACACTCTTTTAAATTATACAGAAAGTTGAGCACATTATATTTTACAAAAAGACACATTAAAAATGACAAATAATTAAAAATTTCAAATAAACGCTATTCTATTCAACTTTCCACTCATAAAAAATATCACTTTTCACACAGATATCACACAGCCTTGCTAACCCATAGAGACAAAGCATTTCAAAAACATTCAAATATCTTATCGACCCTAAACTTAAACGGTAGTGTACTTTCTGTTGTTATTCAATCAGACAGCTTCATCACATCTGCATGCTATAAGGAAAAATCATTACATGAAAGTCCGTTGATTGGCCGTGATGAACCAGTGAAACTGCCCACCACAAAATCAGCACGCAAGTGAGCAGCACGGGTTAACTGAGTCCCTCTGTTGAGTGAAAATCACTTTACACGGGGAAATGACTTTCCACTTTCTGTGGATGTGTTTGCTGTAATCAAAGGCAGTGCAGTTCCCATAAAAAGGAGCGAGCGTACACACGGGGAACGTTTCGCCTAATCACTGTTCCTCTCCAAGACTTAGTGAATAATTGGACCACTGTTTACAGTTTATTTGGCCCGTTTTGAGTGTGGATTAAATGACCTCCACAGCTGTATACCCAGAAATATGGATCTATAGATTGAGACCAAGAATAATAATCAGTGAGCATAAAATTCTAGTTGGCTCTAGATTGTAAAGATCATTAATGTAAACCGTTTTTGACCTAAACACATTAACCCACATTCAAAACGGACACAAAAATGTGTGCTATACTCTAGAAGCACTATATACATATACACAGCACGCTAACCAAAAGCATAATCAAGTTAAATTAGTTTTAAATGAAAGATTCATCATTATAATTTGCCAGAAATGTAATTTAAGCCTTTTTTCAATTTAAGCCATCCAAGATGTAGATGATTTTGTTTCACCCAAACAGATTTGGAGAAATGCAGCATTATCTGCTCTTCAATAAATCCTCTGTAGTGAATGGGTGCCGTCAGAAACAGCTGATAAAGCATCTCCAGTCAATCAATTCATATACTGTAAAGCTGCATTTTCGAAAATAAATAAATAAACCCAACATTAAACCGTCCCTTCTGGACAAAATCCATAAGAACTCTTCCTCCAGTAAAAAAGCCCATCAGTGTTGTCCCTTTACACAAAAAATACACAGACATATTAGCACACTGCTTGTAAACAGTGCTTGTTCTGTGCACATATCTCTCCTGATTCATTTCACTGTAGAAGTTGGCCAGAAGCAACAATGGAAATGTTTTACAAACACACAGCTTTTCGCGTCACAAGATATTAATGTCTTTCATTTCATGAGACAGAAAGCTCAAAAACATTTGTTTTGATAGTAAAATCTGTTTTTGACATTTCATTGGATCGACACTAGTATAATATGAAGCAACAGAGGTCATCTCAGGGAGAATTCAGGGATGTTAATACATTCTGTCAACCAAATGGCTTTTATTATTCTGTGTGCACATTTAATAACTGATGATGCTCATTTCCATTTTTTCCATTTCTTTATTGATTCCACACACAGCCCATTTTTGGCGAGGATGTCTTTTCTAAACAACAAGCATCTGATGGAATAACGATGGTGCAATTAGAGAAAGCAAAGAGCAGAGAGTGCATGAGAAAGAAATGTGTGTGGATGAGCGTGAATTCCCTGTGCATGATGGGTAGTTTCATGAGACAGCACGTCTGGAGCACAAATGCAAAATTGTACATGATAGACCCAGTGGGGCAAAAGTGGATGGTATAACGTAATGGCCTGGATAATTCCTCCCATCCATCATGCTGCAGTAATGGAAGGCTGGTCCTGGGGTTCAGTTGGGAGCAATATCACTTAAACGACTACATATGCTTCTGAGCCTCCGGAGATACGCTATATTTGATCATTTATAGCAAAAACAATGATGTCGGGCAGGTCAGTGTAACTCAACATGCATGTCGCATCTTATTGTAAATAATAGTAATACAAGACAAGGTGGCATTCTTAAAGTAAAAGATGACTCCGAAATAAAACTCTTAAGTTGTTTTTTGGGAATTTCGGACTGAGAAATATTTTAGCCGGAGAACATTATTTTGTGTATTTGGTGTAATGCAATGTGTTTATGCTTTAAGTTGCAAAAAACACTTACTGTAAGTATTAACCGCATACTATACATTTTTGTTTCTCCTCTAAGCCCCACCTCCTGAAACAAGTCAATTTATACTTTCTAAAAGCTTCTGATTGGCCAGCTATCCCCTGCACTTAGCCAAATACCACAAGCGTCTAATGGAAATGTTCCGCCCTTTACCATAACGTGATGCTGTGTCCCGGCGCTATGACACCAGAACAATAAAACACATTACAAACCAGTGGAGACATAATTACTGATGATCATGACTTAGTTCTGTGTTTTTACACGTGGTGTTGCATCACACCTCGTAAACATGACACCATGTCTTCATTCGTGGTCGGAGAAACAACCCATCACTGCTCCAAACTCCCGTTTGAACAGTAAGTAGCAGCTTCTTTTAATAAGAAAAGCTCCCTATCTTAAAGGTTGTGAGTGGTCAGCAGCAGAGGTAGAACCGCCTCTC
>JAUYWG010000057.1:6912277-6932651 GCA_034779775.1 Enteromius afrohamiltoni | reverse complement strand
CTTGTTGGAAGGTAAATCTTCGGCCCAGTCTGAGGTCCTGAGCACTCTGGAGAAGGTTTTGGTCCAGGATATCCCTGCACTTGGCAGCATTAATCTTTCCCTTGATTGCAACCAGTCATCCTGTCCCTGCAGCTGAAAAACTTAACACATCCTTGCTGAATAAAAGTGGAAAAAGAATGAAAATGTAATAACCCCAAACTTTTGAATAGTAGTCTATATTGTTAGAAAAGATTTGTATGCCCTTCTTTTAACATTTTATTCATTCAAGAATTTAAAAAAATATCACAGGTCTCAAAAAAAAATTAAGCAGCACAACAGTTTCTAGCACTCATAGTAAATCATCATATTAGAAGGATTTCTGAAGGGTCATGTGACACTGAAGACTGGAGTAATGATGCTGAAAATTCAGCTTCGCGTCACAGAAATAAATTAGATTTCAATGTATATTAAAATAGAACATTTACGTTGCAATAATATCTCACAATATTATTTTTTCCTGTATTTTTGATCAAATAAATGCAGCCTGAATGATGAACGTAAGAAACATATTTTTTCAATCTACAAATCTTACTGTGTCCAAACTTTTGACCAGCAGTGTATATTATATACACATTATATTATGTTATATAAAATACACATTTTACAGAATACTAATTTTTTTAGTAGTCATTATATCAAATTCTTTTCAGTTGCTGCAGTACTGTGGTCCATCATTATATAATGAAGTATATAATAGACTTATGGTTTGTTTTCTGCTTGATTTCCTTTTAAAGTTCTCATCTTCATATAAGCTCTGCAGTTCTACTAAGCTATGAACATCTCAATCTGTGGAATGCATGAGTAGGCCAAGCTCTCTAGCATTTACGATCATTCTGTCTTTCATCATCTTACATTCTAACATCATTTAGTTCAACAATTCCTTTCACATTTCGTGTGACCTACTGATTGTCTGGGAGTGTTGAAGGCCCATAACCCTGTTCTATAAAGCACAGTGTTGAAAAATAGACTATGAAACTGTTTTCCTAGTCTGTGCCAGCAAACACTAGTCATTAGAGCAGATAGGATTTTTTTTTGCTCTTGACTGGAGCTCTGCCAGTTTGGCTACAGTAACTACAGCGATTAAAGCCCTGGTGATGTAATCCGTAGGGAGCCTCTCCCTGTTGGATAGTGTTAAATCACAGATAGTGTGGTAATAATGTGGTTTGGCCCTAAACCTTTGCGGGCCTTGTGTTTGGGGGGGGGTTGAGGCAAAAAATGTGGAAAAAATTGCTGCAAAAAATGTGTAGAGCTCCAACCTCTGTAATACACTACAATGTATGTAATTATGGAGATTTGTACTGCGAGATACAGCTGCCATGAAGAAGATACGAATGGATGGAAAAGCATAGTGATATATAATTTGGTAGAGCAGGCGAAAACACGTAAATGCAGGTGAAGTTTACATACACTTTTCAGAATCAGCAAAAGTGTTAATTGTTTTACTAAAATAAGTGGGATCGTACAAAATGCAAGTTATTGTTTATTTAGGACTGACCTGAAGACATTTCACATTAAAGATGTAGAAGGACAAATGAGGGACTCATATGAAACTATTACAGAAGGTTCAAATGCTCACTGATGCTCCAGAAGGGTAAACTATGCATTAAAGTCTGTGGGTGTGAAAACTTTTGAATTAGAAGATCAGGGTAAAAGCAAATTATTTTGTCTTCAGGGAAACATTAAAGTAGCTTCTGAAGGATAGAATTAAATTAAAGCAATATGATATATAGACAAAATAAGAACAATTAATCATTTTGTTCAAATGTTTTCACTCCCCCGGACATTTAATGCATTGTTCTTCCTACTGGAGCAACAGTGAGGGTTTCAACCTTTTGTAACAGCTGTATGAGAGTTCCTCAGTTGTCCTCAGTGTGAAAATGAGATCTCAAAATCATACAGTCATTGTTGGAAAGGGTTCAAATACACAAAAATGCTGGAAAAATCGAAGAATCTGTGGAAGTTTCCTGAAGAACAGCAGGTAGTTTATTCAGAACTTTTCAGCTCAAATCACAATTCAGTTATAAAAGAGCAATCAATGCATGTACTTTTATCAGTTTATAAGCTTCACATTTCTTCTATTAAATCTTCCAAATAAAAGTCCCTATTCATTGGTAAGTGTTTTGTTTTTGACAGAATCAACTGTTAAATGATATATAATTGAACTGAACTGAACTGATATGTTATACTCGGGTAGATTCTGTACATCCCATGGTAAGAAAAAAATACAGAAAAACAGAAAAGGTACTGGTAATTTTCTGCCAGGAGTACCTATATGTTGTGCCATAAAAAATGTATTCACAAACTACGTTTGAAACTATTTGAGGATGAGTAACTGATTCATTTTTGGGTGAAATGAAATGTTAACGGAGATTTCCTTTAACTTTAAAACTTAATGCTGCACAATGCATAGCCTAATCATAAATACACATGTAACATTTGTGAAAATGACAGAAATCCCAGTACATTGAACCCAATTTTAATTACTTTCTTTAGTACTCATTCCTTATCTTTTATTTGTATGTTTTGCACAGTTTGGGAGTACTTTTTAGCCCCCAAAAAACATTTCACTGTGTGTTGTACCAGCTATAAATACATGCGACAAATAAAGAATCTTGAATCCAGAGTGCACAATAAAGAAGTAAAGTCAATCAAAATTCCTGTTTCATGTTAACAAACATATTAACAACTATATTTACCACAAATAGACCATAACTGTCCTTTTCTGTTGCATTGCTATTAGTTCATTTAACCATGATCATTAATCAAAATCTTTCGGTTGCTGGCATAATTACAGAATGAACGACTAATGAAAACAGTGCTGTATTAAGATTTACAGTCTCTCTATTTAAACTTCATCAATAAGACACACTCACATGCTTCTGACCGTCCCTGTGTGTCTGTGTGTGTTCTCTGCTAATATTGACTCTGTCAGTTTGCTGTGAGCTCTGCTAATGGACTCTTCACATTGCGATGTAAGCCACATGGATGGAGAGGAAATGCTTGGATTGAATTCTTTTCCTCATGAATGCGGCACTCTATCTATTTAGGTGGTCCTACAACATTTGGTCTGCAATGCCAAAATGTCGATTGTCATGACATGTTAAATTGGATGCATGCATCGGTCCAAATTTCCAATCACTATTTTTATAATTTCATCCATCCATTTGATTTCATATCACCACTCATCTAGCCACCCAGATATTCCAGTCATCCAATTATTCATCCAACCATTCATCCGTTTAAAATGACATGAGGGTGTTATGTTTGGATGCAATATCCCTTTAAATTCTCAGACCCTGAGACTTGATTAAAAACTGAAAATGACGTCTACAACTGTGTTTGTACATGTTTGTTTCTGGAGAGGTCATGGCAGCGGTGAAGACCGTCTAGACAGGAGGACATCATCCCTGTCTCAGGGGCATTGTGTCACAGACTGACATTGTCAGCTAATCTCTTTTTGACACAGACAGCACATAAAAGTGTGCCACACTGAACTAGACGTGCACCGTGTAATCCTGCAGGAAGAGGCATGGTCCGCTCGGCACTGCAGGACTTCAGGAGTGAGTTAAGATCATATCATAGCCGTGGAGAATTTCCCGAGGCACAACAATGGAACAGAAAACCTGCCACACAGGCTCACTCTAGAGAGCAAACTCAAATCCGCCTCTGCATCCAATAACCCATAAAAAGCGCTTTATGTTACTCTGAGACTGACAGTTTTATGGGTTCATTGAGAGCCTCTGTTTTACAATAATGCTGTAACTGAAATGGATCACAAAACAATAAATACAGACAGAGTGAGACATTTGGCTGATCCTCTCTTAAGGGAACACAGTAATAATGACATGCAGTCATCGTTTATGTCCTTTTAGTGCCTAAATCTATTTCAAGTGTTCACGCTTTCTCATATAAATTGATAAGCGGGTTTGGCGTGCTGTCCAGGGAGCAGGCCGGGAGAACGGCGGGCTTGAACCCTAGCGATTAGAACCCTATCGAGGGTAAGGGCTCGGCGTCCGGCTCGAACTCCGGCTGCCCCCCCGGAGTGGGAAGTCGTGATTAAAGGTGGCAGAAGGGGAAGAGGAGGGTTTTATAGTGCTTGGAAAGGATTTGATTGGGCGATCGTAACAAGGGGATTGTTTGGCTGATTGCTAAAAGCTGCAGGTAATTCGTCCAGCGATCCACCCGAAACTGTGTTATTGTCAAAACATTCATAAAGATAATATGCCAATAACGGTGCAAATAAGTTTACAAACTTTGTGCATGTATGGAAGCTCAGCATGCTATGGTAAATCATAATTATGATAACTATATTACAATTATGAGACAATGGGTCAATTATGGGTCAGTTCTGCGAGTCCAAATTATGAGATAAAGAAATCATACAGATGAAGAAACCATGACTTATGAAATAAAAAGTTACAATGATGATAAAAATGCCACATTTTAAAACAATGGGGGAAGTCGTCAAAATGATGATACACAATCGAAATCATGTTACACAAATCATCATGGCAAAAGTCAAAATTATGAGATAAATAGTCAATTATGAGATTTCAAATTTTCTTTTGGATATGAATTTTACAAATTTGACTTTTGTCTTTAGTTTTTTTTATCTAATAAATGTTTGTAATATATTTTTTTAAATCTTGCCAATACGATTTCTTGTGTGATAATTATGATTACCAAAACATAAGCATTGTCTTTAATGAATCTAGGACACGAGTCTAGATCTTGAGGTCAATTCTGAGTCCAATTTTTTTATCAGTTCTAAAAGTGCTAACAAACTGTATTTTCTATAGCATGTCTGCATATATGGTTCTGTTGCTTTTCTCTCTTTGCTAAATAACTCTTGTCATGATTAGTAGAAAATGTAAACCAGCATTAAAATTCCTTTTATCATCTAATTTCTATGTGCACCAATAGAACCAAACTAATTGCTCCAGCCAGTCTAATTTGTATAAAAAGAGGAGGTATTTGTGCTAAAGACAACAACAATAACCAAATGTAGATAAAAAATATAAATGAATGTAGCAAAAACATACTCAAAGTACTCAAAAACAACCTGCAAAACACAATTTTGTGTTCAAATGCGTGAAAAGTGATGCAACTGTTTAGTGAATATACTCTTTGTTTTGTAAGTCTTCTTGCTCAGATGCATCCAGGGCGTGGGATGATTCCTCATCAATACCTCTTGGAATATTACAAGCACTTTTTTCCATTACAACACTCATCTTTGTAATAGGCACCATATTTACTACATTTCCAGGGAGTTTCTCTACACGTCTCACCCTTTATGCATTTCCCAGTGACAAAATAAGCATACAGGTCAAAACATTTTCCCATAAGAAGTGAGCACAAACACGAGATGTAGTCACTGGCACATTTCTCCAGTTTGTAAAGAAACCACAACATTTTGAGCAAAATGGAATACGAAGTGCTTGTTAGCTAAACGAATATGAGCTGCCTGGAATTTGCAGTGCTTTCTAACACATACAAACATGCCATCAGGGTGTAGAGGTTTGCTGCCAAACTCCACTCAGAGATGGTTTGGACAGTGGTGAGGCTGTGGTTTAGTGGTTTACGTCACAGACTAAGCAGGCTTGGTTATAAATTTCAACCCCAGAATTGATAATTGGTGCGTTATCACCATTAAGCCCTTTAAGCAAGGCTCTTTAATCGAAGCTGCTCCAGGGGAACGCTCCTCAGCATGTAAAAAAAAAACTAAAACAATAATTAAAATATATACATATACCAAGTCTCTTTGAGTTCAAATGTATGATAAATTAATCTAAAGGAACGTAAACAATATGATATAATCAATTTGGGCTCTAGTGTTCACATGGGCAGATCTTTTTCTTGCCAAGATTGGAAAACGGAAACATTTCACATTGTAGAAAGCAGTGCAGACCTCCGAGACGTCAAGACAAGGTGTGGTTGAGGAAGTGGAGGAGGATGCT
The DNA here is from genome assembly GCA_034779775.1 of Enteromius afrohamiltoni. Classification (NCBI taxonomy): domain Eukaryota; kingdom Metazoa; phylum Chordata; class Actinopteri; order Cypriniformes; family Cyprinidae; genus Enteromius; species Enteromius afrohamiltoni. The sequence goes on along the minus strand of JAUYWG010000057.1, from coordinate 6,926,655 downwards.
GGACATCCAGTCTATTTCCATCACACTACCAGCGACATTAAATGACTCTGATACTTAGTTTGGTTTCCTACATCAACAGAAAAGCTACAGTGACACATTGTGCTGTCCTGTTATTTTTAATTGTGTGGATGAGTGTTGTGTTCCTGTGTCTATTGTGAGATCGACGCTAGATGAAAGTTCGCACTCTGAAGTGGAAATGGATCTAAGACGCATTTCCATCAGTCTTTGGCTCCTGTGGCAGGAGAGAAAGATGTGTCTCCTGCATTTCCTCTGAGGAAGAGAGGGACGCTGTATAATACAAAAATATAAAGAAATATACACACACACATATATATGGGTGCATTCGGTGCCCAAAGTCTGTTACCAAGGTAGAGTAACAATGCAGACAACAGATTCTAATAGATTATAAGAATCGATTATTGTTTTCAAAACCTCCACTTGCTGGCATAAATGTTAAGAATACATGACACTAATGAAAACACAATGCGGCATCAGTAATACACTCTGTTTCCCTTTTGATATAACCAAAATATGGTTTGGTAACAGAGTTGACAAGATTAATGGACACACATTTTTTTATAATTTCATGTTTTAGAATTAATTAATAGGAGTTATTATTTTCATTAAAAAAAGAATAAAATGTTGCTAAAAGAAAAGTACAGTACCATCAACTATTTTGATAGCAAATTCATACAAGAAGAAATCAGGATTTTCAGCTATTTATGTATATATACACACAAACAAATCATTTGGGGGAAAAAAACAGAAACACAAAGACTTCGGACACCAAATGCACCCACAATTATAGAATCACCCACATATACAGATATACACACACAGAGTTCCTATTTGTGTTTCATTCTGCGAGTGAAACAAAACTGAAAGGAATACAAAGTTTTCAGGGCTAACAATTTGAAATTACCCCTCATGTCTGACAAACAGGAGGCAAGGCAGTACCTACAGCAGCCACACGGCGGAGCAGAACATTGAAAACTCACCGTTTCTCATCCACTGCCTTCAATCTTATATTCCTTAAAATGCATTCATGTCATCTAAAAGTCAACTGGAAGAAAAGAGAACGATAAAAGCACCAAATATTTGCTTTCTTTGTAGGCAGAAGAAACAGCAGAGAAACTCATGTTTATGAGACGACGGAGAAAGCTGTAATCTGACCTGAAGCTGTTTTGACTGAGAAACTGTTTTTGTTTGGTTTCTCAGCGAGCCCAGTAGAGAAAAAGAAAAACACAAGCTTTAATTAGTTTTAAAATCTTCTCTCGAGAGTTCCAGTGTGTCGTCTTTGAACAATGATGTTTCTAAAGTATTACTGGGGAGATTATGACGGATGCCAAAGACACAAATGTGGAACATATGCAGCATGTGAATCTAGTTACATGTACAGTATGTGTGCTGAACGTCTTTAGTCTATGACACTTACCAAAGGCTTTATATGACAGCAAAATACAATTTTAAGACTGAAAACCCATAAGCATCTAAGATTAATGCAGTTTGCACAATAAAAAACTAAAGCAATTGCATGCACAATTGAAAACTATCACCATTTTACCATTACCTTGTTCTGAACCTGTGTGACTTTTTGTTCAATGGAAGAAAATGTTTATCAGAATGTCCATGCTGCTCTTTCCCATACATTTAAACGGGTCATCCGGTGCCGCATGCACTCTTACAAGCTGTTTGGACTGAAGTGTGTGTTGGGAGTGTGTGTACACAACCACCCTACAATGATAAAGATCCACCAGTAGTTTTCTTTTCATTTAATAAGAAAAAGTTGCCCCTTCTGAAATCAAGCCATTCTCTAATGCATGTTGACAGAGGCCACTCCCACAATAGTTGATTGACAGCAGTGTGTCACACAGACTGAACTGGTGTGTTACCTCAGACCCGCCCTGAGTGAGCCGTCATCAGACCGAGACGCAGAGACAAGCAGGACTCCTAAGAGATTGAGGGGTTTTGTTGTTGAATGTGTTAATGAACAGAGCAGTAGTGATTTACTCCGACATCTGAGAGACTGAAGACGCGGAGGATTAGCGTTACATTTGGTTCTGAAGGGAAACGCTCCCTTGATCAACCGAAATGTGTTTATGTTTGAATCATTCATGATCCAGCCTCACCTCCAGAAGCAGTGAGTATAATTGTCTTTTAATGAATCTTTACAAATCTCCTTTCCTAATAATGTGCTAATCAGCAAGTTTCACTATGAATACGGCTAAAAAAAGATCCTCCGAGAGCGCCTCAGAAAAGAGGGGCGGAGTCAGTGGAGCTCATGAAGATTTAAAGGGGAAGTACACAGAACTGAGCGATTTCTTGTTGTTCAGTTGTTTTTGACAGCGTAAAATGAGCATTTTTTTTCACTATCTTTGAGAACATTTTAAAACAAAATATATTACAAACTTTCCATTAAGACCATATTTGCTTGTGGACAATTGGTTTTGTATGACTCCTTTAAAGCATATAGAGATGGTGGACAATAAGACACTATGAAAAAAAAAGTCCTAAAGAGCATCAAATTAAGGTTCTGACAATAGCAGAATAAAATAGAACCCATTTTCCACAAGTTCCACAAAGAAATTTGCCATATAAGAACTCATTGGCGCTACAAATAACCTCATTCATAAGCATTGTCCGTATAATTTAGGCCTCTAAAGAGAAATTTGAGAACACATTGTATATACAAGTCAGTTATTTTCAGTGAACATCATTCACAAATGATTCATTCCTAAACGAATCAGAGTGATCCAGTTTCAATACCTGAAACACTACAGTGAAGAATAGCACACATTTTGACTAATTCTGCACAAAAATCTAGAGTTGAAACTCTTATTAACCAATACATTTATGGACCCATCTTTCAATATATATATAAAATGTCAATGAAGCAATGATCACATAACATCCATTTTTGAGGGAACTATCACTTTAAAAAAAAGAATCTAACCACTGCATAAAAGTTAATTGCTATCACTAGGAGAGTAACTTTCACTTCCAATGAATCCCTCCATGAGTAATCCTGAGATAAAGAGGAAATGAGTGCATCTGTACATGTGTATCAGTTTTGGTGGAAGGTTATACTGAGTTTCATGCAGCCCAGGTGTGTCCTTCTGTCTTTGGACAAGCTTTTAATACCACAGATGTAGTTCTGTGATTAGTGTGCTGGTGCCCTCATATGAGCGGCGGAAAAACAGTGATTCGACAAATTAACAGACAGATAGAAATACTGTGCCAGACTAGCCTGTGTTTAGCAACACTCTGAGAGCTAAACCTCTCTACACCTCCAATTCTAAGTCAACCGTGACATTTGCTGGGAGTCTCCGAGCCAGAGAATGTGAGCTGCCTGCCAACGAAAAGTGTGTATTCCTCATTGTGGAATGAATCAGACAGAATAACGTGAGAGAGCAGCAAAAATTCAACAAATCTCTTATGCTGACATTCATCACACTGTATTAGGCTCGTCAGTGTTAGTCAGTGACAACTGCGTCCTGCAGTGTGATGTGCTCAGTAAGTACTGGAACAGAAATAAAGTAGGCCATCTTTAAGACATGTTCTTATATATTACATAAACATTCTTTTTTCTTGACTTATATGAACTGAACAGCTACTTGAGAGACATTTCTCAGAATGTGATGAGGGTGAGGGTCTCTCCTCAACCACCACCGGTGTGCAGCATCCACCTGGATGATGCGACGGCAGCCACAGGGCAACAGCGCCAGTGCGCTCACCACACGCCAGCTCCAGGTGGAGAAAAAAGAGAGCGATACAGCCAAACAATGGATGGGGATTACTGGAAGGCAAGGGCCAGTGGACACGATGAGTGTCATGGGATTTTTAATGACCACATAGAGTCAGGACCTCGGTTTAACATCTCAGTGCCCCCATCACTATACTGGACCCACACAGACCACAAGGTGAGCACCCCCTGCGGGCCTCTCTAACACCTCTACCAACAGCAACCTAGTTTTCCCAGGAGGTCTCCCATCCAGGTACTGACCAGCCTCAACCCTGCTTAGCTTCAGTGGGCACCAGGCTTGGGCTGCAGGGTGATATGGCTGTGACATATCATATCATAGGCTATATTATAATTTGGTTTAACAGAGTATTGCTTTTTTTTCTCTTATGTTTAGGAAATGAGCTCAAGTCGAAGCAAACCAAAATTTACATTGTATGTGGCATCACCTTCTAGTGACATCCCTGCTGACAAACCAGCAAAGGACCATCTCAAAACAGCATGCCAGCTTCAAAACATACCTAACCAGCATATGCCGTTTTTTTTCCAACAGGGATCATTGTTACAGAAATATATCTCTGAATTGCTAAACTACAAAAACAGGAAGTTGGCAAAGAGGAAACAGACAAGGACAAGTGTGTCACTGAAGTGTTTTTAGTGTATGAGAAATGAAAAAACTCTGGGTTTGTGGTGATAACTCACATATGTGTACAAAAGATCAGGCTTTCTGCTTCCCTTTATACAGTAAGTGTCATTCCCAACATGAGTTTAGGGGAAACATCAAGTCAGGTTACCCAAAACATTGAAGGTTTCGAAGTGTAACCATGAGTGACTTATATAACACAGGTATTCAATTCTTCTCCATTTCTGAGACTCAACAACAGCTGATGTCGGCACAATATTAACCACATATCTATAAACACTGCTGGGGAAAATATTCTGCCCTTGACGCAAGACATTGTTTCATTCTGTGAAGTGTAGTTGCCTCTTATTTATATGTCTAAGCTCTTATGCACAATATTTAAATATTAGAAAAAAAACTCTCACAAGCTGTGGCTTAATACAGCTACAAACCTGCTCTAACGGGAACTCCGGTTGTTCTTTTATAGTTGACCCCTATCTGTGAATCATTAAAATAACTTCCAGATTTTCCAGGAATTATTATTCTGCTTCCCCAAAGGACAGCTCTGAAAATGTATGAGGCCCTTACCTATGGTGGCGTCTGGTCATGTAATACTGTAGGACTGCTTTTCATTTGCACAGATTGGACAACTTGCTGAAATACAAAAAGAAAAAAGAAAATGGGTCAAAATACTGGCAAACACATCAACTTTCTACATTTGTTATTAAAGAGCTATTAAAAGGGCTTCCAGATCCCCAAAAGAACATAAAGGTTGAAAATTATAACATCATTTATTCATCTCAAGTTGTTCTTCGGTTGAACACAAAAGATGATTTTATTTTTCATAAGGTATTCCCATATCAAACACCTTGTTTTTCTTTGAAAAGCTTGTTTGACTTGGACATGATCAGTGTTGGGCATGTTACTTTAAAACAGTAGCTAGTTATAGTTACTAGTTCCTTTTTACAAATAGTAATTAAGTTATAAAAATAAGTAATTACAGGGAAAGTAACTATTGCACTACTTAAAAAAAACAAACAAACAAATGGAAAACCTGGATGCCGTCCGATTTTAAATGTTAAATTATGAAATAAACACTGAATATAATAAATTATTATTTGTCACGTTGACTGAATTAGGACTGGTGGTGGTGCTTGTTTATCATTTAGTGTTTCTATTAACTAATTATTAGGATTATTGAATATTAATCATGTTTAATGCTTTCGCTCAAATTGATTTGCCGAAATCAAAACAGCGACAACATTAGGTGAGTGTCAGCCAATGAGATTATTGTTAGCAGATTAGCTCCGCCCACTATCAGAGAAACTGGCGGTTCTTAAAAGCAACTTCGTTATTTTTTTTTACAGAAAAATACATAGAGAATATTGTTTACGTCTAGTGCTTCAATTCTGCATCAGATAATGAACTGCAACTGAGATTAAACGTAACCAGCGTTATCTCTGGAAATCATAGAGTATATCTAAGCATACTTTTCAAAATAAAAGAAAATCTGATACACAAGCATTGTAGAAAAAGAGTCAATGCTGCAAAATGGAAGCATTTATCATATGTTCAGATGATGTCATGGCTTTCTCGTTCTCCTGTATTTTGTCTACACCACCTCCAGACCGTACAGAACAAGATCGGAATCACAGGAACAGACATTATAATAAGTGTCAGCACCCAAACAACGCAACATCACCAGCAGGATTTAAAATCAGATTAAACGGTCTAATATTGTTTTGGGATATTTCGGGTAAATCTTTTTCCAACGGTTTCCATTTTATCGACTTAAGCGAGGGCTCATCCTCCCACACACTTCCAGAAAGCCAGGATGAGCTCAGTGAATGAAATCAGTCTGCATCTGATGTGTTTAGTAATTACTGACTGGAAATCATATACTCCGGGAATATTTATAGACGAGATGATATGCATCATACATTTTGATATCTTTTGTGGGGCACAAAGTCAAAACGTCTTCTATAAGCAGTGTAAAGATGACTCTTAATAAAGCAAATAAAATGTAAAAAAAAAAAAAACATTTGTCAAATGGCAAACTTTAAAATGATGTTTGTATTCATTTAGAACTAATTAATTTCAGACAATGAATATAATGGACGCTGGAAATTTAACTTTGACATTCATAAGAATAAAAATTATATTTTACAATATATGTGACCCTGAAGCACAAAACCAATCATAAGTAGCCTATATTTGTAGCAATAGCCAAAAATGCATTGTATGGGTCAAATTTATACACTGTATGCCAAAATTCATAAAACTTTTGATTGACTTAATTTGGGCAATTTGGTATCTCAGCCAAATGTCCTATTCTAACTAATTGGAAGGCTTATATTTTAAATTTCATATTTTGAAAAAAAATTAAATAAATACCCTCATGTGGTCCAGGGTCACATTTTACATAGAGAAGTTATTTTAAATCATAACTATATTTGAAATAACTGTTTTTGATTTTTAAAAAGGCAAGGTGAAGGTCTTTCAAAAACAAAAACTAAATCTTACAGGCCTACGTCATTTGATCTCCCCTCACTTACAAGTAAAACATAAGGTTATCAGTTAAATATTGTGACACGAGGCTGACATGGAAGGGTGGTCTCGAAATCTCCCGGACTGTACTTCTCTGAGGTTGACAAATGATCTTTTTGTGTAAGTGATTCCCTGTTCTCCACCTATTTTTCTGCCACATTTCCCTTCTCAAAAAAAAAAAAAAAAAAAAATATGAAAAACCTCTCCAGATTCTACAAACAGATCCTGATGTTTTTCCAGATGGACAGAAGGTTGACATTTTACATAAATCACAGTAATTAGACTGGAATTTTCCTTAGATATTTGCCAGGGATGAAAAAAGACAGTGAGGGTGAATGTGTGTGTGTGAGAGATGGAAATAACCCCATGATACACAGTTGGGCTGGGTGGTGAAGCCTTCAAATGAAAATGATTGATGAATTTCTGATGGCTTCAAGAAGGTTGTTCGTGCATACTCAGGAACTCAGCACATTCATAAACTCTCTGACAGAGTTGTTAAAAACAAAGACTGTAATTTGTAAAAACAGCAATGATAAGTCTATACTGGCTAAAAAATAAAAGCCAAATATGATGTCACAGAAGAAACCCAAATGTTTTCAGGGCCAAAACACGGTTTGATCAGATTTCTAATGCCCACAGCCTCCATGGTGCTTTACCAGACCCACAAACAGGGCCCCTAAAGAGCACTTACCCTCAAGACTTCAAAGATGCAGGGGACGGCAGGGCCCCTGGCAGGGTTCAAACCAGCGTTTAATGTGGACGTACCCCTCCCCCTTCTTCTCACACATAAATCACCTGGCAGGTTCTCATCCATCACCCCCGCAGGTCTGTCCACAGATGTCTGGACACTGATCTGTTCTGCAGTTATCCTCTACACTTCACGGCTACTGCTGCTTGATGCAACAACAGGGCTTTTTCATTACATGATTATTACTAACAATTGCTAAAAAAACCCCACTAATCTTCTTATAAAGAATAATATTTAATATGCTTTAATCACTATTTATATTTTCTTATTGGTAATATTATTCTTTTTAGAATGTGTTAAAAATATTAGTGCTATCAAATGATTAATCTAGAGTAATCGCATCCAAAATAAGTTTTTGTTTACATAATATATGTGTGCTGTGTATATCTATTGTGCAGATATAAATACAAACACATGCATGTGTATATATATATATATATATATATATATTAAAAAAATTATGTTTATCTAACATATATTTATGGATGATATAAAATATAAGAATATAAATAACATAACTGTATACCATACTGTATGCGTGTGAATTAACATAATAAATATGCACAGTACACATACATATATGTAAACAATTTTTTTTTTTTTTTTTACTTTTATAAACTTTTGTAATCATTTGGCAGCAATATTATATATCATTTATATAATTAATAATTTGTTAATTAATAATAATTATATATATATATATATATAAAATAATTTGACAGCACTAATTATGACTGATGAATGTTGATGAATTGTTCAATATAATCACACAGCTTTTCATTTTACAAGCCTTGAATTGATGAGCTGGAGTTGTGTGGATTACTTATAAATTATTGTAATGTTTTAATCAGCTGTTAGGGCTCTCATTCTGACGGCACCCATTCACTGCAGAGGATCTTCATGAGCAAGTGATGTAATGCTACGTTACTCCAAAACTGTTCAGATGAAGAAACAAACTCAAAAACAAACAAACAAATAAATAAATAATCCCAGTCCAAAAGGTACTGATGGATTATACTGTATACACCTGTGAGATGACATAAGAGTCTCTCTGGAGTCTGAACTACATCTGAAACGGCTCCATTCACAGCTATGAGCTCCTCAGGACACAGAGAGACCAGAGAGTCCAGATTCATCATGCCATCATTCCTCATCTCTATCTCTGTTCCTCTAGGGCTGGATCTAGAGACCAAAACCTCAGTCACAAAGACAAATGTTCCAGAGAAGTGGGATTATCAGAGCCTCTTTCTGTGTCTCTGGTTTTGAGCTGCTGAGGTCTCAGCCAGAGTAAATAAACCACACTTGCTCTGCTGGTATTTACAGCCTCTGGACAGCATGCAGAAAAATCCCCCACGGCCACAGTCCTCCAGCGAAACAGCTCGCTCTTGGCCTGAGCATCTGGATGCAGCACAGCAAGCCTCTGGATGCTTACCAGAGGAAGGAGGAGATGGACAGATATGTGAAGTGAATGCATATGAAAATGTTCTGACTCAGGTCTCCATAATCCAAACAGCCTCTACCCTGAAATCCTGCAATCCAAAGACATGATCAACGTATGGACTTTATACAGTGTATGCATGAAGGGCTCGGGTCAATGATAAGTGTGTCCATGATAACAAAAACCAGAGACATTAGACAAAAACAAAAAACTATTAGTTGCAAATTGGTTTCATATAACATAATTCATATATATATATATATATATATAAAGAAGAGAAAAAAAAGGATTCTACTTTATTTCTACCTGAGTGTTGGTGATGTTGAAAGAAAAACCCACTGATATAATGTGTGTGTGTTTTAGCTAAAATACATTAATTAGTTAATTAAAATAATTTAATATCAATAATATTTTTTATAATAATAATTATTATTGTTGTGGTATTTGTATGGCTTCGTTATTGTATTGCACTATATTTTATATTAACACATTATTATGTCAATGTAAAAATATAGTGTAATACAGTAATAGAGCCATAATAACAACAACAATAATAATAATTATTATTAGTACTATTATTGTTATTATTGTTGTTGTATTATCCAGTATTTTAATTAAATAATAATAATAATAAAATATTATTATTATCATCATTATTGTTTTGTATTATCCAGTATTTTAATTTAATAATAATAAAAATAATAATAATAATAATGATTATTAGTATTATTACTACTACTACTACTATATAATATTATATCTTTTCATGTTGGTTAAATTAAGTTAGTAGGCAATGAAGCAATTTAATTTAAACAAAGCAGATAAATACATAAAATACACAAAATCAACATTTTTATATTATTACAATTTAGAAGGTCATTTAGTTCTTTTTTATATCATTATCTCACATACTTATTAGTGGAGCTTGCCTTAAGGCAAAGCTCACTATTACTATCTCACATACTTATTACTGATATACTATTTAAACTTATTATTATTAAGTTGGCCTGAGAAAGTTTTTAAACTCATGTCACTAGCATGATTTCTATGAACTACTTTAAACTTTCTAGCTAGGCTTTTTCAAGCCAACTTAAAGTTTGTCTACAAACTTTACTATCTAGTTACTATTTATTCTTCTTCTGTACGTTTTTCGGCGCGTAACTAGTCCCGCACCGTTTGTCCTACACCAATGAAACAGGACTGGTGGTGTTATAAACGTATTAATAAAAGATTATTATAGACTGAAATCAGCACTGCATCACCTTGTTTATTTTTTCCACTTTATTCCACCAAATAACATCAAAACTACATTTGAAACAGTAATAAAATAGGTGTAAGTCACTGCATGCAAAAACCAAACAAATAAATAAACAAACAATTAAGTACAGTCACCGAGCTGTTCTTGACTGAGATGAAAATGTCTTGCTGGAACAGAACACAACAGTGGAAAGAGGAGGAGGAACGAGCCAAATGCTGGCATGTTAATTGGTGTTACCCAGGAGTCTGCCAGCCTTCTGCTCTCTGCCAACTTAAACCAAACCTACTGACCAACTTCACATTCTCAGCATCTGACAAGCAGCAGCACATCTCCAGCTCTTTCACTCTCATACCATTACACATTTTCCATTAATCTTCTTGTCTTTCCATTCACACTTACTCTCTGTAAAGTTCTGCCTTTCCTCACTCCTTCCCACAATCCCTCTCTCCTCTCTCTGGGTTTGTTGGAGGCCTCCTGTTGGTATGTGTGAAATGCGAATTAGCAGACGGACTCTACCAGTCCTGCTGAGCTCAAAGAAAAACCCAGACAGGCGAAAGCAGGGGGAAAACGCTCCCTCTCGTCTGTCTCCCTCACTCTCTCTCTCTCTCTCTCTCTCTATTAGATATAACCTAGACCCCCCCACCTGCTGAGGCCACCATGTTTCACCTATTTAACTGTGCGTCCACGCCTCTAGAAAAACACTCCGCTGGTTTCTATCATCTCTTATCGTTTCCTTTAACCTATGTCCTGACCTGCCTGTCAGTGGAGAAATACCCTGCTGTAGCTGTATGCTGAGAAACACTGTTTGCTCACAATTACATGCTTCTGGGATTACTTTCCATATCACGCAGAGTGACTCCTACACCACTTCATTTGGCCCTAGTGCTCTGATTTAATGCGTTTCAGTACTGTTAAACCCTAGCATTTAATCTTTTTAAAGCGACAGTTCATGCGAAAAAGAAGAAAATAATTGTCATTCACCTTTACCTCTCAACTTTCTATCTAACAATTGCAATTTCAGCTAAAACTATGACTTTATAGACAATTGAAAAGATTAGTAATTTTGAGAAATCAATACTTTTATGTATTAAAGTGATTTGTGCGAATCCTTTTATATTTGATATAAATGGTGCTATTTAACATTCAACACTGAACGATTTTCACTAAAATATTAAGCAACACAACAGTTTTTGCGTTAATAATAAAAATAATAATAGATGTTTCTTAAATCAATATATTAGAAAGATTTGGGATAAAAGCATCTGCTTAATGAGTAAACGTAAATGAGAAAGTTTAAAAACTTAACTCTGTAACTTAATAACAAAATAAATATTTCATCCGTTTCAACATAGAATTTTATACAGACATGGAACTATGGAACATAAGATAGAATTCTTTTCAAAACAAGTTTCAACTTGCAGAAACAGCTTTGTTACTGTGACTGGGTTCACTGAGGAAGACGAGGCAGGCAGAGATAATGCCATGTGACAGAAGGAGATACATCGGGGGAAACACGTGTAATAACCTTAATACTACATAAACTTACACTGAACAGACTTCAGCTTATAAAGGGTAGACAATGAAGGATAATTAACAACACACACCTGAACATAATGAGAAGACAGAAAGTAGGTCACATGAGGAATGAAACACAAACAAACATTACAGGGGCATCACAATTACCCCCAGTCTTCAAAATACCTTCTTTAAGGTTCCAAAAAAGAAAAGTTTGAAATGACATGAGGCCAAGTAAATTATTTATTTATTTTGGGTGAACTATCCTTTTAATGTCGTTGTTGGGTTTTTTTAAGAAAAAGATACTCTAAACTCTAAATAAACAAAATCTGTCAGCAAGTGACTGTATTTGTCATCGTTAGTTCAAACTCTTTCAGAAAATAATTGGAGACGCGCAACAATTCTGCTATGGCTATTAAGGTAACATGTTCTCTGCAAAATAGAGCAAACACACATTGTGTAAAATATATCACACAATATCAACAAATTGTTGTATAAAATCACATTTGAACTTGTGACATTTGGGACAAAATCAGCATTCATATTGCACTCCCTACTCATGTTTCATATAATATAAACATAACACCGAAACTTATACAGAGGTTTTTTGGAACGTATCTTGAATTTTATGCCAAAACTGCATTTATAGAGTTGTTGCCCTGCATAACTGTACGAAAAAGAAAAAAAAGATAATGTACAGGGGTGGGGCCAGTGCATTAAAATATTTAAACTGCATTATTTTTACTATACATATATAAAACATTTTAATTATATTTTATTTAATATTTATATTATATGTACACACACATATTTCTTTAATTGATTTATTAATTACAAGCCCCCAGACTTGTATGCCATGATTGTTGACATGACATATACAGTGCCCTCCACTAATATTGGCTCCCTTGGCAAATCTGAGTAAAGGTGGCTGTAAAAATAAATCTGCATTGTTTATCCTTATCTTTCATTTAAAAAAAATGACAATTTTAACCCATCATGAATTAAAACAATTGAAATGAGAAGAAAATCTCATTGTGAAATAAATGTTTTTCTCCAATACGTGTGTGGGCACAATTATTGGCACCCCTATCATCAATCATCAACACAATCAGAATTCTTTTTTTTATATATTTATATGATGTGCAGCAAAAGATAATTGAGCTTCACCAATTAGGGAAGTGGCTTTAAGAGCTAGAGCAGTGAACATGACCATTTCCACCATCAGGGAAATAATGAAGAATTTCCAATCAATACAATGTTAGGAAGCTGTCTGGAAGAGGCATCCTAATACATGGAGAGGAGTAGAGTTTGAGAGGCTAAAGACTCTTTAAGAACCACAGCTGGAGAATTGCAGAAAATAGCTGAGTCTCAGGGTCAGAAAACATAAAAAAAAATAATAATAATAAAATAGTCAAACAGCCCCTACATCAGCACATGCTGTTCAGGAGGGTTTAAGAAAAATTCTCCTCGCTCGTCCAAAAACAATCTCCAGCATGTTCAGTTGTCAGACAGGACTGGAACTACATATGGGACTGGCTTCTACTGTATGATCAGAAGAAACTAAAAAATTAGCTTTTTAGCAGCAATCACTCAAGATGGGTTTGGAGAAATCTTATAATAGGCCATGGTTGGGTCTTCCATTGGGACAATAATTCAAAATAAACAGAGGAATTAGTCACTGAGCACAAAATGAAGCTTTTTGTCCTTCTGACCTGAACCCTGAGTGAGGTGAACTAAAGAGGAGAACCAACATGGAGCTGGTAATTTAAAGGGTCTGGAGTGGATGAAGGAATGCTCTCTTTTCTGTTATCAGGTGTTCTCCAAACTCTTCAGGTGTTACAGGAGAAAACTCAGAGCTGTTATCTTGGGGGGAAAAAAATTACTGAAAAAAAATTATTAATAACATCAAAAGAGAAACTGAACTGGACTTAAAAAAATAACGAGGCGAAAAAAGCTGCCTACATTCATGAGCAAGAAATAATAATTGGGGGATTTCCAACAAGTTTGGCTCCAAGTAAACTGTTACAAGAAATGTCTGTAACCTAAACTAAATTTCCACTCAACACATACCTTTCATAATTTTTAAAATCACATTTTCCCTTTTGGTTTAGAAAAACACAAGCAAAAAAACTGAACACAACAGACACAGATGAAAAATTCACAGCATAAGCACCTCATTTCGAAACCCCTGACCACTTGACCGTATATTTCAGAGTGTCCTGCGCATTAAGAGCCACAGCATTAACCTCCAGTGACCTCTGAAGCGGCCACAACATCAGTAACCCCTGGCTGGAGGACACTCTCATTCACAACATCTGCTTTTAATATTGATCGTCTTGTCCTTTCATTCACTCGCTTGTTTTCTCAGAGGGACACTTGGGAGTGAGGGTTTGTAGCTGTTGCCTAACATTTTGGTGTGTGGTGTTAAAAAGTCCCTAAACCACAACGAATAGCATAAACAAGACCACCATTAAAGCACCTTTCTGGACATGGGGGGGGGGGGGGAATAAA
>JAUYWG010000057.1:6845547-6898318 GCA_034779775.1 Enteromius afrohamiltoni | reverse complement strand
AACGCGGATTCCTCGGTGGGAATCTCTACTCCGTTTGGAGCGTTCTCAGATCAAAGCGCGTGTTTACCTGCTCACTCACGCTTCTCCGCGTCCGAGTTTTCCAACACGCTACACGGGGACATCCTCGATCAGTCATCTCTCGTCTGCCTCCGTGACATTACCAAATCCTGGACCTTATAATGACAGCACCTCAGTTTTTAATGTTCCTACTGATTTTACATCTAGATCAGGCTTGGGTTTTATTCATATTAATGCGAGAAGTTTGCTTCCTAAGTTGGACATGGTGCGTATCTGGTAAAAAATACAAATGCTGACGTTATAGTTTTATCTGAAACGTGGCTTAATAAATCCGTTCCGGACAAAGCTATCGGTATCGATGGCTATATTGTCTATAGGTCCAATAGACCAAAAAAAGGAGGGGGGTAGCAATTTATGTTAAGGATAGATTTGAAGCTACTGTATTACTTTCTGAATCAGTGGTTAAACAATATGAGTTATTAGCTTTAAATCTCATTGTCCTTAAAACTGTACATCTCACAGTAGTTGGTTGCTATAGACCTCCTTCAGCTAATAATGATGCCATTTCATCTCTGATGCATACAGTGATGTCATTGGATTACAAGGAGCTTCTTCTTCTGGGTGATTTTAATGTGAATTGGCTGCATTCAGCTTCTGATGGTCTTAAATTAATTTGTGATACTTTTAACCTTTTTCAGCTAGTTGAGACACCTACTAGACCAAATTTGAAGGATTTTAAAAAGTCAACATTAATTGATCTTATTTTTACAAATGTTCCACCAAATATTAATTGGCCTCAGTATATGCAAATGATGTTAGTGACCATTGTGTTGTTGCCATAGCTAGAGATACAAAATTACCTAAACAGAAATCACGTATTAGTAAAAAAAGGTGTTTGAAATATTTTAATGAGCAATGTTTTTTCCAAGACCTTGCTACTTATGATTGGGAAAGGATCTCCCTCATCCCTGATGTCTTGTTTGGTTGGCAATATTTTTATGATGGTTTTACTTCGGGTCTTAATAAGCATGCACCATTTAAGAAATTTAGAGTTAAAGGCAGGGATAACCCTTGGTTTTCCACAGCATTGTCTATTCTTATACCCGAGCGGGATACTGCTTGGGCAAAAGCTAGTCAATCTGATTCAGATTCTGATTGGATTTGTTATAGACACCTTCGAAATAAATGTACAGTCGCCATTAGGAAAGCTAAAGCGGATTATTTTATTGCCAATAATTTATTAAATTATTTATTAATTTAAATTTTGGTAGAATTTAAAGTATATAGCAGGGAATAAAAAATCATCTGATTTCTCTTCTTGTATAACTATGGATTCCAATGGATATCCAATATCAAAATCCAAGAGCAAACACTTTAATAAGCATTTTATTGATTCTGGGTCTTTATTTGAGTCATACAATTTCTTGACCTCAAATAATGACTTTGTTAGTGCAGAAACTATGCTTAAAAAAGGAGTTCACTTTTGTACACATCAAGAGTTCTGATGTCTATAAAGCACTTAAATCGCTTGATATAAACAAATCATCAGGCCCGGATTGTGTGGAAACGATCTATTTGAAATTGGCAGCTGATTTTATTTCGATCCCTTTAACTTATCTTTTTAATCTTTCAATAGACACTGGTGTTATTCCGGAAATCTGGAAATCAGCCTTTGTTGTTCCTTTATTAAAAGGGGGAGACCCTCCCATATTAGATAATTACAGGCCAATCTCAAAGCTTTGTGTCTTATCAAGTTTTATTAGTGATTAAGTGACTTGTTATCTGAATGTACATAAAGTTCTATCGAGTAATCAATCTGGTTTTCGTAAAAAACATAGAACCACAACAGCCGTTTTGAAAGTCTTGAATGAGATTGTGGGATCAGTTGATAAAGGCGATTACTGCGCTTCCCTCTTTATTGATTTATCAAAGGCTTTCGACACCGTGGATCATGAATTACTGTTGCATAGATTAAGGAGTGTTGGCTTATCAAATCATGCCATTCTCTGGTTTAAAAATTATTTAAGTAACAGAACTCAATGTGATCAGGCTGAGGGTAAAAATTCAGGATTATTGGATTGTTAAAGGTGTTCCTCAAGGATCTGTGTTGGGGCATCTTTTATTCACTATCTATATCAACAGTATTGATCATGATAATAAAGATGTTCATTCTCACTTTTATGCAGATGATACTGTTATGTATTGTGGTGCACCTTCGAAACAGCAAGCCTTGCTTAAACTTCAAACAGCTTTTGATGTTATTCAGTGTCGGCTTCATACACGAAAACTTGTTCTGAATGTAGATAAAACTAAAATCATGTTATAGACACTCTTATTCCTCTTCAGACTTTGCAAGGAAACATTTTTGAGTAAGTGAAAGAATATAAATATCTTGGCATCATTATCGATGATAAATTATCTTTTGGGTCTCACATAACTAATTTAAAGAAAACATTTTAAATAAAGCTTGGGTTCTATTTTAGAAACAAGTCCTGTTTTTCATTTAATGTAAGAAAGAGGTTAGTTTCTACAACTTTCTTGCCTGTACTCGATTATGGTGATGTGGTGTATCAATTTGCTTCCCATCAACTTCTCTCTTCTTTGGATGCTGTTTTTCACAGTGCTTTAAGATTTATATGAGATTCTAAATCTTTAACTCATCATTGTATTTTGTATAACAGAGTATCCTGGCCATCTTTGTCTATTAGAAGGAAAATTAATTAATTATTACCTAATTGTTTATAAAACTATTCTGGGGTTGTTGCCTTCGTATTTAGGTTGTTTAATTCAAAAGAAAGGGTTGGGAAATATTGCCTCCGGTCTGATAATTGTTTTACTCTTTCGGTCCCACCTGTGAGAACTGAACTGGGGAAAAGGGCTTTTATGTATCCATTTGAATGGAATTTACTCAAAACGAAATTGAAATTACAAACTCTGGTGTCTATGGAACATTTTAAATCTATTATTCGGTCACTCGAAAAATACTTGCAATTGTTTTTAACTATTTGAATTGCTTATTTGTTGTCTCAATGTGACTCTCCTGTGAAAGAGATTTTTAATCTCAGATTTTCCTGGTTAAATATTTCTTCAGCTTTGAGTTGATTGAGTGGGCCACATCATACATCAATATTCATCCATTATCTCAATTGGAGTTTCTGACTAGATTTTGAGCTAGTGCAAAACGATCTCCATAAAGCCTGTTATGTTTCTCACTCTTTTCATGTCCTTCATTCTTCCTCCCATACATGGACAGGAATACACATTAAACACCCTAATGTGCACACACACTGCTGTCTATATTTGAGCAAGCAGAACTCTTGATGTGGACTAAATTTAAATGATAAGGCTTTGAAAACTTGTCTATATGAGCACTCCAGAATGTAAAAGTAAAGCCCGAACTGCCATGTTAACATGAGGAACCTGCTCGTATCCATTACCAGCTGGAACTGAACATAATCACACATTCTATATAGCAACATCAACAATGAAGGCATATCTTGAACCTTCAGCGTTAATGTCATCATACTTACAGAAAGAGACATGTTTGTGCATGTATATTTTGGGGAGATGTATTGTATTATTCTTGGACATATACGGTTAATTGAGACCAAAAAAAAAAGTAAAGAACTGGCACTGGGGCGATCCAGTGAGTGCTGCTTATATAGGTTCATAATGATGATTGACAGGCCTGAATGATTAGGCTATTCCCGAACCTACATTTGGAACTTCAGAAAGAAAGCACAAATGCACTTCTCATTCTGTTTCAAATTCTAAACCCATAGATATGATTCAGATTCAAGTCAAAGTCTGTCTCTTCACTGTACAACAGGGCTCTTCAACTCCAGTCCTGGGGTGCGTTTCCCAAAGGCATAGTTAGCCTACTATGGTCGCAAGTTCCTTCGTTACTAGCATAGGTCAACGATTCTGTTTCCCGAAAACATAGTTCAAACGAACATTCGCAGTCAACGTCACAAACGTACGTGGTTTGAACTACAGCACTGGACCTGTGGTTTGAAGCATAGTTTCTTGTTAGTAAGACATATGCTCTTGGGCACAAGAAGCAAACTAACATGCATTACTATCTTTATCTTCCATTCTCTCTAAATTTAAAAAGTGATTTAATTATGTATTTTTGCACATCCATTCTAAACGCTTATTTTTTAAAAGTGCGCATGCGCAAAAAATGTTAATGGGAACCTCGGAGTATGTCGTATTAGGGAACCCGCGATTATTCAAAGATCAAATAAAGCAAAATGACAGTGAACAAAAATAATAAATTAGTCAGTATGTGTCATGTTCAATACAGCAGCATCTTGGAGATCTCTAATCAGTTTAATTGCAGAAGGTATATCTTCACGACATGCGTGTGACGTCATTAACAATGGCCCTATGTTGTTGAACTAACGTGGTTCAAATGACGGAGAAACAGTCGTGTGTAGCTAGTTCGTTTCCAAAATAATGCTTCGTACTATGGTGGTTTATCAGCGAGTTACCTCGTTGCTCGGGAAACACACCCCTGTTTAGTTCAAACCCTAACCAGACAGACCAGGGTTGGAGCTGAACTCTGTGGGCAAGTGCATCTCAATGTCTGACGCAAATGGCACACAAAATTGGAAACACTTTTGGAGTTTCAAAGCCGTCATCTGATTGTTTGAATTGGTTGAATGCACATGCGTTCTACTGAACGTAAACAACACTGTTTGTGTTGATTATGTACTGAGGTGCTCTACAAAATGGAGTAAGACGATAACACGTGCAAAAAAACTGATGAAGAAACTGTGTTAGTATTGTTTTCTTTGCACACAAAAAGTATTTTCATAGCTTTATAAGATTACGGTTGAACTCCTGATGTCACAGACTATTTTAACAATCTCCTTGCTAGGTTCTAGAAGCTTCTGAACGCTGATCGTGGTAATACGAACCGTATTACCACGATCAGCGTTCAGAAACCTAGCAAGGAGATTGTTAAAATAGTCTGTGACATCAGGAGTTCAACCGTTTGATTACGATTAGCATGTCATCGGTTTGGTTCAATACAATATCTCGATTCATCCCGATGCATTGACGATGCACTGCATACTTTATTTTTAATTTTAATTCACATGTACATCATTTTTTTAATAAAGACAAATAGTCAGATATTTTACCTTCTCAATGAAACCACACTTCTTGAACAAACGTATAATGAAATTATAATTTATAAACCAAAATAGCGTTTAGTGGAGCAATGGGAGACACTGTCGGATTGCTTTTTCTTCTGATCAGTTATCAGCTTGTGATTTCTCAGGCCAAGACATTGCTGTGACTTTCGGACAGTGGCTCGCTGTGGTGCTGCGATGGAAGAATGTTGATATTCGGCGGATTCTGGCCAAAAGCCGGGTGAGCGCGGCCACTTTAAGCGCACACTGCTATGCCAGATTCACTATATGCATGAAGTATTTAACGTAAGGGAATATTCCGAATTGAGCTGCAGCAATCATGTTCGAAGCACTACATCTTTATCTGATACCTGCCATCATTAAAGCCAAAATGTGCCCAGATGTCGGCTTTTAAAGCAGTTGGAGCATTTTTAATTACTCGCAGTAATTATGGTTCCCTTCACTTTGGAGCCCCACTGGCTCCAACTCATGCAACATAGTAGGCTTGAATAAGTGCCAGGCACATTATATGACTGCGGGGCCTTGTCCAGGGATGCACACCACCAGACAGCAGGGTATTGGAACGGTCTATTCAAACAGACTTTGGGTAACCAGTATATACAGCAGATGAACCTCAAAAACCATCACAGAAAGAAAGCTTTATTAACACACATATCTCACCAGTATACCATAGTTTGGGCAGATCCCAGGCTTGATTTACTGTTTAGATGCAAGACAAGACCTGGAAACACAGAAGATGGTTAGATGCATTATCACATAGTAGGGGAGTGACTGGATTAATTTGAAGTGCCAAAATGTTCTGGAAATGACTGGAGAGCTTGCATAACAGAAGAATTGTCACAGTGTTTGGTAAACAGCACAGTAAAGAGTGAAGTTTTTACATCATATGTCCACAAGAATGTAAAACTGCAGATGTTCCTACGGCTGTGGGGCAAATCACACATTCTGCATGTTCCCCTCAGGCCGTGAAATCATGCATTATTGCACAACACTCAGTATTAATGTTGGAAGTGACATCAGACTGTTGAGACCATCAGAAACAGATGATCTCATTGGTACAGTAGGATCTCAGTGGGAACAGTGGCGTTCCAAGATGATTCAGAACCCAAACTACACTGTTAAGTTAACACATTGCGTACAATTCCCAAACACAGAGCTACCGATGAACATACGGACACCACTTGCTCCTCTGCTGAAAAACAAAGCTAGCGAGAGAGAGAGAGAGAGATGAAGAGCGAAAGTGCGTTCCTTTAGCACATAGATATATGACAGCCGTAGAGACGACAGTAAAGCACTGTCTGTCTTTCATCCTCCATATCCCCCGTAACCTAGGAACTTTCGACCTCTGCCCCAGACCCCTGACTTTTGGCATCACACAACCGTGTCTAAACTCTGAAGCCTGCCATGTGGAGCGACTCAGAGAAGCACAGCTATGTCAGAGAAATAAGAAAGAAGCTACAGGGAGAAATTGGAGACTAATGTGCGGATTTAAAACGGTCAATGAAATTACTGATGAGAAAGCTGATTTAATAAGAAACATTGCATTTGCAATTGCAAACATTTCACCCGCCCAAACCTGTATGAATTTCTTGCAGAATGGAACAGGGACAAATTTAGAAAAATATGCTGGATGCTGCCAGGTCAGCTGGATGCCCACAAGTATCAGTTACACATTTATGTGAGAGATTAATGAACTATACTCACAAAATAAACTTATTACAACTAAAAGGGATAGTAAAAAAAATAAAAGTTCTGCCATTAATTACTCCATTTAGTTCCAAACCCGTAAAATCCTTGTACATCATCAGAACAAAAATGAAAATGTTTAGGATTTAATCTCAATAGCTTTCTGATCCTCCCATAGACAGCAGCAGTCCTAAAAGATGCGTTTTTTCAGCCAAAAGTTATTCTTGTTGCTTCATAACAACTAATGTCACTTTTGGTAGCTTTTGGTAGCTTTCTGGTCCTTGAATGTGTTAGGACCCTTGCTTTCTATAGAGGACCAGAAAGCTCTCAGATTAAATTCAGAACATCTTAAAATGTGTTCCAAAGATAATGAAGGTCTTATGGGTTTGGAACAACATGAGGTAATTAATAACAACATTTTTGGGTAAACTGTCCTTTTAAACCTGCAGATTGACTAATGTCAAACACATTTTTGTAAGAAAAAACTATGACTAAAACAACTACTAATGGGACATGTCTTTCTTGTGAATCACGAGGAATGAGGTTAACAAACGTTCAGCTGGATATGAGTGCAGTGAGGTTAGAAGAAGAACCGGACTCTTGTGTTTGCGTGAGTGGGACGACAATGAGATGAGAAGCAGATGTTTGTAGACGCGAGCTGGAGAAACGTGACGTCCATATAAGACCAGACTTCCCAATCACACTCTATGAGCATCACTTCTCCACAGCTCCCAGTGTGTGACGCAAGAACTCGGACGAATTCCAGCACACGACCGTCTCACACAAAGAATCTGACCAGGTCTTCGGAGAAACTCTGGGTTGGTGCTGGTCTAGCATTGGTCAGATAAAACAATTGTGCTTTTATTGTTTTGGGTCAACCTTGGGCGTCCTCCTCTGTTGATGAGTGCAGCTGTTAACAGTGACAAACGGAGTAAAAGGTCAAGTTCACAATGCAAGGTTCAAGTTTGTTGTTTACTGGAAATGATTCAAAATGTCTAAACATTTAAGCAAGTATTCTACTTGTGTGGTCTTCAGTGATTGCAGTCGTTTTCATTTATTAGGATAATCTAGCAGCATGAGATCCAATAATGTGATTTTGAGCCCAGCCTAGGGTTTTTCAGAGTTCATGAGTCCTCCATCTATTTATTATCCCTAAATGGATATCCAAAACTGGCATGTCATATCATTTCCTTTTTTTAAATGGAAATCGCTTCTATTTGACTGAGCTATGTGGCCCAAATCATTGTGTGTGAGATTGTGGGAAGTGTGGGAAGATGAGAGAATTGGGTTGTCAAACCAGGGTGACTTTTTACCTCTGTTCTGAGGCGCTGAGCGGTGAGATACTGCTGGGAAATTTTGCAAGCAGAAAATATGTTTTGTTCTGCGCCACCATGAAAACAGCCGTGAAATTTAGTGTGAACAGTATGGGCAAACCTCCACAGTCCACAATGACTCACTCACTGTGACACAGAGAGGCCTGATAGCACTACTACCACAATGTCAAGTAAAAGTTCTCACCACAGGACAAGTTTACAAATAATGACACGGGGCTCTAATTCCTACTAACTTTGAGAAGCTACTCAAAGAGTTAGCTGTGTTTAATAATATTATGTGCAACAAGATGATCAACCCTCAGTTCAGTTGAACGAGTAGGACAAAATATCGAAAATCAAAACGCAAATGTGACTTGAGGATGCTTTTTGAAAATCAAATTAAATTTCTAAACTTGAACTAAATTTGAATGGAGGTAATTAGTGTTGATAATGTTAATTAAAATTAGACAATTTTTGAATCATTTGCAAGTAGTTTAAGTACTAATAAAGCTTAATAGAAATAAAAATATAGTATATTTGAAATGGTTAATAATTACAATAACACTGTAAGGACTGAACTTACGGAACTACATTTCCAATTAGCTGAAATTTAGAGAATTAAGTAATTATTCTAAAATAACTCGTACATATTTTACGAGGTGACCAATTTGACGACCTCATTAGTTGGAAATTATACTTTTTTTGCAAAATCGTATGTATTTTCGCATGAATTTGTATGACTGACGACCTAACCCAGCCCCTAAACCTCCCCGTCACTGGGGTTTTAGTCAAATCATACGAGTGAAGTCGTACAAATTAGCACATTGGAAATAACCACTGACCAATCGGAATCAAGTACTTAAGACACTTAGGGCCGGTCTCCCGGATAGGGATTAGATTAAGCCAGGACTAGACCTTTGCTTATTTAGGACATTTAAGAATTTTTAGAAATATGTCTTACAAAAATGCATTATCTATTAGCATTTTAAGACCAAACAATGACAATAATGTATTTTAAGATATCTCAGTGCAAGCTTTTTCCAGTTTAGACAGCTTTATTTTAATCTAGGACTAGTCTTAAACCCTGTTCGGGAAACTGCCCCTTATTACACAAATCAGCATTCGGCATCTTAAGTGGATATTTCCTACTTGTCCTAAGTAGGCCAAAAATGCATTAAGGGTCAGAATTATTGATTTTTATTTTGTGCCAAAAATGATTAGGATATTAGGTAAAGATCACGTTCCATTAATATATTTAGTAAATATTTTTGATCAGTAATATATTAAATCCATTTAACTCAATTTTTTTTATTTTCTTTGCACCCTCAGATTCCAGATTTTCTAATAATTGTCCTATCCTAACAAACTATACATGCATCAAAATCTCAATTTGAAAAACTGGCCCTTATGACTGGTTTAGTGGTCCAGGCTCACATATCATTTGGGATGCACTATTCCCAGTCTTTCACATTACTCACTGGTAAACAACGCCAGATGACTCAGGCTTCGTGGTCATAGAAAATAACATTTGCAACACTCTGTAATGGAGCTCCACTATAAATGAACACACACACACTTGGACGGGATGGTTTTGGTCAAGTGGGACTATGGTTCCTGTAAACGGATCTGGCGTAACTGATCCGTTTCACCCATCGTCTTGCTCAACCAAATTAACACCAGAATGTATGCAGCAAATCTTCCTCGCCGAAAATGTTTTGACAGAATCTACAGCTCTTTTCATTCGCAATGGCACGTGTTTGATTTATTCATGTCTACATCCAGCCAGAACAATGAGATCAACCTTGGACCAGAGAGAGAAATAAAGAATAACCATCAGTACACCTTCAGTGAGTCACTGAATTTCAGATTGATAGATCTTCACTGAACCATAACATCGGTTGGATGGCGTTGCAGACAAACCAGATATACAGGAAACTAAGCATGCATTGGTTTTGACAGCGTCCTAACTAGTCACGACAAGATAAAACAACGAATTCTTATTAGTTTTCCTCCTAACCAGCAATAGCTTATATGCTAAAATCGTTACATATTTGTCTGTGCATTTTGTGAAAGAAAATACATCTGATGCCAATGTAGGAGTGAGCTTGTTCGGTAGTAAATCACAGGTTTTAGTTTTATCTACGTGAGAAACTACCTACTCATAAGTTTCAGATAAAAGCACAAGGCACATTAGTTATCATGATACAAAGATTAACAATCATCAATCTGTTTGGCACCGTAAACGCTTTTGTAATGAATATGGTCTATATGTGGAAAGACTTTGTGTGTATGTGTGACGCATGTATACATTACCAGCAGCGTAATGATGAGAAGCAGTCATCTGTATTTACATAATAGCACAATTATTCACTTTGCTTTGATATAAAGACAGAAAAGCTTTATGACTCAAGGGAAGCTCATAATGTAATGTATGATAAAGAATGCGTGTGCGTTAACATAAAAAATGGTTTGAGAGTCCACTGTGCAGCGTTAAAGGGACAATTCAATCTGAATCTATAATAAAAAAAGAAGAAGAAAAATATTAACAAGCTCTGTTTTTTTTTACTGTGAAAGAGTATGATGATGAAAAAGGTGACTGACAGATAAGTCTGGGGAGTGACTTCACATGAGATATTGTGCAAGAGAGGCCAGGAGGTCTCAGAGGGGGCGAGAGAAAGCGCAAACAAGGAGTGACAGGATGACAGCGGACGAGGCAGGAGGGAAGAGCGTGAACGTCAGTGTCAGTGAGAAGGTCAGCTTTTCTGATGCCATCTGACCTCTAATACCATCAACATGTGTTCATTCTGATAAATACAGCACTTTTTCCAATGATGAGAGCCATTACTTGCCAATGTCTCTCTTTCTATATCATTACATTCATTTATAATGTAAATTAAAGAAACATTTTTAGATGCAGTTATTTGATTATTTACAAATATTAACATTTAAATGAGAAAATATTAGTAGGACACCTAAATAAGATAATTGGATAAATAAAAAAACTAATTTAGCTGCCCCATTTATTTATTCATTTAATTTGTGCAGTGTATTTATCAAATTTACATTTTTACTCATTATTAATAAAATGCATAAATTAATTGCACTCATTAAAATGATGTAGATTCAGAGATTCATAACGTGAACTCAATAAAAAATATATATATATTTAATAGCAAATAAAACAATATATATTTTGAAGTATTTACATTTAAATTAAATGTTCATTTAAATGAGGAAACATCAGCACGACGCATACGGTTAGATAAATACATGAATGGATAAATATATACATTAAAAGTTTAAGTGCATTATGTTAACGCGTTATTAACATTTTAACTTTAAGGGAGCATAACACACAGTTTCACCCAATCTCATGGTAATTTCAAGTACATATAGAATAGCACTGCATCCCTCATATCGCTACAGTCTTTAGTTTCATCATATTTACACAAAAAAGTTACAGCTTTACGATTCTCTCCGAAAAAAGCCGAACTCCTGGAGGCGTGGCGTGGCGTGTGGGCGGAGCTAAAGATTGCCAACAAAATACATGCTTTTTGCCTTGCCATAGAGTTAGTTAATGAGGCGTCTATGTATACATCTATGCCGTTTCACTTACCGTCTGCAGTTCGGAATCATAACCGGGATCTTTCATAGCTGGGACCGCTCCATCTTTCAGTATCAAAGGAAAACAACATCGAACTGGCCTTTTTTTATAAAACGTTCGTCAACATGCACGCTTGTGGAAGTCCTTTGGAAAAACAAACTGCATCCACTATTCACCTAAAACTTGTTTTCTTTCAATGTTATTTCCCCTGCAACAAAAGACACTCTTCTTATTAAAACATGGGCCTACTTCCGGTGCGAGTCCCATGCAGTGCAGCCGAATGAAGCGCGAGCTCGCTCTGGTCTATGCGTGCGCAGGCGCGTGCTTCCCAGAGAAATGCCCATATAAGGAGTTCCTGAACACCACGATCTTAAAAAAAATTCCCTCGAAACGTGTACAAACCCGGAAGTAAGATTTTTGGCACATAACTACTCGGTCATCTCTTTTCCTTCTTTCATTCTTTTCTGCGTTATATATATGTGTCCAAAGAGTTATTTTGAAACTTGAAACTCCAATAACATTTTATGAATTTACTAATTGTTTCATTAAAATACTGTGGACTCAGAAAAAAAATTATTAAATACAATTATTTGCATTCAAATATAAAAAAAGTTCACTTAAATAAATATCAATAGGAAACACTTAAATGAAAAAAAAAATAAAATAAAATCACTAATATGACCATCAACTTTTTTTAATTAGTACATAATTGTTTAAATAAAATAAAAATAAAATATAATTTTCCCATTTTATTTACTTTGTGCAGTAGGCATATTTAGAGATTCAGTCCTATAAATGGACCAAATCGGTTGATATACAAATGAAACTCCATTTCAAAGGAAAAGAAAAAATGCCAGTCTCACACATCTGAATCCAACAGTGAACATGAACATGAATTTATAACGTACATATCTGGCACACAATTATGCATGACCTCACCTTGATGTAATTTTACTAGTGACAGATAGATCAAAAACAGACCATTAGTCTCTTTTGACATTAAAATATGTTTCGGGGGGGAAAACGCAAACGAGACAGGGAAGAGAAAACCTACTTAATAGTCTGCCGTTGATGTGTTCCAGATCATTTCTGTGTGATTCTGACTACATGAGACAGGACACAGGTGTCCACCAGCATGTATTTATGTGTGCTAAGTTGTGCGCATCACGCAAAGACTCATCTTTACACCATCATTAGTCACAGATTCCAAACATGCTTCGTCTCATTACTGGAAAGTGGGACATGTTCTGTCCCTGACAGTAACAGACACAGCACCATGATGAATTTGGATCATGAATGAGGGCTCTGACCAGCTGGATAAAGGCCATTTCATTTCTCACAAGGAAGCGACATCTCCTGACTGACATTTTGCAACAAACAAAGCAAGCTGGAGAAATACAGAAAAACAGCTGAGCATGGGCAAAATTGTTAGCAAGATATAAACAAACAAAACGGTCCTGGCTAAAGCAAACCATATGCGCTTACTCAGTTTTGACTCATGCTGATGACTTTCTAAGCTCAAATAAGTTTGAAAACTATAATAAACTGTCCAGTAATGAGACATTAGCTTATTTTAAATTGGCAGTGATAATCAAACATAAGCTGCTTAATGTTATAACCTGATGCAGAAAAAAGGTTATGGTTGGCTTTATTGATTATTAGCATTAGCAACAATCATTGTTTTTTGTGTCTAAAGGCCCGTTCACACCAAGATATAGTTTTAAAGATATCGTTCTCAGCACTAAAGAATCAAAAGGTAGCATCCGCATCAAAACTATATACGATATCGCTGGAAATCATTTTCAAAACGATTTATTCCCGCTGATGAACGATAGAAACTATTTGCTCAACACTTTGGCGATAAAAAAGTATTTTGAAATGACGGCGTTTCCATTAACCAACTTTACTAACCTTTTGCCTCACTCGCGATAAGTCGCAATGATTTTTGGTGGGATTTTACGGATTTTGGATATATTTATGCATATGCATCTATCTTTACAGAAGCAGCACAGACAGATACTTAAGAAACATGCATGGCGAGACTGGAATAAACACTTTTGTTTCAACCGAACTATTTTTGTGACACTGATTTTCCAGCGCTTCCCCAAATGCCCCCGCTGAGAAACACTACCATAGAAGAACCATTTTTGGTTCCACTAAGAACTATTCAGTCAACGTTTCTTTACAGAACCATCTCTTTTCTAACTTCTTAACCTTCTTTCACCACAAAGAACCTTTTGTGAAACAGAGAGTTTCTTCAGATGTTTTGCATTTAGACAAAAAGATTCTTCTATGGCATCGTGAAGCACCCTTTATCTTTATCCTTAGAAGAATATTCTGGACAATCTTTTTAATAGTGTCATAAAAGTCCTAAAAGTGGTCCATACAACTCATGCTCAATACTGAGTCCTCTGAAGAGCGATGAACAGACTGTCGATTAAATCAGATGAACGTTCCCTTCCATGCTTATCTATAATTTCTGTCTGTTTTCCCTTTTCTGGCTTTAATCAAACAGCCAGGGACCTCAGCTGAGAGCTTCCTGTGGTATCTGACTCTGTATCGGCCTCAGGTATGTGAGAGCATCTTCCAGCATGCTGCGTCCATCTGATGATGAGATAAACCCCAGACAGGACAGGAAAACCTGCCTTCAAAGCCTCAGACGGCAGTCCTCATGTGGAGCCTGAGCCTCCGGCGCAGAACCATGAGACACACAACAACTGCAACTAATTGAACTCAGTTTACATTTACTGGAGGAGAACAGATGCCATTGTTATGCCATTGGCAGTAATATCCAGAGAGTTATAGTCAACTTTGTCATCTCTAATGGTGTGGTGTAAACAGCAAGACCACTAAAAGCCAGTCGTTTGAAAACTGTCACCAAACTGGAGTCGGTTCTGGGTTTAAATATGTATTGTTGATTTGCCGTACTATTAAAGCACGTCTTTCATAATCTACCTTTTTTTTGTTTGTTGTTTTTGTGGGGGAAAAAATAAGCTCTCTCATATTTCTGTGTGGTTTTATTCAGACTCCAGCATTAAGACCTCCAGTATCTGCTCTTGCACAATAATGACCCATGTGCAGATGTTCTATGGCAACCTTGAGTAAAGTTTGGGAAATCGGCTCCACAAATTAAAACAAGGTTTACTTACGGACTGGTTGATAACAGGATGTTTCCAAATGTAGTAATCAAGCTGTGCAGAAACATGCTGTTGCACGATGCGCTTGAGTAGTTAGTGAAACACAAAGCTAAGCTGAATGCACCCGGTGATGACCCTGTCAGAGGAGAAACTGGATTTAAAACATTTGGATTCAAATGGATTCAGACATAGTCAACGTTCTACATTTGAAGAGCCTCTAAGGGCCATTAGA
This sequence comes from Enteromius afrohamiltoni, assembly GCA_034779775.1. NCBI lineage: Eukaryota > Metazoa > Chordata > Actinopteri > Cypriniformes > Cyprinidae > Enteromius > Enteromius afrohamiltoni. Next base: position 6,883,169 of record JAUYWG010000057.1, on the reverse strand, counting down.
AATCTTCTAAAATAAAATGAGCTTTATTCATAGGCTCCTTTGTGTCGGTTCAGTCATTTCTTTAATTGGTAATAAAGTAGCACATCTTGTGTGTGGTTTAGTTAATCAAGGGAACAAAATAGCAGATCGGACATGCGTTTTAGCAAAATCAAGATACTGATTTAACATAATTTGCACATGATTTAGCAAATTAAGGGAACAAATAAGTATGTTTAGTGAATTGTGCACACTATTTCTTATTTTCTTGCATGTCATATGCAGGGCTCTGTAAATAATACATAGGCAGCATTTTTCAGCAGGCTACCACCAACTACCACCACCTGCTGAAAAATCTGGTTGTCTGGTCTTTCATGCTTTAAGTTGCTGGATTTAACTGATTTACCAGCCTGGCCACGCTGGTTTTAACTGGTTGCTTCGGCTGGTCTCTCAGCCTGAACAGCTTAACAAGAGGTCAAATTTTAATGGCTAGTTTCGCTGTTGTCCATTGTCAATAGTATAGCAACATATGAGTCACTAATCACATAAATGTCACTTTTTAAAGTAGCTTTCTGTCTGGCAATGCTGCAAATTCACTTCCAACAGTCTCTGCACCCTTGTACAAAACATTGAAATAACTGGAGTTTACCCATACAGTCTTGTCAAGTATTAATAACTGTGATTGAATATATGAGGCAAGATTTGAGACATAGGTCCAGAGAGACATTATTTGAGCACTGAACTTCGTAACTCAAACCTTTTAGAATGCATATCATTCAAGATAAAAGACTCAACAGTTAAACATATATATGTGGTGTGCATTACACAGAAAAACAACGGAACAAAAAACTGTTACAGATAAATGATCCCATTTCAGATGATATAAAGAAGAAATATAAAACTAAAACTGGGCACAATGGACAGCAACTGAAAAATATAGCATATTTCCTTATTTTATAGTAGGAAAGAGAAAAAGAGTGTGTGATATTAGAAATGAGAGTATGCATAAAAAGTCCTCAGATGACCTACTGTTTCTGGTGACTGGGAAGCGTACATCCACTGGACAATGAGGCCACGGGAGAGGATTTGTTGTACATTCATACTACATACATTCATAGAAGTTACTTTTGTACATTATCTACATAGTTACCAATTAAAAAGTGTGAAGCCTAGGGCTTGAATACACACAGGATAACACATGAAAACAATCAAGAGGAAACAAAGGGAACACGAAACCGAAAGAAAGTTCAAATTAAAAGTCAAAAGACACAAAAAACACATTCCAGACACATTCAGTGCAATCAAACATTACTTACCCTATTGTTTCCCTCTTAAAGCCTTAACGTTTGTCTACTGTCTATTTGTTTACTTTGAGTATATGAACCATTACTTTTGACATAGTGCCCTAGTTTGCATTAGCTAGGCTGTGTTTGCATTAGTCAGGCAGTCAGAAAGTCATTTTGAGTGTTTTCCGGTCAAATGATAAACTGTATAAACCGACTTTAATTAAATCAAAACAAAACATCCCAGCTTGAATTGCAAAATAACTCTCAGCGTATACCGTGAATGAGCAACGTGATCCTCATTATCTGCAGATGTTTATTTTAAATGTAAATCTGATACGAAAACAAAAAATCCCAGCAAAACTCCTAATAAGACTTGACATACCCCCGTATGACAAAAATGAGAGCAGCCTAAAGTGGGCCAATCCTGTCTTTGACAATTAAGAGGATGTTCTTTGGATGGCTTTCTTATTATGTTTAAAGCCAACCGGAAATTCTGGGATATTGTTCTAATACTGTAAATCTGAGAAAATTCAATTGAGCTGCAGGATAATCCCTCAAAAATCAGAGTTTGATTAATTCCTGTGAGACCCACCTACACATGTGCCTTCATGAGAAGAGAGAGAAAAAATCCATGCTGAATGCTGGTGTGTGTGGATTAGTGTCTGGAAATGTTGCCACCATTCGTAATGGATTTACCATGAAAACTGTGTGTCAAACACCGATAACTCATTCTGTTCACCATAAATAACCCTTTCATCTTTTCTGGGGAGACTGGTGCTTGTCCTGTGAATCTTTTTCAGATGAGAATAGGCTATTTATTTTTTTATTTAATTGTTTTTGTTTTTAAATAATTACTATATATATATATATATATATATATTACTTTTACCTTTTATTTTTTATTTTTTATATCTACAAATACAGACAAAAAAAGTTGTCTCAGCAACTAAATGAAGCCAGTTTAAGTTAAAGTTTTAAAATTACTAAATTTTATAGCTAATTATAAATATAGAAAATTATAAAATGACAGAAGTACATTAAGATTGCTAAAACATTATAGATATTTATATATTATATACATATATATATATAATTTCTGCTAATGAATACACAATAACAACATTTCTCGTACAAAAATAAATTATAGCCGAGTAGAAATGTATATATATACATATATATAAAAACGTAATAATAAAAAAAAAATCTAAAAACCTAACCTAAAATTAATAAATGAAATCTGAAAATATATAAATAAAATTTAATTCAAAATATCAGTAAATAACATGGTAACAACTTGCCCCAACCTGTTTTTTTTAACTGTTGTCTTAAAAATTCAATTAAAGTGTGCTACAGGTAAAACGTTTGTATGCCATCGAACTCTTTGACATCTTTAAGTGGTTGTGCAAATGAGGTGCACCTCCCTTTCTCTCTTCCGTCTTTGTGATTATTTCTGTGCATTTTTAGGTCAAATTGAGGAATGTGCTCCATTTCCCTAAAGGAAGTGAAGAGTGGGGCCCGGCCCTGTCGCCCCTCCTCACAGAGGGCCATAGAGTGAAAAGACCCTCAGAGCCCCTGGACGTCCTTCCTGCTGGGCCCGCCCTGGACACAGCCTGTTCCCCGTCCCAGGACAGTTCCTCTGGGTCACTGTGCTCTCAGTGTACCTGGAGTAAATCTGTAAGTATAGAGTATGCCAGAGGACCCAATAAACCAAGCTGAGACAGCGGCTCTGTCCACTGGGATTATTTCTGCTCAGCATTGAGGCTGCATGAGTGTTGTGTAAAAAAATTACAGTAGGCTGACTTCATGGTCAAAGGTGATCCTACAGTACAGTGTTGAATTAAAAACCCCCATGAATAACCCATTCACTTAGTGTACTGTAGGTCATTGGAAGAGTGCAATTATATTACCCTACCTTTTAATCAGATAACACTACAGTAATGCATCAACACATAAATAGGACTTTACTATGGTATTAGTGTGACTAGATCAAATGGGACACTGTCTGATCATTTAAAGTATGTCACATGGCTTTACTGCTCAAACAATACTAGTTTAAATACATAAATAATTAAGTACTAAACAAACAAATACAGAAATACAGAAGCTACAAAAATAAAAAATATTGTCCAATTTCACCTGTATTCACTCTTATGTGAATTAAATGAGCTCTACATACTTGTGTACTAGATTGATAGCATTTTATTAAGTTGTTATATACAGTATATACCCCCTCTTAAAAAATAATACATTTAAAATATATTTATTTCATACTAAGTATGGTTTAAATCTATTAACATATTTAGTGTCACGCCCAGCTGGAGCTGCAAGCTAGAGACTGATGATGGCACTCCAGCTCTCCATGAACTCTGTGTTTTTGTGTCTGTTTTCATACCTGGACTCCATTCCCCAGAATGCAGCTCTCCTCCACAGCTGTTTCTAGTTAGCTTCAATCATTCAATCATCATCACCTGTATAAATGCCAGTCTGTGTGTCTGTCTCTTCACGATTCATTATACATCGGATTTCATTCGTGCCTTTGTTTCTAGTGTGTTTTGTCATTTGGATTTATTTGCTGCCGATCTCTGCCTCATCCCAAGGACTCCGATTGCCGCTGTTTGACCATTGCTTTGTTTATCGTTTTCTCTATTGTCTATGCCTTCACTGATTCCGTTTGCCAATGCTCGACCCTGTTTACCTTGACTCCCTACTCTACTCAATCTTGACATAGACACCTACTAATATAAACATTTTACTGAACATTTATTTGGAGTATGACTTGTGCACAAAGCATCTTTCTTTTAATGATAAGCCTATAATGTGTGCTTATGTCACTTTTAATGAGGATTAATGAGGAAGCTGAACTACAGTGCAATGGTTCCACTAAATATGTCTTTAAAAGGATTTCAGCACTACTTCTGCACAGCTAAAGTGCATTTAATATCCAATTAGTTGTTCCAGTTTAGCAGTTTAGGTTTACCAGTTTAGTATACTAAAAGTACAACTGCACGGCATTTTATCTTTTGAATTACGGGGAAACTGAAAATGTCCTCATAAATCACCTTCATGTTGTAATACCGGTCATTATAGAAATATGTATATGGTTTATGAGGACACACATTTTTATAATGACACACACACATAAACAAAATATATAATGTACATAAGTTCATAAAATGCTATAAAACAATGTGTATAAGTCACTTATATGTGTATCATTTATAAGTTGTTTGTTACTTATATATATATTTAGTTTTTTATAGAATTTTAAACAATTTTCAGATTAAGAAAGTATTCAATGAAAATCTATCTATCTACCTATGTATCTATTCATCTCTATCTATGCTGCTTTTGACTGCAGGACTGTTCTTGTATATTTATATGACCTATTCATGTTTAGATGAGAGAATGGAAGTGACATTTAATCATCTGCAGGAGCATTTCATGGCATGCAATCAGGATTTAGTATAATCCGTTATATACAAACACAAACAAATTCAGGTTAATTAAGTTCCGACCTGAAGCGGGACTATAGTTCTGGCGTCAGACTGTAGCTGTCAGTGCAAAACCAGTGACATACAAGTCCAAAACCACAGGCGTGCCGAGGCTCACGACAGTACGAGTCACACAGCTTCACTGGTTTTCTTCAGTGCTGGCATCTGGCCTCTCATCCCACAGCCAAACATGACCACAGAACCAGAGCAGCTCTCAGTGCCATCAGACCTCACAAACCTGGCCTGAACCCAACGTACCCACAGTTCAGTGCACCAACATCATTCTCCCTTGTTAAGCCGTTCAATTAGATTGGTTAAGTCGCATTTTACAGTCGTTTGCAGAGATGTTTCAGCGAGACGTTGATGTTTCAAGGCTCAATGGTGGAGAATATTAGAAACGATGATCTGCGCACAGCCAAAATATGAAGTCACAGTTATGGTCCTAGGAAAACAAGAACGCCCGGCCCTGATTGAAACATGCTGACGGTATTAAAAACCTGTTATTTCATTCCAAGACAATTCATTTGGCTTCTTCTTCAAACTTTTTATAGCTGGTACTTGAGTAAGACGTAAAAAAGGCACATAAAAATGTTCTATTTGAAACTTTAATGCAGCTTACTCACTGAACACCCGGACTATTCACATTTATGGTAACAAACATATTTTAAAAGTTTTGTTTTGTTATTTTTTAGGTTGTTTTACTCAGCAGAGACATTTAATTGGTTAAAAAGGACAGTAAAGAAATTTTCCATTAAGACCCTAAAGAATCATATTATGTATGACCCCTTTAAAATATATAGAAATTTTACGATTGCAAATGCAAAATAATACAGCAAAAATATTGTTTGAAATTGTTCACTCAATAACGACAATCATAAAGAAGCCAAACATTTTTTGTTGTTGTTTATAACGAGCTTTTATTTAAAAGCACATGTATTAGAGTTAAGTACATTTAGCAGAAAAAAAAAACAAAAAACGTTTTGCTGTTATTTCTTTTGTACAAAATGAGACAATACAAAAATACTAATAGTGAATTTGATACAATTGTATGTGTTTTATTCAACGCTTATTAAAAACATACTATCACAAAATCTACAATATTTTTGTTACCTAAATACAAAAGTCTGTCAATCAATGCTCATAAAAGCAGCACTTTGTAAATAACACAGGTCATGACACATTGCTTTTTTAGATTCATAGTGGATATATCTAAACATAATATCTTACATAGTACATTTTAGTGATCTATACATTATTTATATACTTCTGAAAGAGGAATTAAGCGGTTTGTTGAAATGATAGGACGGACTATACAATGGGAGGGATGTGCAACACATTTGGAGCTTGAGTTGTGTTGTGTATGGATGTGTTTTCTGTAATAGTCAGGCAGTACTGTACAGCTGTTAGTGGGGACAGTAGACATCATCACGATAGGAGCATCGAGGCTAAGAAAAGGCATTTTGAAAAAAAAAAAAAAAATAGAGGAAAGAAAAAAATCCACAGTTTTCTTAAGTTTCTTCACATGGTATCGGTCCACTGCACCAGGACCAGGTGCGGAAACACACGACACATACAAAACACACATACACATGGGACAGAGCGTCCTGCCGAGGGACCCCACGTCACCTTCTCGTGCCAGGACAGGCATTGGGCACAGGCGGCATTCTGGGTAAAAAACACACAACTAGAGTTGAGTGATCATGCAGCTGGAAGGGAAAGAGGTCAAACCAGCCAGCGGAAGAAGCTCCTTCCCGGTTCCAAAAATGACAAAATAATGTGCCAGTGCGGTCGAAGGGAGTCAATCCCGGTTGACCGTGGTGACGAGACACACCTCCCCGACGTCTAGCCCCCCCCCGACCAACCAGAAGACAGCGAGGCGACACGCCCCCGGAATTCGGGCAGGGATGGGCGGTGGCCATCGTGAAATCAATATCTAAAATAAAAATCTATTTATCTAAGAAAACACTCATGTAAAACCACCCACCCGCCATTTTTAAACCCCTTTAAAATGCATTCTCCCATATTTAGGCCACTGTTTCGGGTAGCTAAGATGGCTAAATGTGACCGCCATCAAGCTTCTCATAGCTACACTTCTCAGATAGCGAGTGGTGACGTTTAATGAACTTGGATATAGTGCTATAAGTTATTCTTTTCTTTATACTGTTAATATATCTGTGCTAATTACATCGCAGGTCAAACTAATCATTCCTACTATTAAGGAATTTGTTGTCCTATACTGTTGCTCAGAGACGAGAGAGAAGCCTCACATTCGCTCTCTTCTTCCTTTCGCCGGCGTTCGTTCTGTGTATTACTTTCGTCAAAGGAGCTCAATTCATTCTCCGCAGTATTTTGAGGGAGAAATGGCTTCTTTTTTTCTTTTTGTTAGCTTTGTGTCTGTTTGGCCTTTTCGAATCGGGCTCGAGGATAGCGAGGTCATTATAAGAAGAGTCGATAGGATTGTCTCTGTCCTGTCCCTACATTCTACTGTCAGATGAGAGAGAGGAGACGTCAGCTAGGCCGAGCTCCTCTGTCACAGGTGGCTGTTCGGGTTTCTTCAGGGGAATCCAGGGGAGGGGAGGGATGGGGAGACCCGTTCGCCCCCCCCCTCCTACACCATGTTGTGATGGTTGTTCCTGTCTATGATGTCAGAAGAGGGGAGGAGCTCTTTCTTGATTGGCGAGGGAGGTGGAGTGGCAGTCTTGGCTTTGGGTTTGAAGAGGTCCGATACATAGAAGGCCTAGAAAAAGAGAGAGAGAAAACTTTAACTACAGAATATGATTGCAGTGCATAAAAAGAGTCCCAGTCATGAATTGAAACCCCGGGAAAGTGAGTTTAGGATTGTAGAATTAATTGATTGCAGAGAAATGCAAAAGTTTTCTTTTATTCTTGTCGATACAATTGTATGTGTTTATAAAGAATGAATTTAAGTTATACCTTGTTTTGTTTACTTAAAAAAAAAAACTATATATTGTTTTTTTTGTATCAACTAAAATTTTTTAGATAATTACATATTACATAAGATATACTTATGTAAATAATTTTTTACTAGCGCTTTATTAAATAAAAAAGTAAATAAATAAAACATTAATATATTTGTGTGTTCCGTGTACATTTATTATGTAGAAATATATAAATAAACACACATGCAGTATATATATGGAAAATATTTACATGTGTCTTTATATGCATATCATATGTATAATAAAAATATTTATTATAACATTTTTCTGTAATATATGTATGTGTGTGTGTATAAACAAACACAGCACACTCACATATATTATGCAAACAAAAACTTTTATTTTGAAATGCTAATCACGATTAATTGCTCGGCAGCACTAGTTTTTTTTTTTTGAGAGTGAATTTTTTAATTTTAATTCATTTCAATTTTAAACTCAATTTCTAATTGCACTTGCAGACCCCGTTTGCTTCAATAAACTCAATTAAACTTAAACTTGACTTTCAGTCTTAAAAGAAATCCCCATTATAACGGTATAAACTTCCCAGCAGGGCATGAGCAGCTACAACAATGATTCAAACACATTTCAGAAACACTATTGGATATTCGACTAACCACAAATGGGTAACATGGACTCTTGCAATGCATCGTCTGTGACGCACGGATGTATATGAGGTCACACACTGATAAGAGCAGCCAACTTACATCACACGCCTTAAAAACATTGAGTCAGTAGTAAAGATAAAGAGGTAAGCCCTCAGTTCTTTTGTTCCGCTCTTCGACTGCGAGGGACTGAGGTCAGCATTAATGGTCTCACTTGGCGTGGGAAGAGCTTTGTTGTCAAGGATAGATGCCCGACAACCCCTTTCTTTACGTCCTAATGACATCACTGGCAAAACAGGAAACCGGGGAGGGGAAGAAAGGAAGTGTGCCCTTGGCATTAGACTAGGCATGCACCCAACGGATTTACAAAGAGCTGAAAATATACAAGTCCGAGTCACGGGCCTTTCATGCCAAAGACGGGATGCTTTCACGGGGATAGGAGAGGCCTAAGGGATATTTAGCCGTCTATACTCCATGAATGTTGCTGAAGCATGCAGAACAGCTGAGCTGGACGCCGGCGGCGTGGACTCACCGATTCCAGAAAGCCTGCCAAAGTGTAAACACACACTATTTATGAGTGTGTGAAGAGTATGGGGCCAGTGTGTGACAGGAAAAGAGGTCAGTGTTTGGGGTAGCTAACAGCTAAATTGTCCTGACACGTTTCAGGAGCTGCTGTCAACCACAGCACCCCGGAGCAGAGCACTGACTTGATGCCAAGGGTGAAGAAAAAGCGCACAGAGACCTGTACACAGAGTTAAAAAAAAGGGCTTTCCTATTGGTTGCGTGAGCAAGCTAGGTTTGTAAGTGTGTGCGTGGAAAGAGATGAACTGAGAGGCCATCAGAGATCTGGATTCATCTTTCCAGCAGCTGTTTCTTGCATATCCTTTCAGTCAAAGACGTTGTGCTCACATACAAAGAGAGCTTTATCCAAAGGTTACAGCGGATGAGTGCATACTATAGGGCCTCCTGTGACCGTCTTCTGCTTATACGAATGAAAGTACGCCAGAAAGATCACGATTATGGATTTCATTATAAGAGCAAGTATGTTGCTTGAAAAGGCTAAACAATACTTTCTAAAAGTATTAGACATATTGATTAAAATGCATTTGATCTCGGTTTCTTTAAAATAAATGCCATTTAGTTACTGATATTCAAATAATGCATATACAATGCTTATTAAAAAACATTTTTTTAAAGAGAAGGAGAAACTCTATAAATATGCTGTAAAGAGTTGAACATTATGCGTGGATTTACAAATGTACGGTTTCTGCAAGTAAAAACTGAATTATGGTACAATTTGCAGCAAAACATAAATAATGGATACATACTGTAACATGATTTTATTTTATATAACTGTTTCTTCATATTTTTATTATAATTTTTGTACATTAGGGAGTTTGTTGGCTTTTACCGCCTGGATTAAAGTACACTTTACACAAGATAACAAAAAACGAATTGGATAGTGCAGGAAAATTATTAAAATGATATCACTTTATCAAAGACACAGTTATAAGTTATACAAATATACAGGTACCAAAGTGCATTCCTGTCATTTTAATACTGAATTTCTGGCAAGCACAGTTTATGTTTTACTGTAAATCTATGAGATTTCAAATGAAATATATATTCCGTTTTACACGACGATAAAGCTGACGCAAGACAAAGTGTCTGATGATTGGAAAATGTCTCTATATCCGGAATGTGTGCAATTATGCATTATCACATATGCCATCAGCTGCAAGCCTGCATCCAGCCGTACTGTCCAGCATGGCTTACAATAGGCTTCTTGATGCACTACAACCTCTGACCTGTAATCACAAGCTGCCAGTGAACCTGTGTCAGGGGTGAGTGCTTCCTGTGTCACAGCCCTCAGTCTGAAAGTATTCCTCCACAGCAAACTCGCTCTATTGTGTTCGAATGCCCAGTCAGCACCAGGAAGCGGTTTTGCGTGTTTGTCCAAGCCTGTGTGTGTGTATGCGTGCTGACCTTATTCCACTAACTGGGGGAAGAAATTAAGACGCACCTTTACTGCAGCATATTCAGTTCTTATGCACAATTCTTCATTTTTTTCATCATCCTTTTACACTATCCTTCTGAGAGCTACTATTGAGTATATGAGCAAGGCTGAAAAATACATAGCAGTGGTTTTGTTACTGTACCTTTAAGACGACTTAAAGTAGAGATCAAAATTAGAGAACAACATTGGTGTTAATCTGTGCTAATTTCCTTAATTATCTGACAAGCCCTATTTTAACTGCCAGACTAACTTTCCATCAGCTTGCCTAATGTACTATTTTAGGCTCCATCTCTGTATTATATTGTATTAAAGTGGCCTGACATAATCTTAAGCCAAACTAACAGGTCTATTTACTGCTCCACCCGGCTCTGTCTCATGCACATTCCCTTAATCAGACAGGAAGTGACACCAAATAAAGCGTCAGCATCCAACAACTGTGCCAAAAGATCACCAAAAGTATAGTTATATTAACTCCATCTATACTCATCTCAAATGAACCTCACTGAACCTCTGCTGCTCTTCACTGATGGCTTTATGGACTTGGGATTCGACTGAACTGTGAACAGGTTCATAGACGACATGTCTGGGTGTGTGCACATGTGTGTGGTCTTCCACTGGTTTGGGCGTGCCTGATCCTAAAAGTGCCAAACACAGCACATGATTATGTACGAGAGTGCGTTGCTTATGCTATGCATGTGTCTTAAATTGTAGTTTCAGGCTCTGAGCCACATCGGTAAAATAATTGTGGAGACCAAGTAGTGTTTTGGCTGCTTCGCTCTCTAGCGTAACATTAGTAACGTTTAATAACACCCTTAAAATTTCCTTTCTTCTTACGCACAAGCACATTATTTTCGGCCTCCATTACCATAGCTACTTGGAGAGTGCTGTGGCAGCTAACGGAAAACAAGAGTCAAGCTCGGGCCTGACATATGGGAGGGAGTGATAGGGTATCGGGACAACCATCTTGCCACCCGAGCCAGACCAGAAGCACTTAGCAATGGACCGTTATCGCTGGAGGAACTGGAGTCCGGAATATTGAACATGACCCTCTTTGCTCATGATGAACGGTGGGATACCGCCGCAATGTGAGAACTCGAGAGGTGCTGTGGATAGAGAAAGAGAGTGGGAAGAGGAAAAGCCTGTTTGAGAGCTGGCCTCCAGCTGTTTCCACCCTTGTCTAGTCCTGCAGGAAACACCTCTGCAACTGAGCCTTACAAGCAGCCAACCTCTCACACTCTCTCCATCCATGTCAGCAGCTTAGAAAGTGGGCCATGTTTGATGACATGAACAAACAGCTCACGCCACTCTCCAACAGGAAGGACCGGAGGATGTGGCCGCAGTTAACAGTCCAGAAAAGACAAAGAAGGAAAATGCGGTTTCTGAAGTTTGAATCTCAAGGGTTCTTTTTAGACATGTAGACATCAGAATTTAAACATATGCCAGGCTGCCTGAATTCAGCAATCGTAATGTTGTAGTGAATCTTGCCAAAATTTCTGATACAAACCAGGCCTGAGCACAAGGGACTGAATGTAGGATTTATGTAGAATTTTAGGAGCCTCTTTTTGAGATTGAACGAAACGGATGGTCTAGTTAAAACTGTGCTGCTCAGCGTTTTACGTTTCCCTTGCATGATACATAAGCAGCCTGACATTAATTGCTGTTCTGAGATCAGTTCTCCGTGGGCATCGCAGTCTAACAGTGCCATGTGAACTGATCCTCTGTAATATGGAACATGCAGTAAGTCTGTAATCAGCTTTTGCAATACGGCCAAAACTCACCAGGACTTGTAACTTTCCACGGTTTCTTTGAAGCCAGCCAGTTGGACACCGACCCAGAGCACTTACAACCTTTAAACGTCTTTAAACACAACTCCCTTAAGCAGAAATCAGCACCTACAGCCAAGCTTAGAAGAACTGCTGCACCTCCAAACCATGGACAGTCGGAGAATACTTGCTGAGAAGTCTGGATAAGTTGCACTGCCGCCTATGGTTTGAAACCGATGCTTGATGTATATGGGGACGTAACTTTTCTTTTAAAGACACGTACCTTGCATTACCTCTATAGGCTCCATCTGAGCTTTGGTCATTAGAGATACTTTAATTGGACCTCTAAAGCGTTCACAGATGGGCAGCGGAACAGATTCCAAATGTAGGCTCGTTAAAAACAAGTACATGGGCGCCTTGATCTGTAGTAAAAAAAAGGATCTAATTTCTGCTCTCTCTTGTTTGTACTTATCAGCTATTTTCTGTTTTTTCAAAATTCTTCAGGTGTCAAAGACTAGTTTCTACACCTTGAACCCGAGGGGCTCAAAAACTGCGGATGGATAATTTGAGTAAAACAATACTGATACACTAAAAATGTCCTTCTGTTATTATAAGGGTTGGCAAAAGCTTTAACAGCTCTTGGAAAAACTGAAATGCCGAGAGAAAAAAAAAGACAAGAGCCAACTGAAAACCAATCCATTCAGGTTCAGCAAATTCAAGGATTGGAGATGAAATGTTTTGAAGGTTCATGAGATGTTTGGCGAACATCTGTGTACCATAAAACGTGTGGCGCTGTCACAGCTAATTAGAGTGAAGGAAGACACTGCTCTGATATTCTGGGAATTGTAATGTTGAGAAACACAACTCAATATCCCAATTTCAACACTAACAATTTGAATATTTGTCTTTAAGATGTTGTAGATGAGGTGAGGTCGGGCTTCTAATCTTTGCACAAGCTCCTTGCAATAGATTCAAATCTGTTTCTCCAATGAATAATTGATATTGTCATTTCCCCTAAAGACAAATTTCTCTCCCTCTTTGTACATTCAGTTCCCCTCGTCTCAATTTTCCCAAACACAATCCAACTAAGTGAAGCTTTGCTTGCTTCAGAGAAAGTCTGGCACCAACAAAAGTGACATGTGCCGCAATTATGAAGTGTAAAATTCCTTTTTCCACAACCCTTCCCCCTCCTCTTTTCTTTTGAGAGCTGGTAATGGTGCAATTGAGGCAATATGCTTTGCATTAGCAAGAAAAAGATTATGCTTCACTCTGATGGATGAGTAATTTTGTGGATAGGGGTGAAAACGAGAGAGGGTGGGGTCTGGAGAATGTTGTGGTCTGGTTTCAGATATTCAGATCCCCTTCCGACCTCAAACTCTGGATGGCCTTCGGTCTTCAATTCACTCAAAAGACACAAGATAAAGTCTGTTCTTAATGGTTCTTTTGACAAGTTATCTGATAAACCTGCGTCGAGTCAAGCTCAAACATACGTTTTTTTTTAAGTGAAGTGTCAAACTTGTTTTGTTGTAAATGGCCAGCATATTTATGAAAGGAATGTTTAAATAGTTTTTCTGGTGGGGACATTGTGTGGAAATGTTTGTTAACCAATACCAAAACCAGATGCTGTGAGGACAACGCCAATGGTTATTAAATGTCAAAAGTAAATTATTTTCAGACTGGTGTCCATTACAACCAATAAAGATTAACTCCACAATGGCCTCTCGACTCCTTAAAGACACTTAACTATATTTATATGAAATGTATAGAAATACAAAGATGCACTTACTATGCAGTAGGCCACCAGGGCTCCTTGGGCAAAGCCAGCTAAAACATCTGTGGGGTGGTGCTTGTGATCAGAAACACGCGATAACCCGGTGTAGAAAGCCATCATTAGCAAGGTGAACTGCAGGAGTGGCCTCAGCAGACGGGCTCCTCGCCATGTGAAACGAGACTGCAGGTAAAACTGGAGGAACAGAAAATGGAAAGCAATTTAACCAATGGGAACATTTGTGCAACTTATGTTTTATTATGTAACAGCTGAGATAATACAATAAATTAGGCTGTAGGGTTGGAGAAATTAGATAGAAAAATAAGGAAAAAAATGTGGGGGGTGGAGAACCCAAAGCAGCTCATTCTCTAGCCACCTAAATCCAAAGACCCCTTGTAGAGTTCGCTTTCTGGGAACAGGAAGACTCGTTAGGGTAAGAAAACAAATGAGTGAGGGTTACAAAGACAAGGGGAGGCTGGGGGTTGGGAGGACAAACTGTTGACGACACTCCTCATTAGTCCTAAAGCCCTTCAAACTGGGTCATTTAAGGACCCTGCACTCATCACCCTCCCTTAATCATCCATCACCACCCGAGGAGGAAAACTTCCATTACGTTCAAAATCGCAGCAGACAACAGAACACACCCTTACATATACAATGATAAACACAAACTCAGATGACCCGTTAGACAAAACAAACAATAACCATCTTGAGCTTTGAGGTCCAAATGAAAGGTGTATACAAGGTCTGTTTTCCTGAACAGCTCTCTCCTTGCTCCGAAGGTATTGTGTGTGTAGAGGAAGGAATCCCTCCCTAAGGATGTTAGGGAGTTGGAGTTTCCTCACTGAAGTTTTCAGACGATGCGAGGATGGGTGTGCCTGCACAAGCAGACTGACAGCTCTTCAAGTCTTTGCAAATAACCAGGGGATCTCTGCGGTCAGGTAATGCCGCTTCCAGGGCATTACTGCTACTTGTGCCAAATATGCTCAAATATCCCAAAGACTGAAGATAAATAAAGGCCTCCTCAATCATTTTCAATCTATCTTATCTCAGAAAAACATCCCCTCAGAACGGAAGGATGGTAGACTGACAAGCATCTAAGGGTGTTTATGTGCGTCTGTGCATTTATGCCTCAAACGATTGGAATCAACATATGGCCTGCTGTCTCTTTATTTCAATTTACAAAGCAGGAAGTCTTTAAAAACACACTGAAACAAAACCTCGCCTGAATCAGCAATTGTTGTCACGCTACCGTATATGAGCTGTTGGGTTTACAGCCGGCTAAAGAGAAGAGTTAGATGACTGAAATGGAGATGCCTGCTTGATTATATGGCTGAAGTTCATCTGAGGCAAAAGATAAATAAATAAATTCATACTCATGTTCATTGTGGTCCAGCTTGGCCTCAATGTTGGCAGTCAAGAGAGAATTTTTAACCAAGTATCTGTAGCTGTTTCAACCACAGACTTTCATGCACTTGGCTTTCCTATAGCGACAAAAAAATTTCCTACAAACAAACATGTCGATAATATCTTTGATCAGGCCATGTGAATGCGATGAACGCTCTTCAACCGCTGATCTGTGGTTCATGGAGACAAAACGTCTGCTTGCTTATTTCTGAATGCCAACCAAGAAGTGAATCAATAAATTAGGACAGTTAAGATGAGTAATCCTTGAGGTTTTCCCTTCTTGTTTTTTTATGTTCTTGTTTTGTTATTAGCTTTCAAGAGATTTCTCCCACGTCAGACTGAGGACAAAATTATTTTATGTTTGCTGTTTGAATTCATGAAGGCCTCCAGCATTTTCCCATCCTAATAAATAACAGATAATAGAGGAAATAGCAGATTGGTTCTCCGAAATGAAAGAATTGAGCATTAGAGCCTGCGGTGACATTCTCATGCTCTTTTTCACACCAACTTTGAACGTTGTGTAATGCAACACAATGAGTGGAACTCTATTGTCATTTCACTTTAAAAATCAACAAGGGCCCATAAGACAAACAAGATAACCAGGGCCTCTGGATAACATCCGCAATAAGCTCATTTACACGCGTGTGGTAGAAAAGAACACGCGTTTTATACTTTTTTTGTGGCACCCCTAAAACTTTTCTGCACTAAAATGGCAAAGAGAGAGTTCTGGTATATGTTAGAGGTCAAGGAAGGGTGAGTCCGACATACGAGGAGTCCTGCTGATGCTGATCATCTCGCCAGCATGTCTGAGCCTGGAGATGTAGAGATGAGTTCTGTGACTTCTCCAAACTCTTAAAGTGGCTCTGTTCCTCAGGGCGAGAGCAGGGTCCTTTCCACACGTAGGCATCCAAGAGCTGATAAGAACGGCAGAGTCTGAGCACCCTCAGGGCTCAGATACAGTCCATCAAATCTGCCTCTTAGCATCTTGCTATCAGAGCTCAGATAAGCCAAACGTGCCACAGACGTTGTGGGGTGTTTATATGGCTCTCTAATCTCTGTGCTTTGTGAGGTGGTGGAAGCAGGAATGGCAGACGGTGTGGTCTCCAGTGACATGTGGACTCAAAACACGAACACATACACACGCCCTGTGCCCACATGAGAAGTACCACACTCTTGTGCAGATAACACTCTGTCCCGCTGACAGTGTCCATCCAGTTCCTCCCTGCAGAAGATCCGGCTGGTGCCATCAGATCTGATACGGAGGTATCAAATGGGACAATAGAAAAGATACTGTTGGGCTACTGAAGGATTAATGTTGAAAAATTAAGTTACTCAACCTCACATTGGGTTTAAGATGCATATAATGTGAGAACAAGCCTCACTGATTCTCTTGGTGGCTCAAATAGGACCATTTTAACAAACTATATATGATTTGCCATATTTAATATGCATGTGCATTACATTTGTATACGTGAATAAAAGCCTAACCTGAATCTGTTCATCATATAAAGTGATCATCTTCAAAGGACTTGAATTAATCTACTCAGTTCAAATAAAAGAAATTATCAGGTTTCATTAAATCTTATAATATGGGAACGATGTAAGGGTGAACTATGTCTGGTATGCATTTGTACCAAGTTAGCCATGTGTGTGAATGACTCTTTCAGATATTAAGCTTCATTAAAAAGGGCAGGTTTAAATATATGTGTTAATGAATTAAAGAACGCTACTTTTCAATGAGCATAGCAATAGAACTAGGTCAGAAGCCATTTATTAAATAAACTTAAAGAAATGTCTATTTGATAAGTTCTTTCGCATACTTTTTAAGATTAAAAGATTCTGTTCATTGCATGGAAAACAGCAGCTATCAAGGTTTTTTTTCTTTGTGTTTTGTAAAAGAAGGTCATACAGGTTAATAATAGGAATTAACTTTTCCTTTAAGCACAGAATTGGACTTCTTCAGGTCATACAAGCAGCCCCAAAATGGCATGTTCAGTCCAACCCGGTAAGGAAAAAAAGAAAAAGTAACTGAGACATGGTATAATAAATCATGTCATCTCAATGAAAAAGGTGACTCAATGAAAAAACTGTACTTACTTTGCAATTTTTTGAAAGGAAAGGCAGGTCCTTTTTAATGCTGCGGTGCATGGTTTTATTGGTCATTCTGAAGTGTTTTTGCACTTGATTCTTGCCAGTTCTGGTAGAAAACAGTCAAATTTGACCACTAAAGCCTTTTCTATCCTGACCTCAGGTCCAAAAATATTACTGCAAATCCAACGCAGACTTGTTAAATGACCACAACATACAGAGAAATAAGCCTGAAAACAGGTCAAAGATTTGCGTTACTACTCTGCCCATGGCTTTATATCACTCACCGCCTGTTCTTTGGTCACTACGGCTAACTAGAGCATCTTATGTCACCGCGTGGTTTGAGAGGCGCAGTGACGCAGTAGCCGAACCAGAAGTCATTGGACTATGGAGTGTGGAATTCATAGAGAGGCCAGGAAATACCCAGTTTGCTGCCCACATACACTTGTTCTCCAGAACAGACCGATTTGCTATTCCAACTCAATGAGCACATGAGATTGAGCTGCATGGATACTGTGGTTCAAGACCTTTAAATACGAGCAGTCACTGTAGGGGGCAGAGCTCAGCTACATTGAGCTATCTTAACCTGACTATGATCTCAATACCTGGGGAACAATATTTAAAAAAATTTTAAATATATGAACAATTATGTTTTTTTTTACTGCTGCAGTTGGGTTATTTTGATTAGGTTAAAAACATGATTTTTGAAAATGTAAAAATACAAGTTTTCCGTTTTTGCAAATAAACTTTATATACGTGTATATATATATATATATATATATAAATGTATACATATGAAAACAGATTTTTTGACAACATATATAGTAAAACAGTAATATTGTATAATATTTTAATATATTTTAAAATGCAATTTATGTTGAAATAACTTTTTTGTGATTAAACAATTTTTTTCAGGATTTTAAAAAATCATTTAGTTTAAATTAACAAAAAAATGTTAACGATTAATTACAAACGTGTATAATAAAATTATAAACACATACACTATGACAATGTGCACTTATAGCAGTTATTGTTTCTGAATGTTTTTATTATAAAATATATTTTATAACAATTATTTTAACTAAAAATATAATCAAACATTGACCTAACAGTAAAAAACAAGTCATTGATGAAATTTTTTACTATTTGTTTTCGATTTGGTAGAGTGCCTTAAAAAGGCAAACTTAATAATAAAAATAATAATAATTGTGCATACTTCATGGAAATTTATCATGGTTTCTATGTAACCGCTGTGACTTTTACACGGAACATCAAAAAGAAGTGAGATGAATTTATTAATACGTGTCACTGACGAAACAGGTGTGGGTTGCGTTTTGAGGTACTGTGCCAGAATGATTCATTCGCAAATTTGGTGAGAACAAAGGCCGTCTACTTTTGACCTAGACTGTGTTTGTGCAAATAAAAGGGATCATAAGACTGGTGTGAGCGCTCATTATGATTTCAGCGTCTGAGCCATGAAGCATGACAACTAGCCTGAGATAATTACAGGGAGTGAGATCGAGCACGGCAGCACTTCAGTCAATAAGACCGTTTCGCTCGATCACACAGAGCACTTTCCTCCACTTGTTTTTCCCGTTTTTCAGATTTATCCAGGTCTGTAATTCTGTTTATCGGGCTTTGTGCTTCGATATCTCAGAGCGTTCTCTCTTGGCCTCTCGTTTTTAACTTTGAAGGCCAAGAACAGATGGTAAAATAATCTCAGATAGTCGACCTGTATCTTAACATAAGAGTCTATTCACATTTTCACATTTTAAAATGGATTTTGACTACACTTTGGCTTCGGCGGCAAGAAATCTGGCCAGGCTTTCTGATAAAATCTGAACAATTTGGAGACACTCAGAGACAAATCCAGGCTTTCAAATCAAGCTGATAGCTCAGTCTGCAGTGGCTAAAAGAAGGTTTCTGGAAGGACTCAGCTTTTTAGTCTCCTGTTTTCCTTAACGGTATATGAATAATGATGTGGAACACTGGCTGACATCTCTCCTGCCTTGTGGCTAATCACAAGTAAAATAAAATGTGCAGAAACTGATTGTTTTAGTCATAAAACACTCAACAGAACCTGCCCTCGGTCTGGTTCTTCATGTACTGCTTCCACTTGCATAGGAAGTGTTTCAGGCCCAGCACATTCATTTAATGGCTGTTTTGAGAGCATTAAAACCAAACCTGCAAGAGTTTGTGAACATATCCTCTATCATCCTCCTAACTTTCTCAAATAATCTCTCAAATTGCTGAGAACGAACATCTGGCTACCTCCATTAGCAGAGCGGCTCCGCCCCCTGCCCTCTGAAAGGATCATGGAGATGCTGATGATTTAGATGCAGAAAGAAAGGATTTGAATAAAAGAAGGGAGGTGTGGAGGGCTGTGCGTGTGAAAAGTCTGAAGCCTTTGAAAGAGGCTTTACATAGAGTGAGAGACTCCAGGAGGCTGAGCAAAATCTGCCTTTGTGTGTATGTAAAGCTAGCTATATTGGGGATTCTGCATAATTAGTGTAAAAAAAAAAATGTGTGTGACTCTTACATGAAGAGAATATAAATAAAGCATAAGGGATGAGGGGAGAAATGAAGGACAACTTCAGAGAGAAGGGAAGTCTATACAGCTGCACAAATAAAAACAGGTGGAGTGTGTCCATTCGGGAGATGAACAAGGAAAATAAGAGTGACCCACATTTCAGAGACCCACAGAGGAGGGTGAAAGGGCGATAGAGGGGCCCTGTTTCACACTAGATATAACAGTCATGACGCTGTGAGAGCACTACTACTTACTGACAGATACAGCATGGTGTACATCGAAAATGAAGCATGTCCAGAAAAGAAGGATTTCCTGTACAGAGGAAAGAGGCACTTAATCAACAATGTGTTTTATTATTAAACACAATAAAACACTTACATGTATGTATTTAAGCTTTTATCAAAAAAAATTGAAAAATAAATAAATAATACAAATATAAATATTGAAAAAAAATTAAATGTTTTAATATATAATATAATATAATATAAAATAAACACGCAGTAAACATTATTTATGTAAATAAAAATATATCACACAGAACTAATATATGAAGAGTTCATTTGCAAAAACTGATGTTAATAAAAATAAAAAAAACAGTTTTTTTAATTGTTATGTTTTTATTGTGTTTTATTGTGTTAGTTAGCGGATTTTTTTATTTTATTTTATTAAACTAATCAAAATATATAATCAAAACTATACAGGTATAGGTGAAGATTTTTGTGGATTGTTAAAAATGCAGTTTGTACAACAGTGAGCGATTAATAACATGATTTTATTAATCCACATGAACATCTATTGTTACTCATTATTAATATTTTTGTCAAAACCGTGACATTTGATTATCCCATGTGCACGTTGAGTGGTGCAAGTCTCACCTGGCTTCTTGTACTTTGCTTTCCTCTCCCGTACATATGTAGTTAGTAATATATCCCAGAGAGCAGTTGATGGTAGAGTAGTCAGGCTGACAAACGCTTAGAAAGTGCGGCCTCATCCGTCCAACCGAGACCTTGGCGATGTCTGTAAATGATTGGCTGACGGCACAGCCGAAGATAAACACGCCCACTTGTCTGTAAAGGGCGGAGACATATGGATTTCCCACAAACGATTTGGAGCCCTGGTTCAAGCAGTGGATCCTGTAGCATTCGCCAATCACAATCTAGAAAAACCATTCATTTGCAATGAAATTAAAATAAATCACTTTTAAATCGCTAAATAATATTACACACAAGCTCTGTTCCAAAAGCTAGCGAAATTCTAGGACAGCATCACGAAAAAGCCAATTATAAATGCACTGTTCAAAGATTAATGGAAAAACCTTCGATCAATACTGAAAGGTATCAGTTAAATTTAGTATTTTTCAATGCTGTATAGTAAACACTTAACCAATGTGTGTGATGCTCAGCGCTGCTGCCTACATAGTGTTCCAGTTCGCAGTGGGGTGCCTATGTAGGCAGCTGCCTATCTAGGTACTTGAAAGCAAGGCGGCTCACCAGGAGTTGGAACAGAGATCATTATCATAAAGTGATGGTGAATGTGTGAAGTCATACCACAAACATTAATGTGTCATTATATAATATCACAAAAGTTCAGTGGTCAGGTCATGGGCATGCAGGGTGGAGTTAGACAAACATGCAAACGAGGTACCAGTTAGGAAAGCACATTAATCAAAAAAAAAAAAAGCAAGAAGAAATGAGTGAAAGAAATGAAAGAAAACGATTTATGACTGAGCATGGCCTGCCCATATTTTAATGATATGGAACATATTATGTTTCTAAAGGTTATGAGCAGTTGGAGCGTGGGATTTTAAAATGGAGGTTGAAACCAGTAGGATGTAAATTTGAGCAAAGAGGCATGGGTTATGAAGTACATAAACCATGCCTTAATGAGATATTTACTATCTCCTGTTCTCTTTTCTCTCTTCAAACTGTAGAGGAACGCTGTTGTGGTGGTAGTGAAGAGTGGGACTGCGTTCCCTGAGGCCTAACCAAACTAGGACTGGAGACACTGCTAATTAACTACAGCTGTGTGAGGGGTGCCAACACACACACACACACACACACACACACACAGACACACATATACATATAATATACATATATATATATATATGCACGCACAGTCCTTATTTTAATCAGGAGAATTGCTGAGCATGGGAACATGTCTACTCCAGACAGTGAGGCACGCAATCTCCATGGAGTCATGGTTACAGGGGCTTTTACTGCAAGACCACTTCCCTCATCTCCACCACTTTATTCCACAAGAGGAATGTTGAAGCTTTCTTTTCAGACATTGTTTAGGAGATTTGAAGTCATCTGGTTTCATCTGTTTCATTCGTTCTTGTTCTTCGGTGAACATGTGTCCTCCAGGTGATTGGGTTCATTTGTAAAAGGTTAACCTTTTGGCAGCTGTCACAAAGGCCATGGATGTCTACTAATTCAACACCTCAGCAGCTGTGGGGTGGTTTAAGCTCTTATCCAGATTTATCTGCACTTCAAATTGAATTCAATTCACTAACTAAATTAAGCGCATTTCACAAAATCTGTTAAGAACATATTCTGCTCATTTTTTATTTTTTTTATTTTATTTATTTAGTACATTTTACTTTAAAGAACTTTTAATTTTAATGTAAAAAATATTTGTACAAAATATTAAACTTTATTTTTTATTTTAATTGTATCCCTTTAATCAAGTATATACATTTTAAACAGACTACCCCATAGCGTCATCATCTGAAATGCTTGTTTACGATTATATTTAAATAAATTATATTTTCAAAAGAAATGACAACATTTTAATTTAAATAAATGCTTGCCAGGAAAGCAATCACTTTATTAACAGCATCACATTTATTAAATTACTATTATTACATTAGCTGTTTTTGAAAATTGCTGTTTTAAAAAGACAAAAAGAGCAATACATCACAACGTTTTTCTTATTTAAAAGCAAAAGCATGATTTAAAAACATTAAACATTTACTCGACTGAAGATAAATCCTACAAGTACATATTATTATACAAAAATAGTAAACAGATTTAGTTTTAAGGACATTTTCTATATTTTTTTAATTATATATTTTATTTTATTAGGAAATCATATTATATTATATATAAAATATATTATTTCAATGAGCATTATTTTTAATAGCATGCTAAAGTGTACTTTTTCCATAAGCTTTAAATTATTAGATAAAGGATTTATAACTCGGCATTGCTGTTTTTGAGAATTACTATTTTAAATAGTAAAACCCCAAAAAGAGCAATACATCACAAAAACACATGCAGGCAAAAGAAGACAGAACAGAAAAGAGAGACTAAGATCGAGACAGACAGAAGAAGAGAAACAGCGACAGCCCTGACCATGATAAACCTCTTGATGTTGAGTTATTCATATATTTTCAATAAAAAGTTGGGATTGGGAGGATTGGTTAATAGATTTAAAAAGGATTATGGGTAGAGTAACTGCTATAATTAACCATTTAGTTCTACAGTTAGCCTATTTTACTAATATCTACGGTCTAATGGGGGTGAAGGATGAAGATGGGATGTTTATATGAATTAGTGGTATATTTATATGAATATATATATAAGAGAGGAACTTACAGAGAGGATGGCAATTAGAATGCCAGCGGCACAGAGCACGGCATCACTTATGGTGTCCCCGTTTTTATACGGGTACTGGATGGACTGGTCACTGCAGTAAAACCCGCGATGGTACGGCTTGATTGTGCTAGTTTCAATTATCAGGAAAGGCAGGCCAGCTACAGCGAAACACACACACAAACACACACACACACACACACACACACACAAAGAGAGAGAGAGTGGGGGGGAGAGAGAGAGAGAGAGAGAGAGATTTCAGGTCAGTCACAGAAAGACACACGCAGGTAGTTGCACAGCACAGCACAGCACACGGCAGCCGAGGATTATGGGAAAAACCAGGCCGGGGAGTGGGGTCTGACATGGAAGCTCGGCTTCTGAGAGGCTACACATTAATGACTGTCTGCGATTGGTACTATGCACTAGGTCATAAACTACAATGACTCTCTCAAAAGACTTCATTTCTCATGCAGTCACCCCACTCGCCTGGCCCCATGCCCCTGTCTGAGGCCCCACTGTGGGGCACTTACGCTGGCAATGGGCAGGAGGAGGCCCACGGCTGTGAGCACAGAAGAAGGCACAGTGCTGTTTTTATAGGCGTAGCGGATACTGTCGTCCGCGCAGTAGAACCCACGCTGGTACGGCTGCACTGTCGATTTATGCAACACCATCGAGGGCAGCATAACTATGCAAAAACACACACACACACAGACCCCACGGGCGTGTCATGATACACACACTTACCTGGCACGGCAGGGATGTTTTATATATAGCATAATACATGGTGAAAACACTGCCAAGTCAGTAACCCATAGGCATGCATGTCTTATTAAAACAGCTTAAAATGCCAGTGGAGTTTAATCACATTAATCACATCCAAAACAAATTTATATATATATATATATAATCGCGATTAATCATTTGACAGCACTAATATATATATATATATATATATATATATATATAAAAATGTGTGTGTGTATACTATGTATATTATTATTACGTAAAATACAAACAAATGCAAGTGTACATTTAAGAATAGTATATTAGGAAAAAAATATATGTACTGTATTTATACATGCATGATAAATATACACAGTACACATACATAATGTCAAAAAATATATATATTTTGGAAGCGATTAATCGCAATAAATAGTTTGACAGCACTAATTATTACACAAAAAATATATATCTAAAATACCAAATGCAGTGCAAAAAGCATTCAAAAGTGTAAAGAGCCTTTGTAGTAGGAAATGTATGAGGGAGGAAAACTAAGAAGTTCTTGTAGCATTTATCTAATCTTCCAAACAAAGCACTAGCTCAAAGTGCTGCTACTACAAGAGCTCTGTACACAAAACCCTCACAGAGCGCACATAATGTACTGTGTATCCAATGCAAATTGACTTGAAGTAATGGTTTGCGCGTTTGCTAATTAAGTAATTTGCGCCAAGCAGCACAATAGCACGAGTAGCTTCCCTTTCCTTTGGCTTGGGTTCAGGGCTATTGTCAGCGCAAAGTAGCTTAGAGCTAAAGACAATGCCGCCTAATGGCATTAACCAAAGCTTTTCGGCAAACAATACTGTATGGAGAGCATCTGAGAGCTAATTCAAAAGATAAGGACTTCTAATGAGCGCTAAACCCGTCAAAGTCCTTACCTGGTTTTTTTGTTTCTGTAATTATACTGAGTAATTCAGACTCATTTGTGAAAGTTAATGTCGAGTTTTGACAAGAACAGGATGTGTGCCTTTTCAGTGACACTTTTAGAAAATTCTGCATCTTCATGGTTTGTTGAAGTCCTGTTTCAAAACCTATTGAGCTACAAAGACAACAGCCTCTTAAGAATCAAATAAGCGACTGATTTGAAACCATTTCCACACGTTCCTCAATAACTGTTGATTCCAATAGAGTTTAATGTAAGCATGCTGCTAAGCTAACTGCAACACTATACATGTAAACATAAAAAACTTGGAAACAGGTCATTGTTATGTTGCTGTCTGCATCTATAATGCTGTCTAGGTAGGAAGCTAAGTACATTTTGGAACGGAGAAGCTTATGTTCTGTTATATATGAAGTTTTCAGGTACATTTGTGGTTTTGCAACAACATTTTCACAGCATTTTTGGTTCGTGTCTGTCCGTTTGTGGTTGAAGGCAAAAAACTTCTGTTGTGGAGGGTTTCCCCATGGTTAAGAAATTGACAACAAACTTTATGCACATTATTCGGCACGCATGTATTTTTTCAGTAAGGAAAGGGACAGATTCATTAAAATGTCACACGTCCTGCAAAACACACGTCAGCTGTCATCATCCAGCCAACGGCGGGAAAAATACATACATATTTTCAAATCAAAGCAAACTAAATCTGTGGTGGGAGCTTTGAAAAGTTCCCCTTGAAGGATTGTAAAATGTGTGAATAGCAAGAAAAACAAAGCTTAGCTTACGCCGACCACCCAAATGTCTGGAACGGTGTTTGGAGCAAAAGAGAGATGGGAGCGTTTGGGTTTTTTGTGGTTGGAGAGAGAGTAGGCTGCAGTCGTGGTGACTGATCCTTTCTAACACACAAATATATACATACAATAAACCAAACCTTTAAGATGTAAGATCATACCAGCACTGGGACCAGCACAGAACGTTCTGAAAAACAACTACCCTGGGCCCCCTTTGCTTCTCTTCCTCAGTGAAACCTACTTATTCCTAAACTTGATGGTGACGTTCTTAAGCGTAATGATATTCAAACACATTCAAAGGAACAACATGTTGTGGTTTTTAGACACAAGGTCACGTACAGCATATGCTACTTCATCTACATGCGGTCAAACACCTGTGTCTTTCTTCTCTCTCTCCCTTTACTTTTTCGACAGATGTGAATTACCAGAATTAAGGAAGCAGACACATTCTACACCTGCAAAAATAGTTTGTATGAAGTTTTCTCACGGGTGCTTGAGTTGGGGACACTCAAAGAAACTTGACTTGGCTAATTCAACCTCAGAGTATGGACTGGGTGGAGGGGATACACCGACATAAGGTACATACGCGGAAACACATGCAGACATGAACCCACATTCCTCCTCGGCACTGCTTGTGATGTTTTCAGATCTGCTCTGACCACAAGGTCAAACACGCTTGGAGTGTCTGGAAAAAGCCAAGTCCCAGCGATCATATTTCATCATATGTGCACGCATGTTCATGTACAGAGTGTCGCCAGATTGGGAATCGTACCAGAAGCTCAGAAGTATCACATTTGGAAGAAAAGCATCATACAAGAGGTAAACAAAGAGAATATAGCTATTTATCTAGACTAAAAACTTGACATGAGCTGCAAATTACCACAATAGATATATAAATGTGAAGGAGAAGTTATCAGAATCCTTGCCAGATGTTGAGGGACCGCAACATAGTGCTAGGTGTCTTAAAGCAGCACTATGTAACTTTTTTTGTGTTTAAAATTTGCTAAATGATTTCATTTTCCAACCCATTTTGTTTTGTTTTTTTGTCTCGAATCCCCACGGTACAGTTGGTCTATGGTCACCGCTGTAGAGTAACACATACCTGCGTGAATCTGCAGTTCTGCTAACTAACTCTTTTTTTGATTGAACGTGCAGAGGTCTAAATTATTGTACAAATACAATAATAATTGTACATCTGGCAATACTGGACAACACAGACCATATACATTTATGCATATATCTGCACAAGAACAAAGTCAGGTTAAAAAGTACAAAAAAAAAAAAAAAAGTACTATCCATCTTTAAAAACAAATTTATAAATAGCTCTTTCGTAGTAGGCGGGTTAAATATGTTGTACTTTTGTGGCCTCCATAGTCTAAACTGAAAGAGGAGCATTGAGTGGCCACAAAACCTAAACAATTCTGAAATGTGTGTTTGGGTATGAAGAGCTCCGCATTACTTCCAAGTGTTTGTGAATAGCCTTCTGTCTGTGCCTAATGCTGTTGGCTTTGAGCCCGTGTCATGCCAGCACGCCGTTGTTCTGCTGCCCATGTCATCACCACGAGATGGGATCGGTATGCTGAGACTCTCCTCAATCTTCTCTAGCTCTTTTTCTCCCTCCTCCACAATACAGCACAATATTCATACTGATTTACACAATCTGAAGAGCAACTGTAGAGTCATGGATCTTGCGAGGGAGACAAAGGTTTGAACGTGGTCTTAGAGGCTTTGTGAGCTGATAAAGGTAGAAAAGAATTTAAGAGGAATAATATAATGTGCAATTCTTTGCATCTAGTTAACAAGTTCTAGATCAGTTGTAATTTGTTGTTTTATATCTACTATAACTCTAGTAGATATACTAACTCTAGTTCCAATAGTAACTATGCGCCTCAGTAACTATGAAAGAAGGAAGGGAGGAAACCACGAGGCTGAGGTCTGTGCAAAGTTAATTAAATAGAAATAAATTCAGGCTGATTCACAATGAACCCATGGCCAAGGCTAAAGACTGATGACCTACAGACACAAAGAGGGAGCTGTCCAAGTTAAACAGCTCTTATCGTATCCTCGTGTCAAGGGAGCCATGTGAAAAACATTAAAAGCCTAACTGATGTCAAACAGACTAGTGTCCTTGTCAAGATGTATTTACTTAATGTCAGATATAACCAAATTACAATCGTCAATGCGCAAATTATACAATGATGCAATCAGTATTATTGTTATTTTTTATCATGATGCTTTAAAATGATCATTTTAAAAGATTACTTTCTCATATTTAACCAAAAAAAAAATCATTTAGGGGGTTTGCACCAAAAATCTCAGGGTTAGTGCGTCGACACGAAGCGCACATGGCGACCCGAGTTTAATTCTCATCTAGAGGTCCTTTACTGACCCTGCTGTTTTATCTCGGTAAAAGGCACAGAAGTCCATAAAAACAAATAAACTAGTTTAAAGTGTCTCTGGACCACTGGGGCCACTGTGTATGAACTCAATTCGGTCTCTGGCTTAACGCTCAATATGAGCTTAATGAAAAACTATGGAGCCAAAATCTATCTGGACCTCAAGCACCAAGCATGCACCAGACACACTCACTAAACAATTATAAGTGGGTGGCAAAGTGGTTTATTGTTGGGGAAACTTTTTTCTTTTGGCGTTATCAGATGTGGGCATGCAGCTTTTCTGCTCTTAGAAGGGGAACGACTAGACGCCAATCAGACGCTATGGGCAAATACTGAGCTGGGGCTTCACAGTCGCAGTAGAATGGAAATCAGTTGTACAAATCAATGTTTATATAAGAAATGGGACGACTGTTGTCAGACACTATCAACTATTGGTGGCTGATTATGCAGACATGAACCCTGGAGGAAAAACGTGCTTATGTGACTGCTGGGAGATTACATTGACAGATCTGATGTGAGATCGTGTGAATGTGTAAAAAACTGCGGCATAACACTTACAGTTATGCCGCATTGATTGACTTTTGGGTCACACCCATCAGAAGTGATGCATTTGAACAGAATAACAGTGTTGCTGGGTCAAGTTAGTTGGGATGTTGGGACTATTTCCTAAAAGCGTAAAAACCTACTAGACCTCTATTTATAAGACATCAGTTCAAAATTCTAAACCATTAGGACTTAAACAACACTGCAGTCAGAAATATCTGAAATGTTTGACCTTTTCTTCAAAGCTTCTGAAAGCTTCTCGCTCTTAAGGAAGTAGTGGTATTGACTGTGTGATGGGGTGAAAGTGAACTGCATTGTGAAGCAGAAGCCCTGAACGACTATTAAAGGCTGATCTGTCATTGTTAGAACAAAGATGCATTGCTGAAAAGAAATGAAGAAGGAAGAAGGCTTTGTGAAGAGATGCATAGGCAGAAAAAGGGGCCGTCTCCCGACAGGGGCCGTCTGCCCATGAACAATGACTGCATAAGCACAAACACCATGACACTCTCACACACATATGCATAAAGCAGAGACAAATGCAGTTTAGCGTGACTGTGCCTATGTGCGGAACACCTGAGGTAAGTTAGCATGAATTTAAAAATGTGGCAAAACAAAAATTCTCAGAAATGGAAACCACTATTGCCACAACACATATACCAGACAAGTTTCTTCATAAAGTGGCCCCTGTCTGAGTCATGCATATCAATTCTGCCTTAGCTAGCGTGCAAGATACCACACAAGCCAAAAACACACTAAAAGTTTGCTAAGAGAATGTAATGATGTTTTACAGCTTATGCTTTTTTGGAAAGCGCTTATCTAGTAAATTGCTCAATGACACATTGAGTCAAACAATACCAGGCTTCTATTACATCATTTCCTACATTAAATAAATGTTCAAATGAAGGAAGTGACATCATGTAAAGCACAGCAAGTCAATGCTGGTGATTCACTTCATATATACGTAGCACCTTGCACCAGAACTACGGTGTCAAGGTTTGGCTGGTCAACATTACCATTACTAGCCAACTCAACTACTTTTGAAGTGAATGGAAAAGTTAACAGATATCTTCCTCCAGGTCCCTTATAGCTCCTTGGCCAGAACTTTGTTCTCTTCTTCAACACTTCTGAACATGTTAAGCAAACACCCATAAGCATTCCGTTCCTGCAACCTGAGTCCCAGTTGGACACAATGAGTCTGGGGTGAACTCGATTCATAAACCTGATATGAGGAGAGACCTTCCCAACAATTTTTTCCATCTACAATGGGAGCAATCAGGACTACACCTTATGGGAACAATGCACACATGACAGTTGGCAAGAATAGAATAATTTTAGATACAAGCACGTCCTCTGAGGCTACTAAAAGGTGACGTGACGGTTTGTTGTTTAGCTCTGAGCTCCACTGATGGCTTTATCATCAGCGATCTGCAAAGGCATTGTGGCCAGGGCCTTCACACAATGTGAGAGCCTGTGGAGGATGCAGAGTGAGAGAGAACAGGGCATGGTAACCCCTGTGGGAATCTGTTTAAAATGAGTGGCCCATTGCCAAGCTCTCATGAGACTCTCACTGGCTGAAAGACTGAAGCCGAACACAAAAGAGAAAGCCGCCCCCATTGGGAACAAGGGAAATGTAAGAGCAGGGATTCATTAATTACTGGGAGAAAGGTAAATGGAGGGAGGAAAACGGAGTAGAGGAAGAGACGGTGGTCAACGAAATATAATACAACGCCATAACAGGAAGCATACGGTATATTTAGAGCAAAGTGTGGATCGAGGTCAATGATACCTGGACAAAGCCTTCCCGACATTCCCATTCATCTCAAGAGCAATTGCTCTGCTGGCACAGGACTCTTAGAAAGTCCTGGATTTGAAATTTGCAGGCACTCTGGATGCAATTTTATGACCCAATCACCTGTGACATAAAATGCTGTGTGACTAATCACTGAAAAGATGTCATGATAATCCTGATTGGTTGATGTCACCACAAGAACATGCACAGGCCCAAACCCTACACTATTCTGAGTTACACCCTGTCCCAAATGGCACCCTAAAACTTTGCGATGCTCATCCAAGTCTATGTTTGCAAAAGTGTGCATCAAGAAATGGGACACTCTTTGGCGCTGTGGACTTCACAGGCATTCCAAAAAAAAAACATACGTCTGTAAGACTGATCAAGTGCACCATTTGGAACAGGGCCTTATGGTATGTATATAGTATATCCTTGCTAACCAGTCAAACCTTGACCCCTCAGTGAGGACATGCCTTTATAAAAGCACTGCACTTGCTCACTGGAATGAGAATGCCCTGTGTGGGATTCTTCAGAAGTCAGAGGTGCATTTCCAACTTGATTGACATTTCCGAAACTCGCACACACATCCATTCTGGCTCTCAGACACAAAACCCACCTAGACTAAACACTAAAGTACACACAGAGATTAACATTGTCGGTCACCTTTGACCTATGCACCTTGACCTCTGGAATGTGTGGTCTCAGTAGTACCCTGTATGCATCCTTTCTTCTGCCCCCACTGTGGTACAGAGGCACTAAAACCATACTCGTGACCCATCACTTACAGAAATCCATGACAGAAAGAGAATATTTCTGACAAACAGAATAACGCAATCCAATACAGATCAATGTGGGCAAACCTGGATCTACTAACCCTATTTCCATCTGACCTACCCGGTTAACTAATCAATTCTAATTATTTCTGTGTCTCTTTGTGTTTGATTACACAAAAGTACTACTATGCACTTGATGCACTGCTGTCAGGCACCTTTTTGTGTATCATGCCGCCTCCAAAATCATAATTCTACTACAAAGTAACAAAATCGCAGAAGTAACCAAACGGAATCAGAACAGATATTGGATGTTCAGCGTTTAGTTATATGGGGTAAGGTTTAAACCTTAGCGAG
This sequence comes from Enteromius afrohamiltoni, assembly GCA_034779775.1. Taxonomy (NCBI): domain Eukaryota; kingdom Metazoa; phylum Chordata; class Actinopteri; order Cypriniformes; family Cyprinidae; genus Enteromius; species Enteromius afrohamiltoni. The sequence continues at coordinate 6,851,382 of JAUYWG010000057.1, read as the reverse complement.
AGGTTTTGTGCTAAACCTGACAAAACAAGAAACTGACAAATTATTTGTTGCAGAAGAAAAACAGACTTGTGAATGTTTGTTTGGTTTATGTTTTTAAGTACTGTATTTGAGAGGGACCCTCTGCTCTCTAACACACACGGTCGCTCCGTTAGCTTTGTCTATGCAAGCTGCTGTGGTCAGCAAAGCTGTGCACATTGGCAATCCTACCTTTCTCACTCTCTCAATACATTAGATAGGCTCTGGGGCTGGGGCCCAGCTCAAAACATGTGCTTACGCACAGCAATTTCAACTCACGGAAATGGACGCCAGAGGCATGCCTTTTCACACGGCCATCTGAGCAGGCAGCCTTGCAAGAGGTCACTCTCCATAACCTAGAGGTGTCCAAACTTGGTCCTGTGTCCTGCAGAGTTCAGGAGCTGGAGTTGGAGCTAAACTCAGTGGCCCTCCAGGAGCAATTTTGGACACCCCTGCTATTACCTTAAATTAAAGAGATACCCATTTGTTGTGTTGTACGTTATGGATGGTGTTGAGTGCACCCACTCAATACCATAGTGCACCACAATAAGGAGTGTACAAACCATGTACAGTAGGGATCATGCCAAAATGTCGGCAGATGGAGGCATCTTCTCTGCCACTTAGTTTCTGAATTTGCTCACTCGTTTTCTTTCACTCTTTCAAGCGTGGACTGTTTTAGTGAATTAATATATAAAATAGCAAAAGAGTGTATAGGGGACAGTTTCAGATACTTTACTTTCAGGTGACTTCATATTAAAAAATGGATCAAAAGAGAACTTTACTTGTGTCGTGCAAGAGGTTGTACAGTTGCAATCATACAAAATCCCTCCAATTCCCAAACATGTCAAAAAGTGCTTACTAGAAGAGAATTATTAACAGAGCTTCGAGTCAAACTGTCTGTGTTTAACAAACATTCCCAAATGAGATGTTTATTAAAATTATAAATATATAAACATATCACCCATCAAGAGTAAAATCACAGTGGAGCGGGGTGTAATGGAAACGTGTGGAAGCTGCTCTGTTATTTAACCTTTTTAATCTCTTCCCCACCCACATACAGCCCCTAGAGGAGACCAGCAAACAATATATTTTACTAACAGAAGACGTAAAGACGCATAAATATAAATTACAGTGGTTCCTTCTAAGAAAACAAGTGTTTCCATGTTTATTTAAATCATGCCTAGCATGTCCAAATAAAAGTCTAGAGATTCCACTAAATCAAGCAGCAAAGGTCTTTTAAAAAAGTCCTGTGCCAAGTGTGTCACATTCTTTGGTAGTTCGGTTGACTTTGCCTTTAGGTGAGGACATGTACAACTGCACATCTGCTGGCCAGTTTCCCTAGGTCAAAGGTCAAACACTGCCTTTTTCTTCTCACAGTAAAGTGTAATTAAACAAACGAACAACTATCTCTCTGCCTCTTTTTTGCATGTCTTTACCGAGGCCAATAAAACGTAATAACCACTTGTAGCACAGAAGAATAGCTTCTCTGGACTGGAGCAACCATCAATCCATTCATCCCCTCAGCCCGCTTCAGAGACCCTAGAGTCAGTGGCGTCTCGTGATTCTGGAGGTGTGAGCGTTTATGGGTTAACCGAGGCCACCACAGCCTCCTGTGAGCATCTTCATTGGGGTAGAGCCTAAGAACTGCTCCCATCTCCCACCTTGCCCTGGAGCTCAAGAGAAAGACCTGCCACAGACCACAGCACTACAACCAAAGCATCCCAAAATAGCAATCTACGCTCTACCAGAGTGTGAGAGCTGCATTTAGGCTTTTGGTGTGGTGTGTGAGAGAATGAGATCACGGTCTAAATGTGTTTATTATGGTGCAGTCAATGAGTGTAAGTATATTGACATGTTTGTGTAAGCTACACTTCTAATTGTGGGTGTGTGCTTCTGCGATGAGACAATAACAGTGTAAGGTGTAAACAATCACAGCATTGTTCCCCGGCTCCTACTCCACCCACCAGGAACCATCCTGAAGACACTTAGCTCTTCTACAAAGTATATATATATATATATACACACACATACACTAATGCAATGATTCATCCAATATATAGGCCTACATGTGTACATACATGAAGTGTACAACTTGTGTACATACAACACTGCATGCGAATTACGGGAAGAAGAAGATGGGGAATAGGTCTTCAACCCTGCACCTGGGGACCCACTTTCCTGCAAAGTGTATTTCCACGCCTGGCCTCTGTGTTCTTAAGTGATCCCAAAGACCTTGATTTGTTGGTTATGGTGTGTTTGATTAGGGCTGGAGCTGAAAGTGGGACCCCAGGAGAAGACCTAAGAGATACATTTCCATTCACTATGCCACAGCTCTAACATCATTATCAACAAAATTAATTTATTTCAACCACATTTAATCAAATTGCAAAAAAAGAGTAAAAAATTTAATTACTTACAAAAATTCAGTTTTGGAGTCCAGAAACACATTATTTGAATTATTACTTATATAATACTTTTTTTTTTTAGTATTACTGTTAGACTTTTCAATCATTTTTAAAATTGTAACTTTTAGCTTATGTTTTAGTAATTTTATTTATTTATTTTTATCTTTATTTTTTATTTTATTTTTATTTTATAGTATACCCATTTCACATGATTTTATTTTCAGCTTCATTTCAATCAATAAAAACGTCTTTAATGAGGCAGTACCAACACTGCTCTGTATAAATGCATTGATATCTACTGAAACTACATCTAATTTTATTTAATACATTTAATATATTGTTCCCTCCTAGACCCTCTCACCCTAGTTTTTCTGATTTTACACACTTTACTTTTAATAAATTAAATATTATTCTCAAAACTGGTTATTCTCAATAGAATCTTTACTCTAAAGGGGTGACAAATTACATGAGCTATATCATTTGTTTGCGCATTATTCATCACATTAGAATATTACCCATAGTGACACAGGTCTCATTAGCATTTGAATGCGCAGAGGGTGCCTGCCCTTCAGGGGCCAGCTAGGCTTACACTCAGGAATGCTGAGCACCCTGGATTTAATCCGTATGACCCAGAAAAAGTGAAAGAGCTCTTGTCGTGTGAAGGCTGCAGAGGTCACCCTTGGCCTTTCGGTCCTAGATGAGATTTAAACAGATGCCCACACAAGATAAAAAAAAAAAAATACAAATCCCATTCCAGAAAACACACTCCAGAAAAATTCCAACACCCTAGAATTATAATCAAGCACAGAGAACCGATAATGATCGTTCAACAGCTGATGCATCCCAAAGACTAGTACACACACAATGCCTCATTTGCTGAAACAATAGCTGACAGGATACAATATAGACTAGCAAGAGGAAATAGACTACAATTACACTGAGAATAAATAAACAATTCATCTGTGCGTTTACCTCATTTAGAGGCACACAACCAGCAGGGATTCCTCATACTTGCTTCCACTCTCCTGAAGATCTTACGCTATTGTTCCGAGCACAAACAGAGAGCCGTAAACCTGCAAAGATATGTGGCCGTAGATCACAGAGGACGGCGTCCGCGATAAGAGGAATTTAGTGATCCCAAGGAGTGCGTTATCAGGAGTATGCGCTCTGGATGTGATGAAGTTGTACCTGACTCTATAACTACACACACATAGCCTAAACAGCCTGCTGATGGTCACTCATGCTCATGTCTGGCTGTCTAATTGCTACCTACGGCAGCCCACTTCGTAGCGTAAACCCTACAGGCATATGATTAAACCACATGGCGGCAACCTCAGAAACCAGCCTCTCTTAGATGCACACACATGCACAAACACCCTCGCAGGTTCTTGTACAAATAGTCAAACACGTTGCATTAGACATACACAAATGCAGAGCGTGGGCACTTTGTTTTGACAGCGTCATTACCAGTGGTGAAGTGACTCCATCTGAGGCCCAGATGACTCTACTGTACTCCAAGTGCACTCATATGGAAACCATTCCTGCATCACACTGTAACCTTCCAGTCTTAATGCTGACTATTACAAAATACTGCTCCCTCCGGAGCCCAGAGACTCCTAACTTCGCTTTCCAAAGATCTGTGGCAGCTTCTGATTCGGAGGAATGGCTTCTGAAATGCTGTTTTTCGTTTCACGGAACACAGCTTGATTTTTGGTTAATGGGAAAGTAGGTGTTATTTTATCATCTAATACGCCACGTCATTACGCAATAGGCTGAAAAGGCAATTTCTTTGTCATTCCTCGATATAAAGTTGCTGGAAAATGCTACAGAAGACCGATCTCCTGGAAAGTTGCCTGCAATAAGTCTCACTAAATGTTGACTTTCTATCTAGCTCTAATCTTGCAGCTTAATGCAATTATAACAGAGGCATGGTGTCAAACCTCAAACTCAAGGGACCACCAACATTTTCTTGGTAACACTTTATAATAACTACTGTTTAAAAGTTTGGGGGTAGTTTTTTTGTTTGTATTCTTTGCAAGAATTATCTTATGATAACCAAGTCTGAATTTATTTAATTTATAAAAACTTATATTTATAAAAAACAGTTAAATAAATAAACAGCATATCTATTTTATCTTGCTTCTTTTATGAATAAGACAGAATTTATGAAATCGGAAAATTTGAACATTAAATATTTCTTTAATGCATTTAATGCATCTTTGCCAAAATTAAAAACATTAATTTCTTAATATTCATTTCTATCTTTTATAAAAGAAATGTTGCTGACTTCTGAAATTTAGAATGGTGTTTATATAAAATAAATAAATAAATAAATAAATACAAATTTCAACTATATAGAAGAGATGTGGAAAAGTTAATGAAGCATTACTACAGGAGGATCTCATCTGTCCATCTGACTGACAGCTACAGCCAGTCAAAGTCTTTCCTGAACACCATGTGGCAGCTTTAGACGGTCTCCTGCAATTACATCCTGTAAATGAGAGAAAGAGGGACGGTTTGGGGCTCAGGGAAACGACGCAGAAAAAAAAAAAAAACTGGGGGGGATTACATTTCACAGCACAGCTGGCCACACCTAGGGCAAAGAGTCCGAGCGAGGGAGGGAAAACTGGAGAGCGGCCTAGCGAGACTACCTTTTCCTCTTCCCTCCCTTTCCTGTGTTTGCCCCTGCATACACACCGACCAAAAATTATACCAGATGTCACTTCAAGAGTGGAAGCCGCCCTCAGTCTGCGATGAAGAATTCAAGAAATTCTGGAAAATATTTATAGAGGTGGGCCAGACCTTCTCAGCTTCAGAGGTGGAGGTTAATGTAGTCAGACCTAAATGAGAGAGACTCCCAAAGGGTTCTCTGGCACTCCATAACTCTAGCATCGCCCTCCTGGAATGTCACGGATAAAGGAGAAGTTAAAAGCATCTAAACGGGCAGAAATCACGAGCCCAAAACCTTTTTCTTTGCTTTGATCTCCTCACAGAGACTGAGGGCCAAAGTGTTAGCGGTGGTGATATCTTGCAGCATTTAAGTTGAGTTCTCATTTCCATTCCAACACGTAAACAAGAAAACCGCTTTAGAATTGATGCTTCCCACGAGAGGTACCAGGAAGCAGCTTGGCTACACTTTTCAGAGCGGCAAACCCAACTGAATGTCCCTGGTAAGTCAAGTACGCTTCACATCTGTGGAGTATGAACAAAGAGCGCATGAACAAGCATTTCCACCAATCTCTAACCAAGCAGACAGCATCAATGTTATGCGCTTCATATTAGGATGAATCTCAACAAGCTTGTCAAAAGAGCATACGTATAAGTCATATTTCACACCAAAAAAAAAAAAAATAATAATTTTTACAAAATGCAAAATAGCTAAATTAACAATTATAAATATTATTATATTACAACC